>JBBMOC010000042.1:1339258-1873937 GCA_037975185.1 Centropyge bicolor
CTAAATGTTGCGGTAATGGCACCAACAGAAAACACACATCTTATTTCTGACTGACAAAATGCACAACACAAAGTTCAAGTGAGGAACCTCCCCCGGCTACTCGCTTATTTTCTGATTTTAAAAGTGCCTGAATGAGTGGTGAGCTGTGATTAACAGCCTTCTCCGAGGTGGAGTCCAGGGACTGTGGTGTAAACGCCATCCTTCAGCAGGTGTAGGCCACAGCAGAGCATATGCCGTCAGGTAACCAGGCTGGTTTGCTCTACAGAGACTCCACTGTGATCATATCCCTGGGCCTGCTTCTGTTGGGAACCGGTGTCACTCACAAACACCATCTGCCAGAAAACAGGTCCGCCTGCTTAGAGCATTTATCGGCGGGTCAAGGAGTGGTGCCTTCCTCTCAGAAAAAAAAGCTCCACACACCTGCTGAAGGAAACAAAGGGATAAGACGCTTTGCATTGCTTCCGCAGCTCCTAATTTCTTCTTTAAGAATCAGCCATGTAAACATAAAGCAGTAAACGCACCAGGCAGGAGAGATGGCTCAGACCCCACAGTGCTCCAGGATACCTTTCCCTTTGCTGAAGAGAGGGGAAAAGACACCTGAAGTGTTTGACGCTAAATTAGCTTTTCAAAGACAATAATTAGACTTCTCCCCCTAAAGGTAAATTACCTGCTAACCAACTGAACTGTGTTCTAATTATAGGATCTCGCCTCTGAGCCATTGCCAAGTATCCTTGTTCCCAGCAAGAAGATGTAAAACACATTGAGAAAAAAAAAAAATACACGTTGAAGTGGTAAAGCCTACAGAATACACAGCGGAAACATGTTCTGTGCTCCCATTGCTCTGTAAGACAGAGCCGGAAAACTGAAGGATGACTTGTATAACTGCAGTAACCTTTAGAGGATTTAAACAGGATAATTTCATACAGCAAGCAGATGGCAGCTATCGCTCCTTATGTGCATTTTGACAGAGGAGGTTGACTGAGCAGCACTGGATGGGTGACAACTAGGTACTTATCTGCGCTTTGCATATTTTGCAGTTGATGTCGTGACACTGCAAATTGATTTGTAAGACACACAGTCAGTGAAAAGATATTGAATATTTACACTCGCCATGTAATAAAACCTGTCTGTGATGGGGAGGGCTTCGTTGGCCTTTAGGTCTAGGTAATTTCTCATTGTTCTGCTGGGTTGAGTGCTGAGCCTCCCGCAAGGCGGCACTGTGGCGGCGGATGGCTGCAGAGCCACAGCGAAGGGCCACACATTTGAATTCATCACCCGTGCTGATAGCCTGCCACTAATTAATATGTAAATTTAGCATTGTTTGTTTGCTGCTGTGTCAAACTTTGATGTGAGGAGCGGCTTCCAGGTTAACAGAGATTTAGTGGAGATTGAGGGCTGCTGATCTGCCACGTATTCCAACCGGCCTGTAATCTAATACTTTATTTAAATACATCGGCTAATACTGTACGTCTCCACAGCTTAGAACCTGGGAGACAGGCTAATGATATTTTATTAAGCCAGAGTAATTGAGGATCCCATCAAAATATGTAATTAAACACTTAAGCATAATTATCCAACACAGTAGGAACCCGAATGAATTAATTAAAAAAACGTCAATACATCAATTTATTTGAATTCCTTTGTCCCTTTTCTACTTGTAATAATTAACATTTTAATTGCCTTAATTTGTGATGAGTAAAAGAAATTCACACTTTGTTCGACACCAGCAATAAAGCCAGAAATGTGAGCTCGCAGGAATGTGTTCGCAGGAAAATGATGATGAATGTTAGCCTCATGCAACTCGTTGCAGCTGAGAGAAGGAAAAACTGTTTAAATGTTTTTTTTTTCTTGTGGAGTAAAAGTGGGGGCGGGATGAGAGGGGGGGGGGGGTTGCATCCATCTGTGTGCATATGTGTGTGTGTGTGTCTTTGCTTGCTCGCTTGCCTGGGTATATGTTCATTATCAGCAGGCTGCCTGGGTTTGATGCATACCTGGAGAGCAACTTAATATCCTCAGGCCACTACTACATGTCAGGCCATGAGAAAGATACACACACAAGACAGAGGAACATCTCTGGCCCCGGTGGAGCCATTTACCTTTCTCCAAGTAGGTTCAAGATATTAATTAAGATAAATCTACCTCAATTCACACATTCTGCCATCTGCCTATTTATCAGAATTATGTTAATCATTTCTGTAGGGCAGAAGAATTATTACCCATTTTGTACGTAATTCGTATTAACATTCAGAACTAAATGATTTTGCATTCAGTTCCATATGGACTCCTTACACCATGACATCTTTTCAGCATACAGTAGTAAATGAAGTGACACACTCGCAACACATACAGAGCACATGACAGCGCTTTCCCTCTGGTGCTCCCACAAACAATATGGAAATGTATCCATCCTAATCATGCACAGCCTCTCAGGATTTATTCGTCATGATGCACCTCGTGCGTTTGAACAGCTTTAAACAAAACAATAATCTTACGATGATCCGTTCTGTCTCGGTGGCTACGATTTGAAGTGATTCAAGGCTGCCTTTTTTTTTTCTTCTTCTTCTTCTTCTTTCTTTTGGCCAATAGATGAGCTAGTTAATTAAACTCTGAGGAGATAATTAAGATGAGACGGCTGCTTCAATCAGCCCGGTCATTCTGTCATTATGTGGGGCAGGCCGACAGGTGGCACGGGCCTGCATCAGGTGACAGCTCAGCCAACAGATCGCACCATATGATGGTATGGGCGAATTTCATAGCATCCCCCGGTGCGAGACACTCCGGCACATGTCACCAAATCTACTGTAGATCTGCAGAGTTTACCAGACTCGATCTCAGCTTTGAGTTTGTGAGTGTGTGGATGCTGCCGGCTGATGGCACGTCTGGGTCAGAGTCGGGGGCTGGAAGGAGAGTGCCAGGGCTAAAACAGGGCAGATCGTACTCCTGCACAAGCCAAGGACTAATGAGGGTGAGGACGGGGCCAGGCGATGCTATGTGATTAAATTTAGATCTGGAGGGAGATCTTGACCCATGGCGGCCTACGTCTAAGTGACATTTACCCGAGAGAAACACACTGCAGCTGAGGCTTATTAACCTTTTATAGATCTAAGCACTGCCGCCTGTCTTAATTGGCAATTGGATTATTAAATAGACCAAATTCAGAGTGATTTGATCCAACAAGGTCTACAATGTGGAGGCTATTTTGAAAGGTCCGGTCTGTGACAATGTGTGCATCCGATCCATGTAAGAGGTTCAATCTTCTGAAGTAAATTCTCCAGGAAGATTTTCAGTCAATTATAGGATTGCAACAAGCATTATTGGAGGTAAGTCATTAGGTTAACTGTGAATTACACTGTCAATAGCACAGAGCTTGAATCAGTTAGTAGGAAATATAAGTTAGACCAAAAATCTATGTATCTATGTATCTATCTATCTATGAAAAGAAGACATATATATAACTGGATCTGCATGAAGGTTTTTATTTATAGTGTTAGTGCAGCAACAAATAAAACTAAATCTTCCTATTTAAGGCCAATTCAAGTGACTTAGACAAAGTGAAGAGTAACATTTTAACCAACTTGATTGTAAAAAGGATGAAAATGGGGGGGGGGGGTTTAAGTCTTTTTTGCCAGTAGTTTAATTTCATGCAGAGCTGTTTACACATGTACTTGATTCAACTCATTTAAGTCTCAATTAAGTGAACTGCATAAGTGATGTGACCATAAAAGTATACTATGGCTTTTAAACAATATATTTCCTGAGAGCAAATATTCAGCTTATTTAATATCCTTGCTGCTGATTATTCATACATGTATCAATACAATAAAGTGCCCTAATTTTTCCAGAACTTTCCATGATGGCTGTGCAAATCATGTGGTCACAATGAATTGCAAGCTTTGTTTTCCAAATTGGGAATTTTTTCATTTTTATTAGTTTATTTTTTTAGTCCGAATTCATCTGTGACTGTGGACGTTTTACACTGTATTCTACTATATACAGAGGCATCATTAGCCCATTCAGCAGCATAAGGACAACCTAAACCAGGGAGATTATAAGGCTGTTTTAGCCAAGTTTTGAAAAATCATGTCGACTGTATTGTCTCAGATATTAATGAGAATATTAATGAGAAATTCATATTAATTACATGTATTTTAACAATTCTGTCGCTGCGCTATGTTGCCTTTCATATATATTATAGTTATTGTTGACAACTTGTTTACCATTTTTTAAATTACATTACAAATATTTTATCAGTGTACATATTTGAACAATAGTATGTATTTTATAAGCAAGGGCTGTTTTCTCTGTAGTATTATTTTCACACAAAATGAATGAAGCCAAAAGGTGTCAGAGGTGAAAACTGTTTTCATAGTATGATATACTCGCCTTGTCAAATCAGTAACTAAGGATGAGTCCCATAGGTTGATATGTTACATATTTAAAGTCACATACAGTATATGTTGTATTACTTGACTCTTTATCGTATGAAATGCCTCGCAGCACCACTGTTTGTTGAGCAGATTATAACTGCATGTGAAAAATGTCACGTCACAGTAAATTGCCATGTTATTCTGTATTCAGACTTAAAACCCAGAGATGCTCTGAACTCGACTTATGTTCCAGGTAGAAAACTTGATCCTGGATGCAGCTTAAAGGTTTTAATCGTCAGTTTAACTGTGATTCCTATTTGTTGATATGCAGTTTATTTACTTATTTATGACTCTCATGTAAAATAAAAAGGATGAAGTGGCTGAGCCAAATATCATCAGTACAACAGATTTTCCCAGCAGCTCTAAAACTTGTGTCTGTCTTGTAGCATTGATGCAGATATTCATTGAGAAGACGGCCACTTTTATGGACTTCTTACAGTCAGTTAAGATGACCGACAAGCACTGGGAACATTAGTTCTGTGCCACAAGTCCCATACATCAACTGTCTTGTGACGAGTAAGGGAGGGGATCAACATATTCTAAATGAGTAGACATAATCCCACTGAATGTGGAGTTAAGCCATTTCATAATTAGCAGATTTTCTAATGTATGCCAGGCTTTAATGACCTTTGCAAATGAGAATGGTTGTTTGAATTTCCATCCTTCACATCGTTTTATCCCTGCCATATCTGCCTGATAGAATGAGTGCACCAGTTGATGATACGCGTAAGCTTAATGAACAAGTGCACACACTTCTGAATGGAAACTGATGGGCTCAAGCCAGGGAGATTGGAAATGCATTTCCACACCTTGCATATCATCATCATGGCCATAAGTGGTGTCTCTCTGACCCGTTAACAATGCATTTCAAGCCTTTTCCTTCAATTAGGTACACTTCTCACTCACATTTCGCTCAGTAAAATGCTATTAGCATGCTATAGTATAAAAGTATACCAGACTTCTATAGCATCACAACCTTTTAACTATTGTAAATGACAAAATTATTATTCGTTCAACAAGGCAGATGGCAATCAGGAAGAGCAGAGTGTTGCCCTCATTGCCAGTTAATATGTTGTTCTCAAGTGAGCCTGCACAGAAATATAACCTGAAACAGAAAGTCAGATATATCAACTATGATCAGTAGATTCATATTAACAATGCATCATATTACTGAGCATGATGGGAAAGCGATTGCTTGTAGTGATGAGCCCGCAGAGAATTATCATCAGCTCTGCACTTTCCCTCAGCTCAACCGAGCTTTTCAGCCTGTTTCAGGTCGTTGTTTTGGTTTGCAACCTCAGATATAGGTGGAGACCAAAAACAGAGCTAAGAGAAGATTCAGTCTTGCTTACACCAGGACACAAACACAGCTCCTGCTGGATGTCAAAATGAGTGTTTGCTAACAAGCTAAAAGGTGCACATTGTTTCTACTGCCCCTAAGTGACCAAAAAATGCTGATTATTCACTATACAAAGGTGGACATAAAGCCCACATTAAAGCTGTGATCTGTAACTTTTTCCACATTCAAACTACAGCAGAGATGTTGGAGCGCCTCATGTGATGTTGGTTAAGCTGTTTTTCCTCATGGTTGAACATCCCATCAACTGACAAGGAAATGCAAATCCACTATATTTTGATGGCTGCAGCAGTGGTGATGTTTTGCCAGACGGATGCAGCCTACAAACCTGATTTCTTAATTCTGCATAATTTCTGTAATGAACATTTTGTTGTTTGTTTTTACCACAATCATTTAAAAGTATTTCATTTTTAACCTTCGCTTATTATAGGATACTTTGGTGTTTAGGACAAACTCTTATGCCTCACTTACATCTTGGAAAAACAATTGTTATCCACAACACCAAGAACTAGACTTAGCCTAGACAAAGACTTTGTCCCTTTAAGTTTCAGATACATAGTAAGCAAACATACCAGGAAGTGACGGCCTACATTAACAGCTGTTTTCAGAGGATTCGGGATATTTAACTTGCAGGATAACAGAAATGAAAGTTTCATCAAATCACACCACTCTGATGTATTTAACGTTCCTCGGTCGCGCTCCCTAACTCTGCCCTCGTCAGGCTGCCTGGTAAGAAGCCTTGTGGTGGGCTCTGCTACAAGCCACCAACATTCATCATGGCTTTAATGCTATCAAACTCTAATCTGTCTGGGATTTCATGTGTGTTAACACAGCTACAAATGCAGAGAGCAAACACTTCAACAGCACTACATAAATGTCTCAATATATTTACTAGACAATAAACAACCTATTCAATTCCAGGGATTTGCATGAGAAACGTGCGCATTAGTGAACAGAGACAAGTCCTCTGCCTTTCTGCTGAGGGAAAGGATGACTTCAAACATGATCCTTTGTCAGACGGGATGGGAGACACAGACACACAAGCCTCTTGGTTTTGGCAGATCTGGGCTCATAATGCCGTAGATTAGTAACAGCCTGACCACAGAGCTGAAATAAGCTAATTGCTTAATTAGCTGACCCAATTCTATAAGCTTCTTTTAGCATATTAACAAGAGCTATGTAACAAATAGTTGTGTTTCACAGAGGTGGTGTTTGTTTATGGAATTACAATAATGAGGATCAAATACAAAAACATACGGTCAATGGCACTCTTTTTATGAAATCTCTACCGTAGGAATTCAAAGCGTTATTTGATTCCAGCAACACTGAGCTTCTTTTAAATATGTAAAACTCAACTCAGCCTTTGTCTGATCCACATGCAAATGATCCTTGTGCTTATTTGTAATTGACATCGATTTTACATCTGCTATCATTCCATGTTTTTGTGTGTGTATGTTGTCTTTTTTTTCTCTCTTGTTTTTTACATTAAACAATTAAGCCGCTTCGGGGGAATAGTTTGACCGCCCTCTCAATATTTCTGGACATTTGAGCAACGAGGGACAAACGGGAGAAGGGAGAAAAAATCTTATTAGATTGAATGATGATTGAAATAGATTGATTTACATTTTCTGCATGCATACTTTACATACATGATCTTTGCTCAGCACAGGGAGTTCTGGGCAAAAGAGCACTATTTGTATGAGATGAACTCATCTATATGCTAATTCATTGGCATGTAGACCTGCTTCATTTCTTCCATTCAGGACTGTTTACCTATTAGCTCTTATATGCAAAGGGAATTGGAATATTAAAACCAAAAAGCTAAGGAATACAGAGCATTAGCACTACATCACCTGTTATTATATTTATATTACAGCGGCATTTCTGCCCTTTGTTTAAGCTGAAACCATGAGCCAACTTCCAAGACACTTATTACAAATAAAATAAGCCAACTCTGTCACTTAAGTGAGACTTGTTGCCCCTGACAAAGGCACAGTGGGTTTTCAGAAGTCCTTCAATACAGACGGCTGAAAACCATATGAGCTCTCCCGATTCAAATGAGGAGTGATCGAACGCTCAAAGATGCAAAACAACTTCGACTATTTAGCATTTCACAACCTTCTTTTGTGCCTCAGAATACGATTTATAGCAGCACAAAACCTGACTTAAATGTTGCATAGAAACACCAACTTGGCCTTATAAGGAGACGCTTGACAGATCAAGTTACAAGTGATGCCTAAATGCTAATGTAATTTCATATGAACCAGGCTGAAAGAGATGCAATCAACCATTCCTGATTCAGACGACTGTTGTGTTTAAGAGGATGACAACCCCCTTTCTTATTGTCTATGTAATTCACCAAAATTGCCACTTACAGCCGCTAAGAGCAGGACGTTTCATCTCCAAGCTTCCTCTGGTCTTTGCTACTCATCCCATTTCTACTTCCTCCAAAAGCGCCACCACTTCATTAACCTTGCCAGGCATGAGATAAGAGAAGCAGTGCATCAAAGCTGCCTGCCTACAGAGAGAACAGAGCCCTGCATGTCTCCACTACACAGCAGCCATCACACACACTGGCAGATACACAGTCCACAAACCATCCAACATGCAGAAAAGACCTTTTGTGTTCCCAACTGTCATTCACAAATGCGTTTTTGTGTGTGTGAGCGCGCTCGCTGGACATCATCATGCTTTCTAAGTGGGGTGAAAACATTTGCTTGTTCCAAAGGTTTTAAGGGGCTTTGATTGCGAAGTAATGCAAAATAATTGGTCTGGGTCAGACTCTTCATTGCCTCAGAGCCTGCAGACACTTATTTAAGGTGTCTCATAGCGCTGTTAGAGGAGTTCAGGTACACAGCGCTGTCATCGCTATGACCTATACACTTAAAACCTAGAAAATGAGAAAATTAAACAAGAAAAGCATCAAAGCCAACTTCAGCCCCGATGAGTAACAACTCCTGACTTCCTCAAAGCATGAAAGTAGATGGTAGGAAATGTATTAACTGAGTCACAATATTGTTTTACTTGCACCACATACAAATCTCTCTGGTGCATTTAATCCCTCTACCCACAGTTTCTCAGAAAGGAGGATATAAATTATTTTCCTTTGGTGGAAACTGCAAATCCCTGTCTGGATTCTGTTAAAAGGCTTAAAATGTCACTAAATGCCAAGGCTGAGACTCCTGCTAACACGTAGGTCTTTAAGACAAGATGTTAAAGCGTTGAAAGTTACCTGAAATTGATGAGGTTAATATTCTTATCGCTAACTGAGGCTTCTGTGAAAGTGGATATTGAAAATAGCCAGGTAACCCTTCATATTAGAGGCTATCACAAGGATTAGCAGCATAAACACCAATTACACATTTAATTGTTTATTGTCAGTAGTATTTAGAAAACATGCAACAGTGCATAAATTAAAAGGATTGGCATGTAGAGGAGGGTATTTGCCACAATGGAGTATCATCATAAGTATGTATTTCAGCAAAGAAGACAAGGAAATATTCCCAAAATAACAAGTCAAACTGCTGAATGCTCGGTGTAAATGAGTAATTTACCATGAATATCCTTCTCTATCCCTTTACGGCCATATGAATTTCCAAACCACGTTATACTAGCATGGAAGGGTCTGTCACTGAAATTTGAAATAGAGGACAAAGGGCCACCGAGCAAATGGGTTTTTTAGACACCATCCTCTGAGTTCTCTGCCAATGTGAATCAGAGGTAAAATACAGTGCATTAAGTCGACCTCTGAGGCAGCACAGAGGAGGGTAGAGTGAGACATTCTGCTATCTATTAAGACTTGCGTTATGTATATATTGTGTTTTGAAGGAATTTTACTGATCCACAAAACCAGCAGGAAAGGATAAGAGTGAGTCCCTAAGACCATGTGGTAAGCAACTGCAGTGCAGAATCTCAGGCAAGTTGAAAGTTGCTGTGCCGTTAAGGAGAAAGTCTGGCAGAATCCTGCATGCCCGCTGATAACATGGTTGGATTAAGGATGTTTAAGGGAAGTGAAAATTATTCATTTGAGATGGATGAAAGCTGCACTTGTCAAGTCTACCAGTCATGCACTTTATACATTTCATTTCCACTAGCCAGCATGCATAATTTCCCCTCAATGCAAATTTCTACACACTGAAATTTGTGAGCATATTTACCCCGCTCCCTTAACACATTCTCTGACACAGAAAATGGATCATCTCTATTGAACAGGGAACAAAACAATGCAATTTTGTTTGCAGAGGTTTGAGAATCTAATTCTGTGCGGGAAGATAAAGTCACAAGACTCTGTAGAATACAAACAATAGCTTTCATTTGAAATCAGGTCTGAATCAAAAAAGACGTTTTGTTGCCCTGCTCATCACAACAACATCTACTGGAATGATTTTAGCACGTGCCCAATTATCCAAACAGATTTGACATTTTGAGTGTAATTACTAGTTTTAAGTCACAAAAGTCCTGGCCTCAGTGTTGGTCTAGGAGCTTTGTAACTGAGTATATGTACTGTATATCTGTCTCTCTATACAAATATTATGATCTCTCTGATGAGAATTAAGTCTCCAGCCTGGATGGCCAATAAATTAGAGGCACGCTTCTCGTTTACTCATCAGAGCTAATGAGCCTGATAAAATTACCTCGAGGATCATAATTACAGGCTAGTGGCAGAGACTCTGGCAGGGACTGGAATAAGACGACACACACACATACACACACACACACGAAATTCAGATTGTGTTGCAAGTGGCAGCGTACAACAGCTAACCTAAAACATCACAAAGCACTCACGTCTTATTAATAGAATAACAGACTAATATCAATGTGCACAAGCAAAGATTATGCATTGTACGTTTTCATTCAGGAAGCCTAAACAATGCAGCTAATGAGACATATAGAAAGCTATATTGTTTGACATCATTGCGTTTAAAAAAAAAAAAAAGCCCAGGATTAACATAATGCAAGGTGCTGAACAATATTACAATTTCCACCTTTCTGTCAGAGCAGTTCAAACAGATTTTACCACCCTTTCATAAAGATTAAGCACTTCATGGGTAATGGCATATTTTAATGAACGATGGCAGCCTGGACACAAGAGCTCACCTCAGAGGATTCCATTTCATCACACATTCACAGGATGAATTGTTTTACTTATGAATATTAATGTCCCTCTAATTTGAGGCTGTTGTTAATGCTTGTCGCTAGGAGCTTGGCAAATCAGGTCCCATTCCTGTTAAAACCATGTATTAGACACCCCCCTGACACTAAGCCCTCGCCTTTGATTCTTAATTGCAGAAGTGCAAGCATTTGCAGTAGATGGGGCGCAAAGCTTTAATTAACTAATATCACACATTCAGTCTCGACTGTCACCCACATCACGCATGGCATTTTGTACCAATATCATCCCCAACTCTGCTCAGCTAGAAAGATTGTGTTCCAAGTTCATGATCACAATTTCATGCATCTCAAAATGAGGGATATGTACTTTATAAGTAGCTGTAATATATTGACGCCGGTGAATTATCTTGATGCCATCCTTAAAAAAAAACCTTATTAAAAACATACATTGATGCAGCTCTGTGATCACTGAACAGCTTTAATGCAAAAGGAGTTGCACCCTTGTTGGTTTCTTACTGAACACAACGTCTGATCTTGGCAGTCGTTAGATTCAACAGTCATTGGTGAAGCTTGTAACATGGAGAGTGATAAAAAGTTCAGGGATGTGTTTAAATAGAAAGAAGCGTGCCAAAGGAAGCTGTTATCAAGTAAATAATTCATCCTCTTATACACACTCATCTTCAAACGATTTATTGGGCAACAGATTTCAAGTTTAAAAATACTATAAACAGAGTACATACCATTCAATAATACTTAAAATGCAACATTACAGTACGTTCCCTATAAACACTGTGAATGCCATTTTCACACATGAGAGACTCCACACGTCGTTTGAACATTTTAATAGCTCAGGTACGGAGCATTTCTGATGCAGATATTAGTAAAGAGTAATGTTTAATTAAACCCGGTTTGAAGATAAAGAGCTCAATACAACCTATAGTTTATAAGCCTTCCCCGGCCATAAGCTACTGCTCTACCTAATCCTCTTTCACATAACATTATTGCATCAGCACAGCCGAACATTTTTGCAGCATTTATAAAATTAGCAAAGAAATTAACTGTCCGTACTGTGGCAAATTGGATTTCCAAGTTCCTGCCTTGTGATACAGCATACCCAGGCTGCCACCTACAGTACAGCAGGAGAGAGGAACCACAGTCTGCAACAAGGCAGCTCAACATGTGTGGCTCTCCATTTTACACTCCACAGCCATTCAGAACTTAATTGTCAAGGCTTTTTTTTTTCTCCTGCTAATATCCTTACAGGAAATTTGTTAAAATCCATTATTAAATAAATACGGAAATAATTTCATTTTGGATCAGGACTGTTGAAGGATTACACGTTTATTCTGCTCATTCCTATTTGAGTGTGGAACAGCCAGTGTTCCCTCTGCAATTTAGAAATCATGATAGTTTCCGTTTTACCTCCCAACATCCTTTTTTGACGCAGTAAAATTATTGATTGGATACATCTTTTAATAAATATAAAGTATCTTTACATAAACATAACCAGGATTGATGGCATTTTTTTTATTGTGACACTCATTGTGCTAAATATTAGGGAAATGGTTGCAGCAACATTTTATACATAATTAAGCACCATCGTCTTTTTGGACAAAACAGTGAAAAACTATTGTGAAAGAACAGGACACCCTTTGTGAAAAAAGTAAAGCTTGAATGTTAAGCTAGTCAGAAATAACCTCACTTAAGTAACAACAAACAAAGAACTGAAGGTGAATGTTGAACAAAGATTTAACTGAATCGTTATTTTAAAATATTTGAAGACAACTGAAAACACATGACTTGATCCACTATGCTTCCTTAGCTCACTGTGTACTGCAGTACTTGAATATAAAAACCTTAAATATTTTTTAAAGGAACAATAATAAGACCATAAGAAAGAGTTTCGGTTCTGCACGAAAGTTTAGTAAAAACTGCCTTGAGGATCATTCCACTCGTCTTTTACTTCTTCGCCTGAACAGTTTTGAGATGGAAGATTTCCTTTTGTTTTTGGCTTTCTTTACTCCTGTTCACAGAAAAAAAAACTGTGTTTATTACAATGATGCACTCAAATTGGAAAAGAAGAATTTTAGATTAAACCACACTCACCGAGATTTTGCATCATTTCATTCAACTGCTGATCCTCCTCCACTTCCCTGAAATTGATCCATAATTACTCCACTTTAGCATTTTGTCTTGCTTACATGTGAAGTTGTTAAATTACCAGCACGGCTCTGTTTTGGTGATCACTCCTGTAATGCAAACATTAATTATAAGCTGCACTGTGTTACCTCAACCTGTCTTCATCCAGACCCTCCACTATTGCATTTCTTCCATCCACAATCTCCATCAGTCTCTGCATCAACTTCTTTTCCTGCTGTTGCTCCTCTCTGGACTTTAAGTGATCTGTGATACCAAGTTGACAGACTTCAGTGTTGGCGGGGGAAAAGAAGGTAACAGAGCTGTGAGTTTTTGATCTCTTACCTGGCTTCTCCAGCAGCCTGCGAAGTTCCCCCTCCACACCTGGCTGCTGCTGCTCCAGCTCCTGAGTCCTGGCTCTGACATATGCAGCATTTATATCATCAAAAAAAAGCTAAATTTGGTTTATTATGCATGTAGCTTTTGCTTAACTGGAAACAATCTTGAACAAATATATTTGGCTTGACACTTAATAGAGTTTGTCCTAGTGTTATAAACGTGCATAGGAATAATAGCAGTGATTGCAACAGGGGTGAAAAGAATTTCAACCAGAATAAACAAATTAGTTTAGATACAAAAATTCATGACAGGTCATTTAACAATCTAACTATACATCTGCAGTCTTGACCTAAAATAAGTAGGACTCACATGTACACAAGCTCTGACTCCTTTCTAATGTACATCTGCTTTTTTCGAATGAGGTTGAACCAGTCAACCATCAGTGGGTCCATCAAAATGTCCCCCTCTCCCTCTGAAACACATGTAATACAAAATATGTGAGTAATGCACAAGATAATATTAATGAATTATAGTATAATAAACATCAATAGCACAACAGCTATAATGATATTTAAGAGCTGTAGAACAATTCACATTATATATTTCTGGTTATTTTGAATTTTTTTTACATCATCTTATTTAATATACCAATCAAGAAGCCTCTCCTCATCCAGGATCATGGCTCATTTTATTTTAACCACATCGACTCTTTGTTCCCATACGACCGTATTAGTTACACAATAATACAATTAAGTGCGATAAGGAATGAGGTTGGGGATGATTTGGCTGGTATGCAGCAGCAGGGTGCAGGTTGGTTGAGATGGAGGGTGAATCACCTCCTGGGATCACGTCAACACTTCACTTACGAGCAGCCAATAATACACAGCCGCAGCTTAGGTCTTAGTGTAGGTTATCCTAAATCTGACACTTTAAAACATGGAGCCTGCAGAAGAATAAAATGGTCTTCATTTAGTGTGTAGTTAACATTATCAATCATCCCTGCTGTTGAATGTACTTTCAAAAACTTCTTTATACCACTGGGTTTACTTTATTTTCTAAAAACACTGAATTAGAGATAAAGTGATTAGTTGATGAGATGTGCAATTATTCAGATAATCAATTAATCACTCGAGTCAGTTTTCAAGCAAAAATAATTCCAAATGAAGCCAAATATTCTCTGGTTCTTCTTCAAAACAAGCTTTTTAAATGTCACCTCGGGAAATTTGTTTTTATGATATTTTATGTAAAAACATTAATTTGATTTAATCAGAGAGGCTAATCAGTAGTAATCATCATTGTTTGCAGCCCTACAGTAAATACACAATTGTCATCTATCATATAATTCCTGATCTAAATTCTGCCCCCAAACAAACTGTCTTAATACACAAGTTTTAACATGGAAGGGAATAAGAGCAACACAGAGTAACAAATGATGAAGCATGGATTCGTCTTCATCACTTATTTGATAATGATTTAGTAAAAATCCAGTCAGGATTAACTTCATTTTTAAAATTTTTCTGAAAATATGTTTTGGCCTCCAAAAGGTACAATGGAGCTTTGATAGTAATTAATATATAAATCTAACATATTCAAAGCAGTATCTTCAAGGTTTATGTATCCCTTTGGTACTGCTGTATTATGATATGCACTGCAACACAGATTGCATTTTCTACATCAGACTGGATTACCTGAGTGGATGGATCAAGAGATTCTTCTAAAGTGAACTGATCGGGACAGAGAACAAAACAACGTACATCCTGTCATCACCGGAGCAAACGTGATTTCAGTCTGAACTGAACCAGTGTGTCAAGGTTTAGTTCTTACGACGGCAAATTCCAGTTGAGAAGTTGATGATCTCCTAGGTGGTGTGCAATTGATGTCAAATTCTGGCCAAGCGATTGCATGCTCAGGCTTCCTGGGTGGCGCGTTTGGAAAGAGAGTATGCAATCGAACAGAATATATATTACTATACCCGAGTCATGTTGACCTTGAGCAAAGCAATCAGGCCCCCTACTCCCACTACCTCAAAAGAGAAGCAACATCCCTGTGGGCTGTCTGTGCCTCTCACCTCATTTGGCTGCAGAAACAGTAATAGAAATGGCAGGTAAATCCCTCGAACACACACATACACACACACACACACACACACACACACGCACACACACACACATACACCAAGCTGACGGTGAGTAAATGTGTGTGTGTGTCCCGTGTGAAGCAACCAGGACACAACTCTGCACCACAGATACTCTCACTGAAGCAGCAGTGGGATTCAGCTGTTTGCATGTATACAATAAAATATCAAGGTTTGTGTCTAGGTTATTTACTACAAGGGAGCAAAACTGACTACTGCGTCAACGTCTTCTGCCTCAGAATAAGTTGTTTATTTTCAGAATTGCAAAGATCGTTTCTGACGTGTCAACATTCAATTTTATTTTGCACGTCTAAAAACAAGAAAAAGGAAGGAAGTGGGAGGAATTAGTTGCGGGGGGGAGAGTGACAGGAAGAAAGTACCTTCCTCACAGCTGCGGAGTTTCTTTTCCAGCTCCACACCCTCCCTCTCCAACTGAGCCAAGTTTGTCTCAATATCATCCAGCTCCCTCTCAATCTGCTCCACTGGAAGATGATAAGACGTCACCTGAAATAAAACAAAAGAACTTGAGAGTCGCAGTCGAGTATAGATAACTTTAATTTGAAAATTCCGACTTTGGCCACTTAAATATAAAGAAGGTCGTCCATTTTTTTTTTGACTGGGAATGTAATGAAAGCATATTTGTAGAGCTGTTAATTAATCTCTTAAGAGACTTAATGGAGGGAACTTACAGAGGGTGACCTCATTTCAGTCCTGGAGGCGTTGGTGGGTGACAAATACTTTCCCTTTTTAGCGCCTAAGAGGTAGATAAAATAGGATTAGATAGTCCTTTCATGGCAGCTTTTCAGAAAAGCATTGTCACATATGACTTCACCTGATTTATTTTCAGTGAAAACGACTGCTCATATGAAATCAACAAGATGGCTGAGGCCGTGTACGTGTGGCTTTGATGATGATATTTTTAATCAACCTGACGGATTGCTGTGATTGGCTGGAGCAGTCACTGAAGTGCTAATAGATTCCACAGCTGGTCGTCTGGGCGGGGATTTCACAGGCGAGCGACTGTCGTGTTTAAAACCTAAAAGAAGGACGGGAAGGTTTACATGCTGGATCTGCACAAAGTTCATTCTGCTAATGCAATGTCAGTCTGTCTGTTGGTCAGTCTGCCACTCTGGTCCACACTGAAATATCTCAACAACTTTGGATTGCCAGTAAACTTTGTTCAAACATTCATGGTCCCCAGAGGGTGAAGCCAAACAACTTTCAGCTCCTTGTTTTTCTGTCCAGCCTGCAACTTTTTAAGCTGCAGCAGGCAAGTGACACAGTTGAACATGGTGAAGCATTTAGCAGCTACAGAGACAGATATTTCCCTCACGAGTTGGTGGAGAGCAAAAACAGAACTAAAAGACTGAATATTGGACTGTATCTAACATATAGAGATTTTATGCCACAATGCACCTTATTGACGACATCAAATAGCATAGCTGATAGCACTCGTATCAATACAAACTGGCTCTGTTAGTAGACAAATGTCTCTTATTGGAATGTACAGAAGAGACTCACCTGGGTCTCCAGAGCCAAGCTCAGGTTTCTGGGGAGAGACTTTCCAAAAGTGTGCGGGATCAAACGGAGCAAAGCTGACTGGAGGTGCTGCAGGTGCCGGAGCTGAGGGAGGCCTCGTCGAACTGACGGAGACACGAGAGGAAGTCGTGGACATGAATCCAGGCTTATGTTGCTCAGCAAAGGCTTCAGCTTCAGCATCTCTACGAGAAAGAGAACGAAAGTGTGTCACCACTTAAACTCAATGTAAAGGAGCAGCATTTATCTGACAAAGATGTGATAGACCTGTAGGCTGAACATAAAGAGTGAAAATATAAGAAAAGGCCTCACCTTTTTATAAAGTCTATAAAGGCGGTGAAAACAATGGAGGAATCATCAGCAGGGATTAGAAATGAGAGAATCTAGTGTTAGAGTAGGGAAAAGGTCAGGCCTGGCACTCCTCAGGGCTTGTTAGGATGGGGGACAGAGCTAGCAGCTGCACTCTGAGCCAGTCAACTTTAACAGAGACGGACGAAGCTCGAGGATTCTGCATTCTGGAGAGTGAATAAGCTGAATGATCAGGGATGTTAAAAGACAAATCTTTCTTTTTTGTGCGACCTTCACACTTCTGCCAAAGTGACTTATGAGGTAATAGTGATTATTGAGATGATTGAGGATACTTACTTTAGAGCCAGCTCAGTTTTTAGAGGTTGGAGCTTTGACTGCCACTCGTAGACTGGATCTGCAGACAAACGATTCCGACAGAAAGAGTTAAGCGAGTGATGAAAACTGAAAGCGTGATGGGCAAAGGAAAGCTTATCACTACTTCATCTGTCACAACTGCTTTTTCATTTCAAAACCAGGGACACATTATCACAATGACTTTTATTTTACATCTGCTTCAGCGATCAAATTCCTGTACGTAATAAACCAAAAGACTCCCCTGACTTTTCTCCGTGTCACACACACCTGAGCAGCTGATAATGAGTGCACGTCTCATTATCTAGTCTCTCACAACAAAGCACTACCTGATCTTCACCTGCACATCTGTATTTAAGGCTTAAATGGAGAAATGCACAAACCCAAGAGGTGATCTTTGATTTCCAAGTGTAATGGCCAAGGTCAATATATGGTCTATATTAGCATGCTATATAATTACTTTCCATGATTGGGAGACTTCTATCAAAGCTGATAATTTGAGGACGGTTCATATTCAAAAACCAACAGTAATTGTGTTTCTGTCAGAAAAGCTGCTGATTGTCAGGATGCTGCGCCCATGTGTGCACATCCATCCACCGAGAATGACAGTTCAACTATGAAGTTCATTACGAGTGTGAGACAGAAATTAAAATGTCAGTATCCAGCATTGAGCTACCATCATGCTAAATGCACCGGCTGTATAAATAGGGCATAAAATGACAAAAGGGCTTTGTTTTCTATGAATGCGTTCTGAGACAGGCAGAGACAATGAGGGGGGTGGGTGGGTGGGTGTTGGATGCTGGGGAGATGTCAAATAATGGATCAAGAACAACTGAAATAAATTTAGTTGCTCTTGCCTTTGGCGGTTGTGTGTACAGTTGTTGGCCTTGTGTTGTCTTTGTTAATGGCCTTCAGACATGGCGATTCCTTATTGTTTGTCTGGCTGGTGGAGGGCTGTCCTGCCTGGTTTCCTGCTGGGCCTTGGCTGCATTTATCCTTTCTCAAACCGGGGCTGTCAGCTGAACTTGGCTCATCTCCAAACCTGCGGAGAGAGAAAGCCCTCACCATCAGCCTTGATAACAACAGTCACAACAAAACCATACAGACAGTGGGAAATATTCAAATATAACATATAGAGTGCAGCTCTCACCGTCTCTGTGCTGGGCGGATGGTGAACGGGCGTTTGTTGTTGTTGTTGCAGTTTTCTTCTGCTAGTTTCTTCCCAATGGTCGTCCTGGCTCTGCTCTTATCATCAGGACTCAGTGGGACCTTTGGCCTTCCTAAAACACTCGACAGCTCTGTGGACTTCCTGTTACCTGTCGAGGCCTCTGTGACCGGCGGTGCAGCCTGGAAAAACTTCTGCCGGGCCGACTGCGTCTTCTGGGCCGAGGCCGTCCAGGACTTGGAGGGCGGAGTAGGACCGACTGGCTTCACAATAATATTCAGTGGGGCTGACAGCACAGAAGAGGGGCGTGGTGCTGGCTGGGTCTGGCTGGCACTATTTAATCGCCCAGCTGAACTGGCGGGTCCGGTTTTGATCCCAGACTCGGAGGAGGAAGATTTGCAACTGTTCTGGTGGCCGTTACAGATGAAAGTGTCTGGAGTCTTTCCAGGTTTGTAGCCTCCCGCGTGAAGCACGTTGGAGCACTCGCTGCATCTGGTGGAAGTTTATTATCGTGAAATTATGAATGCAATAAACACAGTGCACGACAGGAAAGTGCAAGTGATTATAGATTAAACTCTTACTTGAAACAGCTTCTGTGATAGAGCTTGCCTTCCACGAAATGCCTCTGAACCAGATGAACGTGGCACTTGCATGCAACACATTTGCTATTGAGAGTCCCATTCTTGTTGGTGTTTTCTGCCAGAACTGCCTTCTGTGAAAAAATATGACTCTTATTTCCTTATTAACATTTACATCACCTACTGGAAAAAGATTTAACTCCTCCTTGTTTTTAAATATAATAGTGTAAGAGGACAAAGATGCATTGTAAACAGGCATGTTTTTATGATGTGTTCTGACCTGAGCAGCAGCTCGGGCCACCTTGGGTGACGTCTGAGCGGCGACAGCGGAAGGTAAACGATTCTCAATGGCAGTTTTAGACACAAAGGTTTTGGCAACCACTGGGAGATTTTTCTTCTCTGATGGCTCCTCCTTGGAGCCCTCTGCTGGCCTTTTTACACCTCCCACTGGAGACAAGCACAACACTGTGAGTGGAAATCATCACAAGAGAGAAAAGCCTAAGAAAAGATATATGTAATAGCTGTTAGGAGGATCTTAGCTACGCAGTTTCTAAGAGATATTTGAGCCAGGCATGTTCTCACTGGGAGGTCGTCCTTTGAAGTAGTTGTAGTACTGGGATACGTAGGTAAGAATGCTCAGCCTGTCTGGGATCCTTAAAGCCACCATGTCTTCTGCATCTAACAGAGCTGGGATCCCCAACTTCTCCTCTGCGATCTGAAAAGCCTGGACAGAAAAAAAACAAACACACACTTTTAACCAAGAGCCATCAACTCCTGCCAAGACAACATTTAATAGTAGAGTATGATGGATCGAGGAAACAAATCCAATGCATTCATGCCATAAAAACAGGGTTTTCACTGGGTCTCCTACAATTACAGCATGTGTAAAAATTTCAGACAATACAGCTCCTTTAAATAGACGAGCAGCAGCCTGTGGCTCGGCCCGGAGAGGTCTGAAAAGGCCTGTATAATGAATAGAGCACTTCCTGTGAGCTCGCAGGGATAAGAAAAAGGATGGAGGGAGAATGGTAGCGGGGCATTGTTTAGGATCAGTCTGGACAAGCTCATTAAATTTAGAGCAAAGCCTTAGTGAATACCGAGTCTAAAAGGGCTGAAAACTACAGCTGCTTTAGCCACAAACACTCAATTTCTTATTTAACAACTGATGAAATAACCACCTGTGAGAAACACGACACTATTCATGAAATATAGAAGGGTGTGAATTACCGCTCCAGTCACACTCTCATGTTACAGCAGGGGGAGCATCTTTAACACTTGATCAAAACTAAAACCTGATCAAAACATATTATTCTCAAGCCACACATCTGCTTTCTTGTGTAATGTTCAAAAAGTATACAACAACAGTGGCTTCAAGTGAACCGTCATCATGAGGACGGAGTGGTGGATGACAGCAAGCCTCATTAAAAATGAATCGTCCGGAGAGCCTCTCCCTTTGTTGCTGACAGTGGCAGGATCATCCAAGACGGCGGAGGAAGTCGTACAGAGTGCATACTGTAGCTCTCTGCAGGGCCTGTAATCCTCAGAGGAAGCTGCTCGAATGGAAGGAGACTAAATAATGGAGAGGCCGTGCTGCTCAGGTCACGCAGGGGTTAACAAAATAAATGAGGTCAAGTGGACGTAGGCAGAGAGATGAAGATTCAGAAAGTTTGAGAGGAGTCGAAAAAGTGCTGCACTGTTCAAATGTTGTTCAGCTAAATATTGAACCGATGTGCTGCATAAATGCCAAAGCGAGAACAAACACTGTGCTGCTGCTGCTGCTGCGGCTGCGTCTTCATGTATCTGAGGTTAATGAAGTGGAGGTTTTTTATGCTACATCAGATTTCTGGAGTGTGAAGTCACTTCCACTTGATATGACAAAGGTTCAACAAGTTGACATCTTACCAGTCTGTTGTTCTCAAACACATCCTCCTTTCTGAGTGACTCATAGTCTCTGGGAAAAAAGAAATTCAATGAACTTAGTCATCCAGGTCACGGTATTGAAATCAGGGTTGAATTGATGGCGACTTGTTTGATTGTAGATGCTTGAAGACTTTTCACTAAGCAGTTTGTCGTGTAGGTAAAAACTAATATAACTTTGACTGTAGGATTGGGATATTTATAAAGGCATTATCTTTTTTTAAACACAATGAATTTCCTTACTATAAAAACTATAAAAAACAGCAGAATTAATCAATCATCAATCATTAATTTAACAAAAAGGTTGACTGAAAAACATGTATTAAGATTAGATTAAAAAACTTATGTCAATACTAAGTAAAACACATATAAACCTTGTAGAAAAATACTCAGGATATTTCTATCACTTCTGTTAAAGTCAGTAAACTTTTCAACCAAAATAATAGGAATAATAATAAAGAGATCTACTTACATCAGGTCCGGTCTGTACTTGTGTATAATGGCACAAAAAGCCAGTCCATTCCTGAACGAAGTCGTCATGTTGGTGATGCAAACATCTCTGTATCCGTCACAGTGGATTTTGCACCACTGCTCCAGAGCCTTGATGGCAGCCATCGTCCAGCCGACAGAGACTCAGTGTTCAGTCAGTGTGCAACAGGCAGCAGCAGCAGCAGCAGGAGGAGGAGGAGGAGGGTTCAGCGTGCAGGAGCCACCGGAGGAAAGAGAGAGACAAACAAAGTGTGTGTTCAGGGTCTGACTGTGAACTGAGGGAGCTGCAGCTGCGTCCTGTTTCCTTCTGTCACCTGAATGAATGCAGGACGAGCTGCTGCTGTTTCTGCTCTCATTACACTAATTAACACTGACAACAGCTGATTCGTCCTTCACAAGAGCTGAATGAAACTCATGCACAGAGCTAATGGATTTTACTGGTGTTTAGTGTTAGGAGAGTAAATTAGGGAAAGTGAATTAGTGCAGAATTCTGATCCCAAAATATCAGTGTTATATTTTTTAATCATTTGATTATATAAGTAGAGTTTTTATTGCAATTTCATTTAGCAGTTTGTCCTTAATCCTGACAGAATCACATATAAGTGATAAAGGCTGGTTTTGCATCCAAAGATATCACTGTGCAATGTAAAATCTAAATGTAAAATCAAAAATATTTTAAAGACCTACAGGATTTTTCTGATCCTCCAATCTGAAGTAGCCATCTGGATTTTTGAGAAATTAAATGTTGAAGTTGAAGCACTGATATGTTTAAAGTAAAACTGAAAGAAACAAATGTCTTTTTCTAATTCATTATATTTTATCATATTTTACAGTGGGACTGTATTTTAATGCTGCACTGTTATGCACTATTTTGTTTGAAATCTCTTAAGACAAAAGCTTCTGCTGTCATTTGCATACAGTTTATATGAACATGTACAATAATATTTTCATTTAATGCCACATGAAATTCCTCTGTTTGGGGGGTAAATACTGTAGGATTTCTGAGGTAATTAAACTTGCAATCTCAGCCAGCATATCAGGGTCAGCGTGCAGTATGAGAACCAAGTACAGAATCTGTGCTGTGCAGTTTTTTTTTTGTTTTTTTTTTTTACCTCAGTCATCTTTGTGTGGGGCCTAATTGGGGACTAATTGAGGCCAACTATTGTCATATAAGGATTCTGACCTAATTAGCCCATATTACAGCGTCCCACAAAACATGTAACTTGATTTCTCAGCAACTTTCACAAAGTAAACTGATTATGGAGAATTATTCTCTTAAAGTTTGTTAGAGAGATTTGTGAGGAAGCTCAAAGAGTCATTCCACCTACACAGAAAACAAAACTACTAATCGTCCGATGAGCTTCTCTGACCCATATTAAAAAGAAGTTTCAGTTTGACCCTGAAACCTCTGACATGGCACAATGTGAATAGTGTGAGACCAGAGCTGAACTTGAGTCTTTGAAACACGAGCGACCCACAATGACCTCATTCACTGAGAGACATAAATTGTTTATTTGTCACAACAGCGGGGTCTCCGACAAACTTAAGCAGATTAACACAGTTTTAAAAGTTTCACATAACAAATAAGAGACATGTGACCACAGTTTAAATTTGCATTAGTTGGATTTTAAGACAAAGAAACTGCATGTTACCTGGTCTGATCTCATCTGTCCTGTCTGAGGACATCTTCATGCCCAGAAGGGGGCAGCGTCACACTGCACTGTTAGAGGACTATCTCACCCCTGCAAACCTGTGGTCAAATACATGAACAATGCATACAAACCATACAAACAGACAGTGGAAGTATAATTTCCCTGCAGGCGACTATAGCAAATCCTTGTAGGACTTAAACTAGAATTACGCCAGCACATGAACGATCCTACAATGTGTGCATGTCATATGTGTGCATTGTTTTATCTGATTGTATTATTATCATCAATATTTCTAGTTCTGGTAATTTATTAGTTAATTAGATGTTTAAACCAGTGTTCTCTCCTCCTGTTGTATTTCGTTTTGACGGAGTAAAGGACAATGTAAAAGCAGTAGTTGAAAACACACATGGGATTATGAAATGCTTTCAGACTCACTGCTGTATTTGTTCAATAAGTGTAAGATGCGAAAATCACCAATAATTCACTCTTCATATGGCTCTGAATTATTTTGTCAACAGTTTAAGGACAGTTGAGAATTTGGCAAAACAACATTGTTCGTTGGGCCAAAACAAAATCAACCATATTTCATCCTGATGTTATCATTCTGTATTTATTAATCGTGTACGTCATCCTTTAAGGCGAGCCCTCAAACTTTCTCCATACTTTGTCTTTGATGCATATCGTTTAAAAAAAAATAGACATTCATCATCTATATAGACTCATTCTTCATGATTTCATTTTTCAGCTATTTCCATTGTTTCCTGTGAGGACGTGTGGTTGCATGCACACATCCTGCCTGTCTGCCAGGGAAACCCGAGAGGTCAGGGATGAGCCTGTCATTAGTGAAATCATGTAGAAATTATTTTACTGTATCCTATTTCAGCCGTGCCCTGATAGCCTGACGCGATAAGGTGGCAGCGCCATTTGTCGTCGTCATCCGTTAAAGAGCCGACACACAGACTGTGCCATTCATTTAGTCTTGACAACCTAAACACTGGGATGTGATGAAAGTCCTGTTCAGAATGTAAAGAGACAAACAGCATGTGTGATGTTAACTAATTAATTCAAATTTTCCAAGGTAATTTTTACATTTGTAAGTTTTTATCAAAATAGACAAACAGTGATACATGTTAACCAAAAATTCTGTTTAAATAAAAACGTCCAGAAAATGTCACAAAGATGCTAGAAAGTACCATGAAGATAAAATTTATAATAGCGACAAGATGACCACTTCTGTAAAATTTTATAGAAACATTTTATACTGCAACAATTTTTTAATTAATGATGGCTAAATAATAAAGCTCCTCATCCCCAAAATGTTCAAAAATGTTCCAGAACAGAAATAGCATACACTGTTATTTTGGTTATCTGCACACACAGGAAGGAGGAAAATGATTAATCATTGTGAGTGGCATCAGCTTCCTGTGTTTGTGACTGCGTGTCGCCTCCTGTCATGTTGACAGTGCCGTGGATCTCGGCCTCGTGCTCTCTGGCTTTGGCCCTCAGCTTGGCGATGCTGCAGGACCGGAGCTCCTCTGAGCTCGGCCCCTCCGGCCTCTCCCACTTCCCCGACCTCTGGGTCACAGGCTGCATGCGCGCGCTCAGCACAGCGCCGGCAGCTTTTGTCCATGGGTAGTTTTCTTCTCCTTCCTGTCGTCTCTCGTAGTGCTCGCCATCAGAACTTTCTGTCTGCTGCCTTAAACTCCTGCTGGCTTTCTCCGGCGTTTCATCACTGTCTCTGTTTACATAAGGCCCTGCAAGCTGGCCCTGGAGCTTCAGCTGTCGTCTCATCTTGGCGCGGCGGTTCTGAAACCAGACCTGGAAACAAATGAAGGAAAACGAAATATAAATAACAGGGAAATATAAATAGTCTTTGTGTAATATTTACAAGATGTTGACATGATGTCTTGCTATAATTCTTTCAAAGTAAGGTAGAAAAAAAAATCTCATCACACTATTTAAAAAGGTCGTTTTGAATAGTACTTTGCCATCTTTTCTAGGATACAGTTACATTTCTTCAAGTCAGCTCACTCATGGCCTATATGTGTCTATATGAACTGAAGGAGTTATAAGTTGCTTTAGTCATTCTTATAGTCATTCATTATACTGTGATCCCACTGAACATTTGAATTCAGTTTCGGATGCAACAAGTACTGTAGTTTTTGACCACCAGTTTCTGACCATGAAGGAACAAGAAATAAGTGGCTTTTTCAATGTACATGTGGGTAAATGAGTGTTGTTTTCCAGCTATATTACATTTATACTGATATTCACAGCTGTCCCAAAATATAATGCATTTCCTTGTAATTCACTGTGACACTTTTGGGGCTGTTGATTCTCGAATAGAAGAGTTAATAAATGGGTCTGTGAGTTTAAATAATGTTTGTCAACACAAGCCGGTAGTGATGGATCTGTGAAAGAGTCTGTAGGGCCGAACAGATTAATTTGCACACTGTACAGAAAAATTAATATTAGTTGAACGAGTATGAAGTGAATGCTTCCAGGAGGAGTTGAGCGTGCCAATTACCTGCACCCTGGCCTCGATGAGGTCCAGTCTGACGGCCAGGGCTTCCCTCATGAAGATGTCTGGGTAGTGGGTGGTCTCGAAGGCCTTCTCCAGCTCCTCCAGCTGCCAGCTGCTGTAGTTGGCTCGTGCGCGACGCTGCTTCACTGGCCTCTGTTCATCTGGAAAGCACAGTGCAAGCACCAATTACACAATCGCCAACGGGTGACAACGAACTAATGGCTCTAGATTGGATAATTAGCGCAGCAATCATTAGGCCCACTTTAACACTGCTTGATAATTGATTGTTAGTTACGAGCTGTTAGCTAATCTTTTGTAAACATTTACACTGCAATCAGATGGCGCTCGCTGACTGTCTTGGAGACTCTGGTCGTGTGGTGCCAGTTTGGCTGTGCGCTGTCTGTCCTGTATGATACAATAAATCCCTTTTTGGCCACAGCAGCCGTGGTTTGAACTCACCTATGCCCTCTGTGTGGGGCCCCATCCCGACCGCCTGTGTGGCCAGCAGCAAAGCCTCCTTGCATGGCTCTGGCTGCAGATAATTCCTCAAGGATTCGTAGCTGATAAAAGGCCCCGGGATCAGGATCTGAGGTTGGGAGCCCAGTCTGGTTGGGAATGCGGGGAAAAAGTGAGCTGCCGGTGAATGGAAAACTGCAGGCAGGAGAGTAGATACCAGCTGCCTTGGGCCAAACATGTCCAAGCTATTAAGAGTCCAATATTAAGTGTCGGTCCACTGGAAAGGGCCAGGTTGACTCCTACAGGGATGCTGGTGGTTTGGTGAAATGCATCCCAGCGTCCACACTGCAAAAAAGAATAGAAAATCAAAGAGGAATGATTGTCCACCAGATGGATCCAGTTGGTTGTTAGAGCTGCTGCATGAGAAGCTCAGGTGTCAGGTGCTGCCTCAAGAGTAAAGGTAAGACTTAAGTAGTGGAGGTGGTCTCACCTTAGCTTTCTGCTCCTCTCCTCCAATCCTCTCCCCCTCCTTTTCCGGTCACATGACCTCCAAACAGACGGCAGGGCTCAGTTTATAGGACAGAGGTGGAAATCCAACCTGTGATTCATCCCTCTGTGGATTATCAGTATTACTGCATCGGTGTTTGCTTTATTCGTCATCACTTTCCCAAACATACAAGTCCTACTATCTCACATTATAGTGATCGGGAATGTTTTTCACCTGGGGCAAGTTGCAACATCTTTGGCTTCTCATCATCGTCGTCAGTGAGATGGACAGCGTGTGAGAACCCTGTTGTGTGTGTGTGTGTGTTCATTTAGACACGTTCACCTTAAGCACTTGCACAACTCTTATCTGACTTGTTTTACAGTTGTCAAATACGATAAGAACAAATTACTGCAAAGGAGGCATAATGAAAACACAAGTCGCTCGGTCCTGTGGGATGAAAACAAGCAGGAAGGCAGCAGACCCTGAACAGCAGGTTCCAGGATAAACACACTCTTCCTGACAACAAAGTGACAAACCTGAGAGCTCATTTGCTTAATGTTTTTTAATCCCTCCTAGCAACGCCGTGTTTACTCTGTTGTTGATTTAATTTTATTGTTTTTTCTCAGTTGTTTTATTTTCCACATCACCAAGACAGCCTGTGCGAAAATGTTCACGTCTGTCAACCTCCATAGCAATCAATTTAACAACTGGCGAGAGCACATACGCAAATCCCTTTTTTACAATTAGAGTACAAATACAGGGATGAAATAATGAACAAGGTAAACCAGGTGTAATGAAAATTTGACTCCTGCAAGAAAAACAAACTAAATCATTGTGCTTAACTACTAACTAATCCTTATAAGACTTGTTATTCAGATATATTTATATATCTATTGGTCAGATCGATTTTAGTGTAGTAGATTTATTGTGATTGAATATAAGTTTGACATTTGAATGTTGGAACATATGGTGCCATTATCTTCAGGTATTTGTGCAAGTGCATCTTACTGTGTAGAAAACGTAGAGTAATGGGTTGAGAAAATCCTCCTTCTTAAACTAAATAAACTACCCTAATCACCTTGGATTATCTGGGAGATGCATCGTGACAAAGTTGACAACAGGACTGTTTTCTGAGCTCGTGAAAATTTGACTGTTGAGGGATAAGTAATAATGCAGCAGTAACATTAATCCAAAAAAATCAGCTCAACAGTAAAACACTGACCTGAAGCTTTTTACTGCAGAGTGAGTACTTTTACTTTTGATACTTCAGGTGCATTTTGCTGATAATCCTCACATACTTTTACTTCAATAAGGTCTTGAATGCAGAGTTTTTATTCATTTGTATTTTCACAGTGTGGTGTAAATACTTTTACTTGAGTAAAGGAACTGAATACTTCATTGATGACACATTTTTGGTACCAAGCATACCTGGAATACTACTTTTTGAAACTTGCTTACATGCAGTTTCTCTAAATACTTTGTAAAAACATTCACCCTCAGATGTTTGTCCTTGTTGTTCATGTTACATCCTGTGTTTTTAACAACTGATACACTGCAATAATTAGCTGTGATATATTCTTATCATCGTTGCCGAACACTTACAGGATTTTTCCATCTCAGATCAAAGCATACACATCAACACATTAACAGCCAAGACAGGAAGATTATTAGGCCTTTTTTTCTTTGAGCAAAGCAGCTGTAGCTTAGTGTTGATGGATCTCTGATGAGATGATCGCCAGCACTGTCTGTGTGAATTAAACACAGGTGTGTCAATTAATCCAAAGATACATATCACCTAACAACACATCCCGCTAACTGCTCGTCAGCTCAGACAGCGGTGAAAACACGCAGCTGTCAGTGTTGTCACCGCTGAACCGGCGGGCTGAGGCGGCTTTGATCAGACCAGGACCTGAGCAGGAGGCAGCTGGTCAGAGCTGAGTCACAGGATGGTCATTCCTCTGCACGTCTCACCTGTGGCCCTTTCATCTGCACCTGTTCAAACACTCAATTAATGCTTTAGTGGAGACACTAACGAGGTCGGCATTAGGGTTTGGATTTCTCTAAAGCTCATACTGACACTGAAATTTGGTTAAGTTTACGTCTTTTTATGTCAAAAGAGAAGTGCAAGGATTCACAATTTGATTCCAAACAATTGTGAAAAATCACTTTAACTACATTAAGATCATCCAGGGAGGCTTGAACTCAACACTGGAAGTTGGCAAAGAAAACATTTTTGAGCATCTTTTCCTATTTTCTGTCCATACAATTACTTCAAAATACACATAAGTGGAAAAAGTATGTTGAATATAAATAATAAATCTTCTTTACTTTAATGAAGGTGTAGTCGACTAAAAACAACTTTTTGCACTTAAGTCTGTTTGTGTGTGTGTGTGTGTGTGTGTGTGTGTGTGTGTGTGTGATGGAAGGAATGGACAGCCAGAGATTGAAAGAAATAATTTCTTGGGTTTGCAAGTTCTGTGAGGAAAAGCAAAATAGATTAAAAGTGTCTAGTCTGAGCTGTGGCTAAATAAACACTGTGTGTGGTGGGACTGACGACTGAATAACCGTCTCCGTTTGTCCCTGGCACACAGGTAGTTACAGGGATTTCTGGTCTGTTTGAAAGCAGACCCCCTTCTCCCACCCCCTCAAACTACTGTGTTTGTCTTTGCCTGGGTCCTTTAATGCCCATTGATCCAGATAATCAGGGACAAAATTGGTGAAAAACCGGTAGGGGAGGTTCTGACAGTAGTTGCTCAAAAGAGCTGCTTGTGGATAATTGAAGGAGGCATTAAGACAACAATAGTAATGGCTAATGCCAGGCCTTATTGCTCTCTCAGGTATTTCGAGCTCCCTGGATGACAAGGTAACACTGGAGATCCAGCTAAAATGGCAATCATCGTATCATTAGCAGACCTTCGACAGCAGGGACACAATGTGCATTATCCGCGGGTTTAGCCAGCCACCAATGGGATGCCCTTCACATGGCTTTGAAAGGGACTTGTTTGAGCTTGCATTCATTCATGGCAAAGCAGAGGGAAAGGGACATCTGAAATCTCCCCTTAAATGTGTGTTTTAGGATCTCGGATGATTCTCGAATTTGAGGATACTTAAAGTTCTCTTCCACTAAAAACGTGCTTTGCTTCTTGTTCCTTCACTGCTCAAAATGTTTTATGCGTGATTATCTGCTGCAGAGAGAAAGTTTCTCTATGTTTAAATCTTTAATCTGAGTTTGTGACATCAGAACAACTTTGGAAGTCGATCATGGTCCAATATGCATTTCGATTTTTTTGTGGAAAAACAATATCAAACACAAATCAACAGGCATTCAACAAATATTTTTAGATGTCTAAAAAACGTGTCTGATGGAATGTTTAAACCAGCAACAACTGATTTTATGGCCACTTGAGGCCAGCGGAAACACAACACTGACATATCATCACCTTTTAAGTTGAATATTTACACATCAAGCAGATCTGGAGTAACGTCATCATTCATTTGGAGTCATAATTTTGATCATGTGATAAAGAAAGAAAAAGGACAAAAATCGAAATTATGACCAGAATATTCAAAAATAAATGAGGCTACTTTTCAAACGTGCGCACGCTGATCTGGTAATCGTCCCATCTCGTAGAGTTTGTTGCAGAAAAGCGCTTTGAACGAGCTGAAATGTGAATTAAATGGCGCGAGCTATTTGCCCCCTTTTCTCTTGACAGACATGGCTGAAGTGGATTAACTCTCGCACTCTGCCCTCAGTGTGATAAGATACGATCTCACATAATGGAGATCGTGAACACTGCACATTATTATTCTTTCTCATCCACTACAATGGCACTTTAGCTCATAAAACAAGAGTTCTGCCAAATGTCATGCGAAGATGGATGATTATCGTCAGCCCCACTGTCATGGGAATATATCTATCTGGTGTAATTTGCAGGCTGGAACAGCAATGAGCACAGATAAGATCAATATTTAATGAAAGTGTAAGTGAAGCTTAAGGGTTGTCACTTATGCCTCTGCTGTTAATGACATGTCACATTATCATACTTATCAGATTGGGTCAATCTTAACTGCAATTACTGGCCTCATTTCTTTTTAATTCATTACAAATGTTGAGTCATTTCAGTCGTCCACCTCTGTGCAAACACACCAGGAATGTGTTCTCTGGCTTCTTGCATATGTATTTGAGCGTCAACTGTCGGCACAAACTTCAAGCTAAAATCTATTAATGGGAGCGTGGATTGGTATAATTCAATCAACACAACTAAAATGTGTTTGTAACTTGGAAGAAAGGTGTATTTCATGGCTGAGGAAGCCCCTATGCTCGGTGCCTCACTCTGCCTGGTAATAGTATCCCACAGTGAGCAGGCTGATTGTTTTAGTCCTGGATCACTGGCCATGGGATAAACCTGAGAGCCCAGCCTGCTTTTCATGTCAAAACCTTCAAGGGAAAGCGGCCACAATCCAAGAGCAATCACACTTGAGACATCAAAGTGCCAAGGAGAAGAGAGGCGAGAGACGGTCCACATTTTTTCCACGCAAGCCAAGTGCAACTCAAGCGTGGAGGAAGAGGAGATGATCTAAGGCGAGGGTGCCATTGAGAGGAAGACGGAGAGCAGACAGATGTGCACGGGCAGGTAGCGGCACATCGGGGCCCCTCCTGGAGCTGGGAGAGACACCGAGAAGCCTCCGCTGGTCACATTCCTGATCGCTGCTCACTCACTGTCCACTTTTACATGGACGGCAGGACGACCATGGTCCTGCATGTTGAGACCATTATTCACAATCTAACAATCCCTGCGTCCGCGCTGAAAGTGTTTAGATCATTTACTAACAGATACAACAATGTGAAAATATAATCAATAAAAAGTAAAAGTACTGCCTTCAAATTTTTACGTAAAAGTATCAGCTAAATGTACTTAAAGTACTGGTTCTGCACAGAAATGTCCCTTCTATGATGCACTGATGCTAAAATGTTGCAAGTAGAATTTAATTCTCTTAGCAGGTCGGGGTTAAACTAATTTTAACTCCTACTTTCAGCCCTAAATCCAAAGGGTCAAAAGCTGAACTTTGGGGGTCATGAGATGAATAATGGGGAAGGAAAGCAGAAAAAAAGTTTTGCTATACAGATTTTTGATACACATATACTCATTTACTTTGCTTTTTGCTTTTGTCTTTAACAATTTATTGTATTTTAGAAGATTAGATTTAAAAAAAAGAAAAGTAACTAGTAACTAACAGTGTCCACTAAATGTAGAGGAGTAAATAGAAAAAAAAGGCCTTCTGAAATTGACTGCACTTCTTCACTCCTTCCCGTCCTCTTTCTTATGTACTATGAAGATATTTTCTTACCATTAAGCAAACTGTTTGGACAAATGAGTGGTTAACTCTTAGCAGCTGTGTTTGAGGGCATCCAGCCTGGCATGATGAATAAAGACAGAGGTTGTTAACTTGTCATTGGTCCATCAGACTATTCACCAACAAGCTGACCCCCCCGGCCCCCCGCCCCACCTCACCACTTCCTCGTTAGCTGTCATTCATCTCTGTTCCGCCTCACTGCTGCCCAGCCAATAGGAAGCTGGCGCCGGACCAAGAGCCCAGGCTGCTAAGACTTGTGCAGTAAGTTGATTGATAACCATAAACAGAGCTTTCGGCCAGTTATAGGACACCATACAGGTGCAATTAACACATGAGACAGAGCCAGCAGAGAGAGATCAGCAGGTACGAGGCATGATGGGTAGGACATGATTGGGTTTACATATGAACAGGTTAATTATAGGAATGGATGTGTGAATACATATTCATTAAAGGGGATTTGGAGGCATCAGAAGACAAAGGCACCTTTCTAATGAATTCACAATGTCTTCAAGGTTTGAATAATCACAACTAAGCCTGGTGTTTGTTGCTCAAATAGGTCAAAGAAGCAAAAGGAAACTGGCTACTTAAGGCTGTTTTACTGTGTTTATTGACCTTTTGTCTTGGTTACTGTTACTTTTTTTTTAAAGACGACCTGTTTTCAGCCATCCAGCCCGTGTGTCTTATTGAACGCCTGTTACTTCTGAATGACAGTTTCCACTGACCCACCAGTGTGGGCATGTCTCAGCCCCACTGACGATCCTGAACCATGCAGTGTCTTCGTCTTCATGTCCTCCTGTGTAACAGAACACCAGCAGCAGTCTGTGCTGTAAAATGGCCTACCCACATCACGTCTTCAAAGCCGCCTTTGGTCTGTGTGATTGAACAATTACCACCATGCTTAATTTACGATCAATGGGGACTTCCACTTTCCTAGTTTACCGGCATGCCTGCACGTTGTTTAACTTATCCCTTTGACTCCATCAAGAGGGTTTTCAGATGAAGTCAGTGGCGCTGGGCAAAACAACTCACACTTTCATGGCAAAATGGTTTCCATCACAGCATGTGCATCACGCCTTTAATTTGTCTGTTACACGCCAGTGAAGAGCAAGCGTACCTGTGACAGCTGTTTCCAGTTTTATCAGGATCCAAGAATTATTGGAATGAAATGAAAAGCCTCAAACCTTGCAACATTTGTTTTTTTTTCCCTGTTCCATCTTGTTTCAGGTGCTAAAATATTATTCTGAAAGGCAATAATTGTGTCTTGTGAGATCCATGTTTTTGCTATTTCAACATTAAACTGCTTCCCAGTTAAACAGTGATAAAATGGCTGTGGTTAACTGCTGAAATATCTTACTACTCACTCTGTCCAGTAAAGCTGAATGAAAAACTAAAACAAGCATATTCCAAAAGTCATTTTATTCAGCTCACATCAAAGTGGCTCACAGATGGCGTTCAGGTAACAGTAAAGCATTGTGACGTTAAAAGAAATGACTGGTTCTTTTCACCTATTTAAAGAATTCATAATATTGTCTTCAGGAAATAACACATTTTGGCTTTAAGACATTTGCATGGGATAAATAGGTACCAGAATACAGCTTATTCGATAGTATTTGGTAGCTAGTGAAATTCAACTGAGTTTTAGATTTTGGACAAATTTAGAGGAAAATTATGGAACCATTCTGACACAATGTAAGCTGAGAAGAAATCAGTTTTTGTGTTCATGAAAAACAACTACAAATGAAGGAGACAGTCAGTATTTTAATTGTACAATAATGTTGATATTTCATAATCAAACTATTTTATGAAAAAAAATAAAATAAATCAAGCCAAATCTAGAGTGCTATTCTGAGCAAAGGCTCCCTCTACAATGGTTGAAAATGCAATAAAAAAAAAAGTTTTAATATCAATTTAATTAAAACATTTAAAAAAATTTTTTTTAATATAATAAGTATTATTATATTCTAATATTCATTTAATAAGTTTCATTGACTACTACTCCAATTTCACATATTCTGTGTTGTCTTTAACGGATTATATAATCACATCCCCTAATAATATTCCAATCCTTGTTATCTTTTTTTCATTATTGGTTCATGTATCATTACATCATCAGTTAAAAATAACTTACATCCTTTTAGAAGTAATAAATGCACTAATTGTGGCATTATTACAATAACGGCAATTTTACAGTTTTAATTATTACATTTTCAACTCATTTAGAGGGAATGTTAATGCATTCTTTGAAGTCACTAAATCATCCAGAAGTTATTTCAGTGCTGGTCGCTACCAGCTCAGCGCAGAATCCTTTAATCTGTTCCACTGAAGAGCCACAGAGTTCGTTAATCTGTCATGATCAAATTAGAGCAATGTTTGAACTAAAGACAAGAAGAAAATAATCTAACTGTGGAAGGCAGAAAATGAATGACACTGTTTTCAATCAGATGTGGAGACGTACGCTTTGTTCTTATGTTGCTTCCATGTGAAGGACCTTCATCGACTCAGCGATCATTGAACTGGTGTCAATTTGTCCGTAGATACCGACTAAAAACGCCTTGTGGAGCAGGATGTCTGCGTGTTCTGTGAGGGGGGAAAAGGCACATTACAACGTGCAGCTATGGATACGTGACTCTGACGAGGACTTTGGTTGCATGCTTCACTGAATCGCTTTTTTTTTTTGCGAAAAAAAATTAAGCAGTCATGTGACTACAAGACAAAACAGGTAAAGGAGAAACTGCTTTTTACCAAATGATGGTCAACAAAACTATGACCACAAAGTATCCTCTTACCTTGACAGAGAAGCACATATTCTGGAAGATTCCTGAGAGCAGTCTGCACCACGTCGAAGTTACCACTGCCCATACAGTACATGAAGGTTGGCAGGAAGTCTGTTGCCAGGCTGCAGCAGAGCAAACATACACGATTACAAAGTGAAAAGTAAATGGAAGCAAATAAAAGTGCAGACAGTTGGATTTACGATTGATTGATTGATTGATTGATTGACAGATAGGCATCTCTAAAGCATTTTTAAAAACACAGAATCATTTTCTTTATTTGCTCTCAGTTCCAGGTGGTTTGTCCCAAAGTGCTGTAAACTTACCAGGGATTATTCTGGATGCAGCGCAGGGCCAGACTGAAGGCCATGTTCCGACACAGCTCTTCAGAGGAAGCCATGAGTCTCTGCAGGTCGTTCTGCAAACAGTGACACAAAGTGGTGAATGACACGTTAGCCCCTGACAGGTAAACTACCCTCGACCTCTTGTTTTGTTTCTGTTGTTTATGACTCACAATGAAATACTGGATGATCTCTGGGCTCCTCCTCGACTTCTCATCCACCTCTGTCAACACCTCCAACACATCTATAGCAGACAGGAAAAAAAAATCACATCACTCACTATGATACAGAACTTATACATGTGAGAATTTATACAGCAGGAGTGAGTCAGTTACCCTCGACTGCTTCTCCTCTCGACATCTTTTTCAGGTACATCGTCATGTCGGCAGCACTCAGTGAAACCGAGGCTGATATGTTGACTAAAGGCAGGGAACCAGTGGACATGTCGTCTGGTAAAAGGCAAAAACAAATATTTGGTTTGTAGTTTACAAGAGTGTAACACTCTAGATTAATACATAAAAATCAAGATTTACACACATTTTTGCAAGATGATTATTTTAGATTTTATTCCAACTTCATGAGCTCAGAACATTTGTCTGTGCTTACCATCTCTCTCTTCTGGCGCGATCTCTGCAGAAGAACATTTCACTGGCAGCGTGAGTCCAGCCAGGAGAGATTTCAGTTGAACCAGGTCTGGGTTTTCTGCACAGAGAACCCTGGCAGGCGAAACAGCAAAACTTAATCTCAAACAAAGCCATTGATGGTGTAAATACAGTAAAGTCAGTCATGGTTTAAAGGTTACACATTATTCATTCAGAGGATATTTTTGCCATGATATACTTACTGCAAGATGTCAGAGTGCTTCTGTAAGTAGGGAATGGCGGCTGCTGCATCGTGGGTGATGTACTTCTGTGTGAACTGCAAAAACTTGTTGATGAAGACCAACGGAGAACGAGTCCTCTGAAAGTTCTGCAAGAAAAATGATGCACAAACACGTATGAACCCAGTAAAACTCTGATTTGTAGCTCATTAAAAAAAGTTGCTCCGTCTGATCTCAATCCTAAATCCGATAGTGAAGATTTAACAGTGTGTGAGCCGCCTACCTGAAGGACCTTCATGAAGGACAGAAGGCAGTCTTGAAGCGCCCTCTGGTGGTCGCTGTGGAAAACAAGCGGCTGCAGCAGCTCCAGGATGGCGAGCACGTTGCTGAAGAAGGTCATGTGGTTTTGCTGTCGAAACTCCTGCATGTTGAGGTGAATGCGACCGTGCAAGAGGCCTGCGATCATAGGCAGGTGTCTGAAGAGGGAGAGGAAAACAGTCAGCAAACTGTGGCAACAGAAAGTCTAGTGTTTGTAGAGTAAATCCAAAAATACTACTGCATTTTTTTCACCTGAGCAAAAGGACGGGGTGCGATACGGCCAGCTTCCTACATGCAAGGTTGGCATCAGACACACGGTTCTCAGCAGACTTTGAGTCGCCTATGTCAGCCAGCAGCGTGACCAGGCGATGCACCAGGACGTCAAGCTGAGACAAATACATGAAATCAGTTTGAACAGTGTTGTGCCATATCATGGTGAATACACTGTTGTATGTCATAAGTATACATTATCAAACACAAGAATCCAACTTTCAGCATTGTGACCACTTCCTGTGGCGCTCAATGAAAACTGTAGGTCATGACTTGTGACCTATGTTGTGATAAGTAATGGAATATATCTCTGAATTTGTTACTGTTGCTTGTCCTACTGGGCTTAATTTTACAGCAATTAGAAAATCAATTACAAAAGTTTTTACTCTGTAATCTCCACATTTAATGAGGTTGTTCGTACTAAATCTACAGATATTTTACTCAATATGAAGAACCTCTGGTCAAATTCCAGTATGACAGCTGTATTATATTATAAAAAGAAAACAAACATCATGTCATGGTAGCAAGATGTAGACAGTCACAGGTCACAACAAAATCTCACGTTTAAACGTTAAGAATCATGTGGTGTATGATCTTTACCTTGCAGCTGCTGCCGTACGCAGCCCCACCGCTGCTGAAGGTGCCTTCAGGCAGGGTAACATGCTGGATGACCTCTGGGAAGTGCAGATAGATCTGCAGCAGCAAGTTCTGGCACCGCTTACTCATCGCACTGTAACATGGAAATGGGATGTATGCTGTAAGCTATGATTTAGAGGAAAGGCACCAACTGCAGGAATATGCAATTCACGTCAGGGAAAATACATTTTTATTATTGACTTAGGACAGTTCAGCTGTCCATGATAAAGCTAGAAGCTTAGGAACAAAATAATCAAGACTGTAATCCCTGATGTTATTGAGTTGTGTAGCTTGGAGCTATTTAATTGACAGTGACTGGTTGAACAATTTTGTGCAGCCATAGAAAGTTTGTCAGCGTTTTTAAACTAAAGTGAGCTTTACTCTATAGTGAGAATAACATAAAGCAAACAATGTCCCCAGTTTCACAGAAAAAATTGAATTTCAAATTCACTCTCTCCATCTCTTTCAACAGATTACCAACAGAGCTGATAAGAGATCAAAGATTAGAGAGCACGATAAAGCACTTCTCTATTGTTTCTGTCTACAAGCCACAATAATTAATGTACATTAATTAAACTAGGCACATGAATAGCGTAATGTAATGCTGAGGCATTTGCCTTCAAGTCACTGTGGTTTCATAAAATCCTCTAAGGCGCTTGTAAGGCTCAAATGATGTACTTTCTACTAACTGAAGTGTTTATTACAGCTATGAATTAAGCAAATCACAGCGACCTTGACCAAGAGTTAAGAGTCGCTTGTTGTTCAATAGTTGGCGTGTAATTGGAATAAACACCAGCTTATCTGACAGCAAGGTTTCACAAGAAGAATGTTCAACATACAATCAAGTGTTTATTCAACACAAGGCCAAAAGCCTTTACTTTCAACATGTTTTTATCCTGCCATATTTTCACTGGCAACCATTTTACCAGACAGCTTAGCTGTACTTAAAATACTGTAATTCGGAAGCTAATTTTGCTTGACCTTGGCCAAAGTTTCCTCATTAAAGTGGTTTAATAACCAGAGACATATTCATGAAAGGAGGGTTTGCCTCCACAAAGAGTTGCACCCTGATCTCTGACAGCTAAGTCAGAGCAGGAATTCACAACACAGGCAAGTTTAGAGCTTCAGCCTTAATCCTCTTGGCTTCATTATAATACACTGAGCTTTTAAAGAGATCACAGTACAGACGACTTCTGCTGGTTTTAATTTCACACCAATAGACCTAATTATCGAGTTTTCCCTGGTCCATAGCATTGTGGCTGACAGAGGAAGTCTAAAAAGTTCATCTGCACCGAGGAGGAAAATCTAGTGTGATTTACCCCAAGTTTATCAGCACAGCATAGCAGGGAAAAAAAAGACTTTCCGTATTTGGGCTAATTAGAAAGAACAATACCATGTGTCGAGATGGAAGGGCTGAGCACTTTGGTGAACCTTAAACAATAAAATATGATGAGCATATGTGCCTTTGAATACAGCAGGATGAGACAGAGGAGAGTTAGAGACGAGTGTTTGTTTACCTGTCCTCCCATTTCTTTGTGCAGTTGATGAGGTACTCTGACACTTTCTTGATGTTTTCTACATCTCCGTTGCAGTAGGAGTGAAGGAGGGGCAGCCTGGACTGGATGAGGGAGCAGGAGGCCTGGTCCGAGCTGCTCTTGTCATCGTGGGGCGACTCGCGACTGTTGAGCTGCGACTCCGACAAGATCAGATCGACCAAGCTGATGAGCTCCTCCGAAGTGAGTCGTAGCACAAACTTCTCTGTTTTCTTCTGCACAAATGAAAGAAAAATAGACGAGTCATTAACTTCAGAATGAACTCCCTCTGACTTCAGTCTCAACAAAAATACAAGAAAAGGGGGGGATTTTGACAGGGGACCGTGTGTGTGGGCTTTTGATCTTACTTGTGGGATCTTCTGGTCACGTCCTTGCCAGATACGTGGGATGTGGCTGCACGCCCACAGGAAATCCAAGGCTGAGGATGGGTCAAGTCTGAAAAATGTTACACAGACAGGTAACATAATCTCTTACTGTAAGAAATATCATGCTCCATAAAATCTCATCAGAACCAGAAAAAAATTCAGAATAATTACTGTATAAGTCAAACAAAGCAGTGGCTGACAAAATGTTAAAAAAACATGGTGAACTTACTTGTAGTCTCTGCGTTTGTTGAGAAGAGCACTGATACACTGCAGGAGGGTGGACCAGTTTGACTGATGCGTAAGCAAGGCCAAGAGATACGGCCTGTAGGCAGGTGTTCCTCGTGCCTGAAACAAGAGAAATAATAAGAGAGGATGCATCAGTAATGTCAAGCAAACACTTCCTCCAGCGAGACAAGACACGAGAGGAATTATCTGCAGACACTGCTTATCTTACCTTGTTGAGGGCGAACAGCAGCTTCTGTTGAAGGTCCGGACACACTGACGTGACCTCGGGGTCAAGATGCTCCAGCCAATCAACCAGCAGCCCAGAGCTCAGTCCTGACTTCGTCACCTCAGAGCTGCTGGCAAAGGTGAAAGTGACAGGTTACCTCTAAGAAGATGTGACTGGACAACTATTCAGTTCCTACAATCAGACCTCAGAAAGATAATGTGCAATACATCCACATTACAGCTAAGCTAATATTCATGTGTTCGCTGTGTTACAGAAATACTCGCTATCACTTCATCTATTTGGAATCCTTGGACCAGACCTTGTGACCTTTGATTACGTGCCTTCCTCACTTGACTGTGAGGCTTGAATCCAATGTAGAAAAGATTCTGTAAAGTGTTCTATGATTCATAGCAAGTGAATCTGTAAAGCCAATGTGAAGCTGCAAAACCAATTAAACCTTTCCAAACCAAATCCAATAGCAGCTTGCGAGTACAAGGCCACAGACAGCAGGCGCCGCTTTGAAATTTTTGTCACAGGAAGACGCACTTGTCATTTAGTTCTGTCGAATATAAATGTTTCTTGCATGGCTTGAAAGGGGAGATAGAATTGCGGTGCTCACTTGTTGGAATCCACTTCCTTTTTCACAGCTCGCTCCTCACTTTCCTGCAGTAGCAAGGAAATCACCGTGGCAACAGGGCCAGCTGTCCCGTTCTGTGTCCCGACAGTCATCAGCAGAGACAGCAGCTCCTCCAAGTACGGAGACCTCACCTCCATCAGCCCCTGCAACACTGGAAGAGAATAAAGCCAGCATGCTTAGTAACAGGCTGCAGACTGCTATTATGCATCTTATGTAACAAAACTAAATGTTAAATATGGCAAAAACTTTTGTGCTTTAGTGGCCAATGTTTGAAACACTAATGCTCTGTTAAAATTATGCAGATTCACATCCACAAAATGACTCCATTAATACCTTTTCCAATGAGCTCTGCTTCTGCATTACATCTGTCTCCAGCTTTCAGCATAGCAATGATGGCTCTCAGTGGCACTTCAGTATCTCTGTGATACGCCAAAGCCTCAGCCAAGTGGATGAAACCCGTACGTACTGTGGAGCGGAGACACTTGTTACTCACTGTTTATATAAAAGGAACTATTGAACACTGGAAAACATCAAGAGTTAAAGTTGAGGTGCTCACCATCATTGTGCCTGTGTTTGTGAGAGTTCTGACCAGCGAAGGATTTGAGCAGACTCTTTAGTGGTCCTGCCTCCACAGTTGGGTTGTCCAACCAGATTAACATCTCAACAATGACTTTCAGGAAGAGTGAAGAGAAAGCAATGTCCTGGGAAACCAGACGCTGGAAAAAACAGACATCAAACTTAACTTTGAAATTTAGGTTCCAATGTTTATGAATCAACATGGAATTATGCACTGATTATCAGCAAGTCTTACCTGGTAGAGGTGTAGCTGGCGCATGAGAGGACAGGAGAGAGCATGACTGCGGTGCATTGACATGACAATAGGCCCTGCGTGAGCGGAGGTCAGCAGGGCTGCGATGGCCTGTAGGAGCCGAAACGCCAAACCACCAGGCTGAATCTGGCCCTGCTTGGCCCGCATAAGCTCTTTAGCCAGGGCCTGCTGTAAGGCCAGAGAGAGCTGGCTGGGAGGGGGGCCGTGCCAGCGAGAGTCCACCTTCAAGGGGAATATCTGGGACAGCAAAGGAAACAGGTCAGTCTGACACAGAAGAGAGTGTTTGTGTGTTTTAACCCCATGTTAAAAAAAAGGGTAGTTAATCCCACCTGAAGTAACATGCCAGTGAGATCATCATCAGGCCCGACTGCAGGAAGCTGACTGGCTGCTCTCATCTTCACAGAGCTGTGGGGCGTTTCCACTGTGACTTTGCCCTTACTTGTTTCAGCAGAATCTGTCGGGAGAGATATAGTCGGGACATGGAGATGACACTTTTGACACATTTAATCCCGACGTCATCTAAGAGTATGTGTAAATATTGTTAAACACATTTACAATGTCGTAAGTAATGCAAACTGCACATAATCAACCACTGAGAGGCTAAAGTCACCAACCTCTGTCTGGAGGAAGAGAGGAGCTCAGTAAAGAATGGAAAGTGTGCCCCCCAGTGGCACCTCGCTCATGCTGCACTTCAACCAGGTGGGCCATGTAGTCTGTTGACAGGTATATACAAAATGCAATAAATCATAAATACTTTAAGATTATGAATCTCAAATCCTTATCAAAAGGAGAAAAGCAACCCTCTTACGCTTATCCATGATATTCTGTTCCAGCGTCTGTGGATCATGGGAGACAGCCTGGTCCAGGTACTGCAGCAGTTTACTCATGCTGGATACTGGAATTCCAAAGGACTGTACAAACAACAGCAGCTGCTGAGGCTCCAGGTCTTGCAAAGCTGGGGGAAACACATTTATTGTTATGTTCAAAATTAAAATGCATTTCTTGATGTGCAACACATATTCCTGTGTGCTATGACAAGTTATACCTGCATCAACCAATCGAGAAACTTCAGATCGGATCATCCTCAGTTTCAACCAATCAGGCAGCAGAAGGGCCTCTTCTGAGGTGTCAACCAGGAAGGCAGTGGGCAGAGGTTTCTTGTCGGGAAACCAAATGTCCAGAAGAGCGTAGAAATCACTCTCTCCTGTAAGAACACACAATGGTAAACATGCTCTTACAGCTCCTCTAACATTGTAAACATTCAACTGTAAAGTGAACAGTGAACTACCTTTGGGCGGCCCCAGAGTCAGCAGGATGACCATGGCATGAACTACAAGAATGTGCATGGTAGCAGTCTCTCCTGTGGTCCAACGCAGAAACACCTGATCCTGAGATTCTGACTGAAAAGAAACAATAACAAAAATATGTCAAGCACAGGTTTGATCATGCAATTTCTCCCTTTTCATCACAGGTTTCAAAAAGTGCCTCCAGACAGACATCAAACAGGAATTAATCTTCAACTGCAGATGACATTTCAGTTTGGAAAGCTGTTAGGTCAAATGGTGCAAACCTTTGCATTTATTTTTGATTGCAATAAGATTTTAGGCAATCTGGAACACTTCATTTAACCTGAGCCAATGAGAGGATCAATGTAACATTAAACATAGTGTAAATCACAATGTATTTAAGTTGGTAGCACAACTCTTGCCAGTGCTCACCCAGCTGTAAAGATCCTCTCCCTCTTTGGTCTTCCTCATCCTCTTAATGTACGTGGAGAAGATGGTGAGGAAAGCACTGAGCACGGCGTCGGACTCAGGCCTGCACGAGTGCTTGGAGAACAGGTTGTTCATGATGGTGGAACGCTCGACGATGAGCCGGGCAACGTCCTACAGAGGGCAGTGAAGGAGAAGATTCCTGTCAGCTGCTTCATGAAAACGGATTAAAGAAAAATACAGATTATAACTGTGATTTGTGCAACTCGCCGTGATTACCAGAGCCAGGTCATTATGAGAAGCCTGCTCCTCCACTGGTGCATGCTGGGACAGGTAGATGAGATAGGCACTGATGGTCTGTGGATCTGTCTCCATGTGAATAGCCTTCAAGAGAGCAGACAGAAAAAAAAAAACACCTCCTTCAAACTCCAATTCATTACTCCCATTAAAAGGTTTACATAGCTGTCCAGTCAGACCCTGACCTGCTGCAGAGCAGTGGACGTCATGCCTCTGACGCTGTCAAACAAGGGAAGCTTTGGGAGGTCTTGTAGCAGCCACTGGTATCCAGGCAAGAGCTCAGCGTCCGCAGAGTCTTCTTCCATTGGCTGGTCACGCTCCTCTCCATCTTTCAAGCCTCCTTCACTCAGCACCAATGACAAACCCTACGCACAAATACATATATAACGTCAAAGGAATCATTTTTATCACTAACACAATTTCATCAGTGTAACAATGTTTTCAGCTTCCAATACAATACCTTCATGGCAAGGACTCTTGATGCCACCTGAGAAGAGCTGAGGCGACGCAGAAAGTAGTCCAGCACTTCACATGTTGTCTGTTCGTCGGCCTTAGGACCTAACAAAAGATCCTGGAGGCGTCCAAGCAGCTGCCTTTGCTTTTGTTGTCTCTAACAGGAAGAGAGGTCATTTTCTACATTAGTCAAGTGTCACTTAAGTTGCATATTAATTTGAGACCAAAGATAATTAAGAGCTGTCATTGTGAAAAATTCAAACACAATGTCAGAACAGGAAAGTTTCAGTAATTGCTCCTGTTATAATCAACATACTTGTCTCTTCTTGGCTTTCTGCTCTTTGCTCTCTCCCTCGTCGTCATCCTCTATTGGCAGAGTGTCGTCTGCAGCATCATGCAGAAGGAATTCACACAGGCACTGCACCGGCAGCACGTCCAAGGACCCCTCGCTGGACTGGACCAAGTCAGCCAACCACGGCATGGACTGAGAGGAGGCCTGAAAAGGATTTTAAATGCACCACAGTTACACACACTGAAGACAAAAGCCAGAGATTCTAGGTCTTCATCCTTTTCATTTTGTACTGTGTGCAGTATGTATTGGGCAGTTCTGTAGCATGTAGTTGTGTGTGCATTATTACCTGTCTCTGGATGATGTTGAGCAGGAAGTCCGGGTTGCGGCTGCGGCAGAGGAGATGTCCTAGACGTAGAGACTGGTTGAGGCTTTTTACCTGCTCCTGGACCTGAGGAGGAGGTCGACGAGGAGGACCCCTGAACACAAATGAAAACCATCAGTGTGTTCCCTAGTCCCACAGCTATAATAACGTTTTTATCAAGAATTTAAACGTTCGAGTGTTATATAGATTAATACAGGATGTTGTCTAGTATCGGCCAACAATGATTTTCTAACAAACTGTCTGCTGTATAAAAAGCAGGATGGTGTGTGTTTACTGTGTTCTAAAGAAACTGGAGGATTTGACTCCTACAGCCATGAGGATACAACTTGTCAATCAACTAGGTGGATGAGGTAACTGCTCTTGGTCTCTTACTGTGGATCCAGACTGGTAAGCTGAGACAACAGCAAGCTGTTGCTCTCTGTGATGGTCTGTTTGGTGGAGGCTGCTGCCAAGTGGCTCTCAAAGGCCAGGATCTCTTGTTTCTCTCTCTGGGAGATCTGCAGCTCCCTGTTGATCATCTCTGTCTTTGTGTCCTCATCCGCAACGGTGCACGGAGGGTAGGTATAGTTACTATAAAAGCACAGAGGAATGTGTTAGTTGTTCAGCATTTTTTATTTGAAGCTATTTTTATTCTACATGATATCCTTTGCATACTTTGTCATAACCATCTCCATGAGCATTTTCAGTGTAGGATAGCCATCCCAGGCAGCCAAACCTAAAGGGAAAAAATGTCAGACAGGATATTAATAGAAGATATTTAATACTGTATATGTTTTTACAACATAGAAAACTGAGAACTGTACCTATTTTCTGAGGATTAAATGCAGCCACCACGAGCAGCAGCAGCCATGCCTTCCAATACAGAGTGGATATGGCCAAATTTGGTGGTTGGTACCTTAAACGTTAAAAGAGTCGTTTGTTACTTTTGACTGTAAACTGTAGAACCTGAGCATGGTTTTAAAAGCCAATAAAGCCAGTACCCTGCAGGCAGCTGAATGTTCTCTGGATGATGGTATGTACACAGATTCAGCACTGCATCAATGAGCTGGATCCTCTCCACTTTTAGGACCTCCAGATCTGTTTAAATAGAAACAGAGAAACATTCAGTCAGAATCAGCTGATTCAAACTGAAGTTGTCAAGAGTAATGTCAAAAAGTATTCAAACAATTATAATGAAGCCTGTGTTTCCTTTGTTCGTACTTCCTTAGCACACTAGCAGAAGATGCAAATAAGCAGTTGCCCCTTGAAAGACTTAAGTCGGCTGCTCATTAAACTGAGGCATATGTGTTTACCAAATGTCCAAATATTCTGCCACACAGTAATATACACAACTTTTGATCATAAAAGAGTTAAAGCCCTCACACACCATCAGACTGAACTCCAGCAGCCCTCTTAACCAGGTGATCTGCGAGCTCCATAGCGTCGGCTGGGCCCAGGGGCAAATCACGCGACAGTCCGATGACCAGAATGCGCATTAGTGTGTCCTCCAACAGAGGCACCTCAGAGCACAGGCGAAGGAAGAAACTGAGGAATAAAAAAAAAACAGCTTAGTACGGTGACAATGCTTAATACAGTCAGAAGAAACCATGATTCATTTGAAGACCGGAGGAAAACTCACTTCCTGTCACTCTCCGGAGGCCAGTTGTCCCACTTGTAATATGTCTCCGGTTGCTCTGTGAAAAGCACTTTGTGAAGGCTGCAGACATGAAAGAGATCAGTCAAATATAAAGCAGCTGAAAACGTGATTAGCTTGTGCAGTCTGAATAATTAACACATCAGAGGCCTGAAGCTCTTTACTGACCAGTGAACATAGTCTTTTGCGCCAACTTTGCTGATGGTTGGAACCACGGTGTGAAGCCACCACACAGCGTCTCTCTGGATGGCAGCGATCTGATTCTGAAATGACCTCAAAACCTCCAGATCTGAAACAAACCAGATGCAGATTTAGAAATCTAAATATGTATATTGGTTAATTAATACACCATTAGAACAAATACACAGCGCTCACTCTTCTTCTCTCCCTTGTCCCAGGCAATGCCAGCTTCTTTGACCTGAGCAGTGATGCCCAACATCATGGAGACAGTCAGCAAATCTGTCACCTGGATAACAAAGCGCTCCTATGGAAGAGACGAGAATAGACAGTTCCAAGTGTAAATACATGAAGATGGAAGCTGAAATGACTTCAGGGATTTTTACATATACTGACTTTGAATTCCATGTCAACATAGCTGGTCTCCTTTCTCTCCTGCATTAAACCAAAGCAGAAGGACTGGAAGTTAATCTCATGCTTGGTCTGTTTGATGATTTCTCTCAGCAAAGCTCGGGACGCACGGAGGTAATCGTCCTTGTTGGTTAGCAGGTCCTGGAACACCATTGCCAAGAACTGCAGACACAAAGAAGGACAAGGAGAAGGTTGAGAAAACAGTAGGATTCAGATTCAGATTTTAAAGACCAAAAGTAGTGTAATTATTTCCAATCTACCGTCCTAACAATTCAAAGTTTCTAGTTTCACCTTTGGAGCCTGTTCTGGGCTGTGCTGCAGCACTGTGTGGAGGACTTGCATGTTGTTAGGATTCCTGGCATTGGAAAGCTCGTTGAAGATCACCAGCTTCACCATAGTGCCCAGATTGTCTCTGTGAGCATTGAGCAACTCCCTGGAGAATCAGTGACAAAGCAAAAGTTAGTGTAAGTCCCTGCTTGTCAGTTAGAAGTAAAACAGAAAGAGTCTCCACAGACCTGACACACAGCATGTAGTGGTTGAGGAGGACTTTGGGTTTGAGTCGAATCTTGATCAGGTTGGAGATCACCTCCATGTCATCTGCTCCGTGGGAGTTGCAGTTCATGCACAAAGACATGAGGAGGTCTTGAGCTGGTCGAGTCAGCTGAGCACACACAAAAACAAAGAAAAGGGAGTTAATACACTTTAACACCAGTGACTCACATCCATATTCATGATGTTTTTTTTCTTTACAAGCTACATTTTTCATCCAAATATATTGTGATAAACTATCTGTTGCGGGACTGCCACAATCACCCTCAAGTTCACTCATCAAATGAATAATTTTACGAAAGATTGCAGATAGAAAATGAGGCATTTGAGATATTAAAACTGAACATTACAGTTGCTTTTTTCATGCGCCTTGTCTCTCACCTTCGGGTTCTGGAGCCACATCTCCAGCCTCTGCACAGCCATGAGGCGTGCTTCTTTGTAGCCACACGTGGCTGTGAGCAGACGCAGCAGGTTTCGGGACACGTTGTCCATCGGCTGCCTGCGGTTCAACTGATCTCTGAGGACGTCGAGCACGTAGTCCTCCACGCTCTCTGCCAGTTCATCATATCTACAGCACGGCAGAAGGTGAGACGAAAAAACCCAAAAAGAAAAAAAATGTGAAGATGACTTGTATCTAAAACTTAAAACAAAGATCTGACAATCTCAGGTGGTCTCTGTTGGACTGCAGCATCCCTCACATCTGTAAGGGTAGTTTTCATACCTTGGCATGACCTGCCCTTCATCCTCAGGACTGAGTTTCTCCTCAGCTATCAGCAACTCAGTCTGGCTGTCGTCCTCATCGGGGGTTGAAGGATGAGGGCTGCTTCCTAAAAACAAAACAAAAAAACCCAAACGCAGTATTAACCAATCAGGACTTGTTTCCTGCAGCGGCAATCCCAACACCCAACAAGCCTGTGTGTTATTTTCTCAATGGAACTGTACCTGCGCTGAGATCTCCACCAGAGCGGCCAGTGTCCGCCTGCAGCAGCATACTCTTGGGGGGCATCTTTGTCCCAAATGCAGTCTGGATGTTGTCAACGAAATTCTTGCAGTGAGAACTGTCCACCCAGATTCTTTCCCCCAGAGAGTCCTCGATGTACACCTGAGAACACATTTTAGATTGAAAAATAGTTCCTACGTAGCTAAAATAAGACTATGTGAAAAAACAGTTTGGGAGATTCTCACCTTAACAAAGATCTCTGGCCAGTTCTCGTCCTCCTCGTAGGCTGCCATCAGCAGATTGCAAGCAAGGACAGACACAAGGCTGTTGCCCTTTGCTTTAAAGTTGATGGAAGCATCCCGGCGCAGGAGGCTGCACAAGGCCTGGAAAGCAATAAAAGTCGAGGAAATGTTTGTTTTGCAACATTATAGTTGGTTCCTTAAACAGTTGTCATTTTCTTTGAGTTGTATGTATTTCAGCGATGCTGCATTAGAAATCTTACCTCAATAATCCCTTCAGTTGCAAAAACGTTGGGCTTGATTTTGGCCAGGAACATGAGACTGAGGTACAGCGTTATGTCAGGCTTGGCTCGGTTCATCTTGAGTTGTTTCACTGCTCCACACAGCAGTCCCTCAATGCGATCATCATTTCCTTCAGACTCGGCAGCTTCAATCTCATCCAGCAGCACTGCCGGCGACACTGCAGTGACAAAGAGGAGGTCTAAGTTTGTCTTTTCAACTATGACAGCGTCAAATATGCAACATACACTTTATAACCACAGACACAAAGCCACAATGATTTACCTTCAATAGGTATCACTGATGGCTCCTTAATTGAGGGGGATATTGCCCTCTTGTCTACAGCTGCGACATCAGCCAGTCGTCCCAGAGCACTGACCGGAGGGGTGGTGGACAGTTTGGGCCGCTTGGTGAGGCTGGACAGACCTGATGTGGAGGGCAGAGTGGAGGAAGTCTCTCTCTTCCGGTCTGCAGGTAAACCTGTGGATGCAGGTTTCAGGAGGACAGCAGGGGCTTTGGGCTCTCCACCCTGACTCTTTGACCCCAGAGCAATGAAATCTCCTGGTGGAGGATGACCTGGAGGAAGCAGAGTCACAATAAGTTATGATCGTCTTCTAATAAAAACAACACCAAGATGACACTGTGGTTGGTTTTATACCTGATGGTTTGGCAGCACTGGGGCGCCTGAGAGTGGTCGGCTTTGGTCGATTCATTTTGACCAACAGTCAAATCCAGACTCACAGCAGGTTAAGTGTCTGACATTACCTTGATGACAGAGGTCTGTTTATGAGGAAAGACACAGAGAAACACGGGATTAGCAAAAGTAATGCACACAGATGTTGCAAGGTTAGCCAAAGTAACTAAACAGTAACAGCTAACATCAATTAGCTATTTAAAAACTAAATTGCAATCACTAATGATTTGACAAGTAAAACGACATTAGACCAGAAGTAGTAAAACAATATGTTCACTCTCAGATGACAATCTGGATGCTGTTAATTTAATTTTGTTACAAACTGGACAAAAACCTGAGAGGCGAACGATAACAAATACAGCTAAGGCTACATATGTGGCTGCTAGCATCTTTAGTTAGCTTAACGTTGTCGTGAATGATGTCGGTGATTGGCCTGTAAATTAACAAACTTAAATTAAAAAGGACTCACATATGTATTCAGTTTTATAAAACGGATCTAGATTCGTCTGATCGATGCACTTTAAGTCAAAAATTAACGTTTGCGGACTCAAAGCTATCAGACAGTCTGAGCCAGGATGGCTTCTTCTTCTCGGTGTACCGGCTGTTCACTAACAAACAGAAACAACGCACACTGCCATCTGGTGACAGGAGGTGGTAAGAGGTGGTTTCACTAAGAAGTCAAATAATCACAGATCGACTCTTGAAAGCAGAAATAAAATCTGCTTTGCTTCAAAACTCCCGAATCACGAATCCTCGTTAATTCTGCTCTCAGTGTTACGTCGTTGCTCCGCTATATCTGCATTTATTTGAACGTCTACGTTGAAATTGTATACCGGATCCATAACTATGCCATTATGCCCACCTTGACGGCAGAGAATTGCAGCTGTAGTTACTCGCTGTGACCACAAGACGGCAGTAAAACCGATTTCTGTTTTTTTCCTGTTAATTTCACCATAGCTACATTAGCATGAGTAGCATCAAGGCGGACACAGTATGTAACTACAATTATATTGTCCATTTAGACGTAATGGCATACAGCAGTTTCCGGTTACGACTTTCAAAGTAAAACACACAAAACTGACGGACTGAAGTTATGCTTTGTGGCCACTGGGGGGCTCTTAAGAGTCATGTTTTTTTCTTTTACATGTAACATATGAACAAAGTAATTTAACAGAATGTGACCTCAGATAAACTCAACTGAAGTTTGTGAGTTCATTTGTATTTTACACACACACACACGCACGCACGCACACACAAACACACACACACATACACACACAAACACACACACACACACATATATCATATATTTTATTTATATTTTTCCCGTCATTGTAATCAGTGGAAGCAGATATTTACCATCTCATAGCAACAATCCATGAAATGTGATACATACACAAATAAACTGTTTTTCTAATTACATTGCGGATATAGCCCTTCTTCAGGAAGCTACTTTTACTAAAATAACTTTCACAACATTCACAAGAAATCTGATAACCATTATGAAACTCACTCCTCAAGAAAAGAATGACTCACATCTCTCTCTAATTAGACTTAAGGCTAAATCATGAGAAGTTTTCATGCTGGAGAAAAATAAAAATAGAAAAAATAACAGAGTGGCGATTATATATAAGACACGTTTTGACAAAGATATCTCACATTTTATATCTATATTTATCTTCTTTTCCATATCAATACACTAAATTCAGTTTGTTTTCTGTAAAAGCAAAGTAGACATCATGCTTTCATTAAGTACCACAAATGTAACACAAGGTGGCAGCACTCTCCACTCCTCTGTATTACAATGGTGCCATATCTTCGATGGACAGAGTGGGAAGTTTCTGCCTCACCAGAACAGAATTTTATAATTTGTGTAAATGCTTAGTCATTAATGAAAATCTAACAGAGCAAGTCTTCAAAACAAACAGAATAATCAGCATATTTTTTGGTGACTTTATCAACGACCACACACCTGAAAAAGCATCAAGATGAAATAAGAGCAACTTTATCACAACTCTCCACATTTCAATGCACATAACACAAAAGACTGAAATGTTCAACAGCTCAGCAGCCACCGTGTCCAGCATCAGATCAAATCCAGAAGGAAACAAGATTCAAATATTTTCAGTCTTAAGTCATCAGTTCATGACAGTGAGTCACACATGTAGACGCAAAGTTTTCTGAGAGATTATAGAATGTAATTTTTCATCCTGACGACTGTTTTCACTCTTTACAAAGCCTCGAGGCAAACCAAGTCAGAGCATCAAAGCTTTCCCAATCTTAATGATGTCCATATTTAGTCCAGCTCAGGGTCAACAGCATTTGTTCATTCCTTGAACATCAGCGACAAAACTATGGAAATACGTAACTTTCAACTACTATGTTTACAAGCTGCACTATTCTTGCTTGCTATTCTCAATATCCCCAAGCTTTTATTTTGGTCATCAAATAGTTTTCAGTGTGGTGAAGCTGCAAGAGATCTCTGGTGACTATTATCCTGTAAACAGTCCAGCTGCTGCCACTACTACTACTGTAACTTCACCATGTTCCTTTCCATGCAGCTCTGACCCGCCAGCTGGTTACGTAAAGTGTTTTCATATGAAACACATTTTGGTGAAGTCAGTGGAATGTCCAGTCAATGTTCCAAATTAAATCTTGTGTCATATGGGAAGTCTACAAATCTGCAAAAACAATTCTTTTACTTCTGAAATGATGTGCGGCCCAGACCGTGCCAGAGGCGGCTGTCTAATGTGTCAGGCATGCTCAGTTAGATATTCCTGAACAATGAGAAAACACTTAGAGGAAGAAAATGGTTTTATCCAATGTGACTTACTGGACTCTTTAGCAATGTTGCTTTGGTTTAAAACGACTCTACATGGTCAATTTCAGCCTTTTACTCACTAATAATTTGGAGCATTTGGGAGTAAAAAGTGATCCCCTTACAACAGGGGGCCTCTTTGTGCCAGATCAGATTTCTAAGTTCAACAGTCTGAGTCAGAAAGAAGCAAGATTAGTGAGTCAGTGCTACTTCCTGTAATCCAAAACGGCCTGTAAGAACCTGGACCCCACAGTGCGTTGATCTAACGAAAACCCCGACCAGTCTGCTGCACATGGTCCCCTGTTTTTATTTTGTTAGACTCAGCGGGTGTACTTCGGGTCATCTGTGGACACTGTTAGCAGATGGACAGTAATTGGGAGGTTCGGCACTGACTGAGCAGCTGGATGTCCGACTGATGTAGAATATCAGCGGTGGTCCTGCAGAGGCTTTGTCTCACCAATCTTTGTCGACGACTGGCAGGTTCGACAGGAAACAGACAGCATCCAGACAATATTCCAGTTCAATAGTCTCATTTCTATTTCCTTGTTCATTGTCTCTAGTCTGTATTTGCTGCACTGCATCCTGTTGTATCTCATTTAATGCCATATTATTCTAAACTACTTTGACTTAATCTAATCTTATCTGGTCTCATCTCATTTATTCTCATCACATCTCATTTTATCTCTAGCGTAAGGTCATGAAATCCAACCATCTCCTTTGATGTAATAATCTCTAATCTAATGTAATCTCATCCTATTTCTTTTTATTCATCTCTAATCTTATTTCATTAAATCAAACTCTTCCAATCTCAGTTTTCAGATATTTCCATAAAAGTAGCACAGCGTAGAAATACTTCGTTATGAGTAAACATCCTGCCTTTAAAATCTTACTTAAATCAAACTATAAAACTATTAGCATTAAAATATACTTACAGTACTAAAAGTAAATGTACTCATCATGTGTGCTGGATTATAAATAGTGATGCATTACTGTGTGTGGCACCAATTAACTACTTCATATACTGCTGTGCATCTTACTCCATGAAAGTAACCACTGACTTAAACCATCAAATAAATGTAGTGGAGTAAAAGTATAAAAGAGCATAAGATGAAAATACTCAAGTAAACAAAGATCCAATATTGTCCCTAAGTACTAGTAGTATTCTATCACTGAATCTAATGTAATCTAATCCATGTCTTCCTTGCAAAGCTGTTTGATTTCACCTAGAAAATACAGAAGCAGATGAGAACTGTTTCACCAAAAGTTGCTGGTGTTTAACTCATTACAGGAAGGCCACACAGAGGAAATGGTGTGTTGTTGCTTGTGGTCAACACGGCGGTGACACAAGCCAAACAGAACAAAAAGCTGGTTGCTCATCTGATGAAGTTTTATTTGCTTTTGATTTGAAACACGCTCCAGTTCAGATCAAACAATCAGCCCCACCATCTCTAGTAAGCAATTAAATCCACGTGGGATTCAGAGGAAGAGCCCGATGTGATGAGTCACCGGCCCTAAACTATGACAGTATCAGAAATCTACGCTGGTCTACGTCTTTGGCACAGAGCCGAGGTAAGAGACGTGGATTCTCGGGAGTTTAGTCAGTTTTGCTGGAAGTGGATATTTGATTCTGTTTTTTATCCGATGCTTTGGAAAAAGAGTAAAAGTAAAACCTCCAGACAACAGAGAGACAGCTGCAAAGATAGTGTTCTAAGTGTTTCTTTACTTTGGCTTGAACAGTCACAGCAGCAAAATCTAACCCAGCTTTTAACATTTATTTACTCACCATCCACTAGTCACGCTTTATCTAAAGGTCAGAATTACGTCACGCATCTGAGACAAAGTGTGTGCTTTTATTTGTGTGTCTCTCTGTTTCCTCTTTCCAAGAGTCTAAACATAGCTCCATTAAACAGAAACCATCATGGAACAAAAATGATTAAATAATGAAGCTGCTTTTGGCCTGAAAAGGGCAAATGAAGAGCTCGAAAGCACAATGTCCAAAAAAGTTCAAGTTGATGTTTACCTGTGAAGTACATCTTGCAGTTTTATTATGATGGAATTTGAACTTCTTATAGAATGTATAGACACCATTAATTGCTAGATGAGATAATGGATATTGTAGATATAGATAATAGTTTCATCATTCCTGCTGCACAGACTCCAGATCCAGATGTTTTTCCTCCTCATGTGTGTGTTTTAGGAACGCTGACAATCTCAGTTTAGTCTGTTTTACATTTCTGCAAATTCCTCATACATTCTAACTCATCTGAGCTACGACATAAACAACCTCCAGACATGTGTATACTGCAACAAACTTGTGGGCATTTCACTGGATAAATTTAGCCTTTGAAAACTCGCTCCAAGCCATGTTGGTCCAGTCAGCAGAAAAAAAAAAATGTGAAAGTGTGTGTAGCCTTGTTTGAACTGCAGCGTTTACAGTCCACACACACACACACACACACACACACTTTCTAACAGGCACCACAGTCTGACCCAACCTCAAAGGCAAAGTCTTCTCCTATGGGATAAATGGACACAAGAGCTCAGCCCCTTAAAAGGCTCCTGACTTCACATATTTACATTGAGGACTTAATCACCCAGAATAACCTGTGACGCTTGCGGCAGCCGTGCAGTTAAAATAAGAGAAATCCTGTGACTGCTGGGCTACTACACCACATACTTTCCTCAGGAATGGAATGCTGCTGCTCCCCATCAGACAGGGAGGAGGTCGCTGTTCTCTCTCAGCTATAAAGCACTTTTTTTTTTTTTGAAAAGCTTGTAGTGAAAACTTGAGTCTCCTCATAATAGGAAGAGGCTGAGAGAGGAGCCAGATCAGGACTTGGGAACTTTAGATGCCTTTTTCTTTGAGGGCTCTTCGTTAGAATTGAGCAACATGAGCTGACTTTGTGCAGGTTAGTTTTGTAAAGTAAGCAAAAGCAGCGTCTATCTGCTATTTATGTCCCCCCGCGGCCCCCCCTCCCTCGCGGACTGACGTCAGCAGAAAGTTATTTTCATGAATGGAGGGGGCGGTCACGAGGGTTGGGTGACGTCAGTGCTTGCGGAAGCGGAGCGTGAAATGTTGGTACATTGTTGTTGTTTTGTAGTTAATTTAGTACGAAGATCCTCCGACTGCTGGACGCGTTAAACCGACTGGCTCAAGTTACATCGTCGGCAGAGTTGGAAAAACTACCCGGCTGGATTTTACACATTCCGGTTCTCAGATCTGCGTCCACAGAGGTGAGCTTGTGTTTTTCTTTTTTTTTCTTCTCTTTTTTCTTTTTTTTTTTTTTTGGAAATATGTTTTGACATTCCTGTTTAAAATTACTCAAGTTGTCATATTGGCGCGCGCAGATATGTGTGATGTTGTGGACACACATGTAGGATGAGGTTTTGATCCCCGGTTGTGAAAGTTGATGTTGTGGATAGTTGGGAGTCGTATGGACACGTGTTGTGTTGGAGTAACACAACACAATGTCCAAAAAAAGTGTCTCTGAACTCGGTTTGCTCGTCTGAAGGAAGTGCGGAGAGAAAGGCAAAGATATTTTAAAAAATAATCTGGAATAAATGCTTATTTTCTTTTTTGTTGAATTTGATCCTGGTATTTTTAAAAATTTATTTAAGGAGATGAGTGAAAGCTTTAAGACCATTTCTTAAGAAAAATGTGATGAATCTGACTTTTAATTTGAAGAAATTAAATGATGAAGAAATATATAGAGAAATCACATACTATTATTGCCCAAGTATATTAAAGTTACACAAAACATGTTTTTTATTACTGAGTTATTATAAGGTCTTAGAAGTTGTGATTTTTGTATGTGGGGCTTTACTTATGGGCCACTTTCTGTCACTTCAATCAGATTTTGGGGAAAATGGAAGTGAAATAAACTTTTGAACCATTTCATGTAAAACCCTTTCACATCCCCTTTAATTCTGGCTCCCTTGTCCTTTTCAACGCCGGATTTATTGAAGGCTGCCATAATGCAAAATACCAGCCTACTTTTGACATTGGAAACAACACGTGGTCTGCATTTTAGACATGTGGGACAAAGGGCACGATGAGGAGTCAGACCACCGGGGCTGACTGGCCTACACAGGAGAAACAAACAGTCACCAAACAGCAGCAGGAGGAGGCATATTTCCACCAGCCATAAATCACTGTGGAACCAGAAAAGCCTTTAACTTATCTTTTCTGATTTGCTCTCATATCTGGCCCACATAAATCTTCATGATATAAGGAAACTGTGTCCTGAAAGGAACCATAGATTTTCTTGATAATTCCCTAAAGATAACACAATTTCACATGAGATAAAACAGTCTGTCTTGTCTGTCTACATTCAAACTTGTCCTTTTGTTTTGTATTGCCTGGTGACCTTTTAAGGTCTTTGCGATTGCTGTATGGAAAATATTTGTCTTGTCTCACTTCGGTGGTCTCAGATGTGAGCTGAGAGGGTATTTGTGATTCATTGTTGTTGCTGGTGGGTGCAAAGTGTCCCCAGCTTTCAGAGAGGCAGTGGGAGCGGGTGCACTCGTCTGTCATGAGGTTAACATGTGGTTCAATCAGCAAAGTGATGATGTCTTCCCTGGATGGAGAAGTATCAGCGGCTGACTCATTTCACCACCTCCACAGCCTGTGACAGTGACGAGGCACACAGGGAGAAATTCCCCAGAAAACAGAGGATAGAGTTTAATTGTCACCGCATACGCATGATTTCTCGTTTTGCTGGTCAGTGGTGATGGATGAAAGCGACACTGAATGCAAAACGTTCCTGTGGCGGAGTATTGTGAAAGTAAAATAGCTGTGGTTAGTGATGTGATGACTCACGTTCGCTATGATGTGTTTTGCTCCTCTTACTGGAAAAAAGATGTCGAGTTTTGATTATTGACTTTGGGATCCAGTCATTGTATCCACAGCTGAACATGCCAAACAGAGTGTATACAGGCAATAACAGACGGACGTGTGAACAGGCCTGTGGTGCGTCCGTCCAGAGCGACTCCCTGACAGTTATATAGTGTCTGAGACGGCTCACGCTGCCACCCACAGTGATTTGCATCCTGCCTTTTCCTGCTTTTTTTTTTCTGACTGAAGCTCAGCCAGTTGCTCTCACCTCATTATGGTCAGAGGTGTGTCAGGTTTACCCATTTATTTATTTTGTCGGGTTGTGTTATTGGGAATTCCTTGTCGGTTCTCAACGGGGACGACTTGCTGATTCAAGTGCTGATCTTTTTTTTTTTTTCTCTCTCTCTTTCTTTGGCAACTTCCTGATTCCACCGTGACTCAAATTGCATGTTTGCAGCAACACAAACAAACACTTTACAGCTTCACAGCATTCAAAATGGATGTTTTTGCTGTCACATTGTGTCTGGCCTTGTGCCTCAGTTTGGCTGTTTTGAAGAAGAGGCAGTGAAATCTGGACAGAACTGGATTAAATTTAAGAGTATTTTCAACTGAAGAGCCTTGCTTTGCTTTATCTTACTGGTAAATGGCAGATGTATGTAATTGATGCTTTTAATGTATATCTTATCATTGACATATTACTGGTTCCCAGGTAGTAAAAAGTGGGATAAGTTTGTCCTTGTTTTTTTTTTTTTGCATTCTTGACATTTCTCAGAATCTCAGTGTCCCCAGTTGGGAGAACATCTTTGCTCAGATATTCGGCGAGTTCTCCTCCTTTTCCGTACAAACGTTCCGGTGGTCATGCCAACCATTTCCAAGGTTCTCTGTACTTTTCCTTCCTCCCCGTGAAACAACGGGATTTTCCAGGAAACGTCAGATCGGGAGGGTGTGATTCCCTGCCGCTGGTCGTCGCTTTTACCAGTAAACAGCATGACTCACCGCTCAGCTATGCTCTCCATTTCCTTCACATAATATCCCACCAAATGTGCTGCGCTGGAGAAAGAGCAGAGTGCCGCGCACACCAGAAATCTCTCCACCTCCCTGAGAAAAGTGCAAGAAAAGCAAGAGCTTTCTCAGAGGAGGGGATCAGGCTGTCAAGAGCAGCAACAGGTCTGCTTTACCTTCTCCCAAATTGAAACAAAAAGAGAAGTAAAACAAAGAGTCCAGATAAGCCAACTCCGCATTTATCACTGGAGCACGAGCGCACAGGTCTTTGATATGCTGTTTATTTTAGGAGGAGCTCAGGCCCCACAGTTACCTGCTGGAGCTGGAGAGCAGCCTTGAACTTGACCAGATGCCTGACTTTGAAAACATAAACTTTTGGCATCAGTGAACAAACGGCACATTGGTTTATCTAACTGATATCGTCTCAAACATAGACTTCATATGGCGCTACAGTATTGAGCTGTTTGACTCCATGCAAAAATCTTTGCCCTTTTTTTTTTTTTTTTTTTTTTGGGCTTTCTCAAAAATAGTCTTGAAAGGGTCAGCTCATCTTCAAAGCAATGTGTACACCCAAAGAACAAAGTAGCATTTTTTACCAGAAAACATTCTGCTTTCCACATCAAATAAGACAGTGGCTTGACAAACAACCATAGCCATGAAATGTGTGTACACAGTTTGTGATGGATAGTTAGTTGAGGAGTTGTTCTCATGTCATTCCTCGGCTCTAATCTGCATCGTTGAGACACTATGCCATAAATTAGTGATAAGTTTGTAGAGAAAAGAGTACATCCTTGGTTATCAGTCATCAGAGGATCATCTCGAGGAAGCAATGTTATATATTATGTGTCGCATGAGAAAGTTAGAAAAGTAAAACCGAAGTGTTTTGTTTACAGTGTTTTGCACAAAGGGAGGTGGTGGGCTTCCTCACATGTGCACACAGGCCGTCTTTGATTTGTTTGGGCAAGTGAAAGATGTGAGACGCTTTTGAATTCCAGACATTTTGTGAATTTTGCAGCCGTTGTTTTACAAGTGGGATTATCTGAACTCCACCCCCATAGCTGAGACATATTCAGACTCAATGTTCCCTCTTCAGTAAAGATTTGCCTGCGTTGTGCATGTGAGGGTTTGCACATGTGTGTTCACTCAGGAATGTGGTTTTGTTCTTTACCCGCCATCTGTGGCTTTTCTTTGAGGTATTTTCCCAGAGTCCTTTTCTTGCTGTTATGAAAAACCTAACATGAGTTGTTTTCTTTCTTCACGATGGCAAGAAGCCATGATCTGTTGTGAAATATGACTGTCTCGTCTGCGCGGCAAAATCATAAAGAGTGGATTTGGCTGTGCGATACAGTGGCTGTTTTTCTTCGGAGGAAACTTTGCCATCTTGATCAGGAAGAGCTTGTCCCTGTGCGAGTTGCAAAAACATAAGCACATGCCTAAAGAATTTCAGGGAAACAACCTGGCCTCTTGGTTCAAGCTGGAGGCCTCTTGTATGAAGAGAGGGAGGCCCCACACCACTTTTCCATGATCTTTGCAAGGAATATACCCAGGGACCCCCTCTGACGCAATACCACTTAAATTAGGCTATTTGGGCCAACTTGCTGTCGAGGAATGTTGTATTTTAGTTCATTTTTATTTGATGCTCTTGAAATCTCGGGTTATGCAATTCTTTGCTATGTGTTTTGCAAAATGAATGAAGGACCTCAGAGAGAGCAGCAGCTGCTCTTTAAATCTCTAAACAGGAGTTTATGTGGCTCTGGGTTTAGCTGTTTGGTCGGTACATGTATTTTTCATCTGTTTTTTTTTTCCAAGTCAGGATTCTTTGAGGTTCATCTGCTTCTGACAAAAACACAAAAGCACATTCTGTAGACAGTGACGTTGCTATTATAAGGACAATGACTAATGTCCCGGTCCCATCAAAGACAGAGAGTAACAACGTTGTTTTTCATGTCGACTGCACTCTTTCTTGCAGTCAGCAACCGTAAATCAACAGTTGCACGGTCCTGTATTAACAATATAGCCACAGCATGTGAAAACGCGATAAACATCCCAAAAAGAACAGCCACACCCAGACTATTTTCTTCCATGAAAGCTGCAGCGAACAGGACTGCAGAGAATATTTGCCCTCTTACTGAGGTATCACTTATCGCACGCTCACTTAAATTGTTTAGTTGGCAGAAATTTGTGTCAGCACTGTGAGCTAAATATATCCAGCAGAGTTAAATAAGGGCATAGAGCAGCTCAGGAAAGCCCAGTGTAAGAGGATCCAACCAGCGAGACGCGGCTCTAAATCGATAGACTACATTGTCTCACAGCAAAAAATACATCAGTGACTATAAAGGAAACTATTTCTCTGTGACACTATATCTCCAGGAATTTTCCACATCTACTGCCCTGTAAAGTTCAGCATAACTGTAAATGTTATGCTGATGTGATGGTCTGTTTTAATGTGTGATGAGGAGGCAGAGGGGACTGACTGTGCCCCTGTCGACTCAGAGACATCAGATTACTGGAAATAATAATCCACGCACGGCTGGATTCGAGGGAAGTAACAGGATAAAGAGGAGGCTCACAGACGAACTGTGAGGACTTTTGTACACAAGAGGCCTTTCAGTTATTAGCACAAGTTAGTGCTGCTGATTTTGTACTATGTTTAGGCGGTGTTGTGGTTATGAATGAGACTTGTTTACCCTTTCGGTGACCATGTGACTCACACTCCCACGCCCATTGGCAGGGTGTTTCCATGGTAGCGTTCGAGCATGGAACAGTGTGCTCGCAGTCCGGCCGGTCTGCAGGTCCTGAAATGGAGCCTTGGGGGGATGTGTGCCTCTCACAGGATCACAGCTCAGCGCTCTCGCTTTTTTTGGCCATGGCAGCAGCCTGGAAAGCATGTGGCTCAATGTAATGAGCGCAGAGAGGCTTTTCTCAAAAAAAAAAAAAAGAGCCGAGAGCAGCGAGCTTAGACCCAAAGTTCTGTGAAGAGACAGGGAGACTGGCTGCCTGTTTCTAATCTTGCTTGGTCTAGTGAACTACATTGTCAAGGCCCTCCTTCTCCAACAAGTAAATATAGGCGCGCTCCAGTGTGAGGGTTTAACGGTGTCATGCTGCCCTCTGCTGGCATCCGCACCTCTGACACGCAGACACAAATATTGACACATGACGTAACCCTGGAATGTTGTTGTGATGACTTTAAAGTGAATTTAAGGGGAGGGGTGCCAGTATAATGTCGTACTCAGTATTTGCAACGTACAAGAATATGCATGAGCAGCAGTATTCTGATCTGGTACTCAAAACTGGTATTCAAATTTCTGCTAAAAGTACTGAAGTATTCTAGTCTTCTTACATATATTACTGCATTATGATTAGTGATACATAAAGCTGTAAGCCTTTAATATTGCAACTGGTCAAAAGGGTGCCAATTTAAACTACATTATTATTTTGGTACTCATTTGTCATGTACATTTTTAAAGTAACTAGTAACTAAAGTTGTCAAATAGTGGATTGATAAACAGTTGATGCATAAAGTAGAATAAAATTGCAAGTATCTCTAAATTTTACTTAAGTACAATTTTTGAATAAATGTTACTTTCCACTGATAATATGTTGTTTCACCTAAGTTAGTTGTTTACAATATGTATTTTTTTTCCCTCTCTTCTCAGTGTGTCTTCTGTGAGGTTCTGGCCAGTTGTCTGCATGCAGGGAATGACGACTCATTTTAAGACGAGCAAAGCTTTAAAGGTAAGTGTGAGACTTTTGAGAAGTCTTTCACTGAGCTTGTATCCAGACATGGTTCTGTTCTTCATCCACTGTCTGTGTCCTGCAGGTCAAGAGGGAGAGTGGCGAGAATGCCCCGGCGCTCAGCGACGATGAGTTGGTGGCCATGTCTGTGCGGGAGCTCAACCAGCACCTGCGCGGGCTGACCAAGGAGGACGTCGTGCGGTTGAAGCAGCGGCGACGGACCCTGAAAAACCGGGGCTATGCCGCCAGCTGCCGCATCAAACGCGTCACCCAGAAGGAGGAGCTGGAGAGACAAAAGATAGAGCTGCAGCAGGAAGTTGACAAGCTGGCCCGCGAGAACGCCAGCATGAGGTTGGAGCTGGATGCCCTGCGAGCCAAGTATGAGGCCCTGCAGTGCTTTGCCCGGACTGTGACCCGCGGGCCCCTCTCGCCAGGCAAGGTGGCCACCACCAGCGTCATCACCATCGTCAAGTCGGCCAACCACAACAACTCCAGCCCAACCCCGTTCTCTGCTCCCTCCTAGTGTTGACAGGACTGGGCTCTCCTTCTCCTGCCTGGTCCTTCCCGGTTCTGACCCAGCCTGAACCCACTCATCCTGTACTGAGAGGACGCTCAGTAGTTAGACTGAGGGATGGAATGGGGTGGCAAGCTCTATGTGATGTTATGCTGCATTCACGACTCTGTCTCCCTCCTTCTGTCTCTCTTACACAATCTACGTTGTCTGTGCACTGTGCAAACCCCCGCCCTCCCCCAACCCCCAGCACCGGCAGGGTATTGGACCTCTGTGACCCTTCCTCCATGACTGACAGCAGAGATTTGCTTTTACTCCAGTGTGAAAAAGTATTTGATGCCTTAATGTGGCAGCACTGGCCCAGGACAGCTCTTATACTTAATGCTATGAGGCATAAAACATGAGAGATTTAAGAAGTACATATGTGACAGAATAGCTATGCCAAATCACATTTTATTTTCGTACAAGTGTCTCAATGTAAATTGAGCCATCGAAGCCGTTGCCTTGAAAGGATCAGTGAGTGATCTGTATAAATTATCTAATATTTACATGTAGTTTAACACAAAGAGGATTTATTGTTCCAGCTTGGAGGTTACCAGTGGTCTCCAACCAGTTGCCTTTAAGTGCCAGTCAAAGTCACAATAACAGATGTTTGCATTGATTTGTTCCTCTCCTCTTTGGGAAGGCGCTGAGCAGTAAAATCAGCTGTTGTACAGTGATTGGCTGGAGTGAAACACATGGCTCTCTGTGGCCTGATTGGAGAGTAACTGCATTGTGCAGTTTGATAACTGACCAATATTTAGCTAAAGGGCTCTACTCGTGATGCGTGATCATTTTTATTTCTGTCTGGGTTATGCAAAGTTTTACTCGGTGGTGAGTCATGCCTAATAGCTTATTTAGTATTGAGGAAGTAATACTAGAGGAAGAGCAGTCAGTACACTCCAGTAAAGGCTTCCATACATGTGCTGACGGTGGTCTAATTTGGCAGTTTTGAAGTGACATTTTTCATTTGTGTTTGAAAAGTTTAAAACTCAACCATTAGGCCAGAATTTGTATGCGAGCCCTTGCTGGACTATATCGACTCCCCATGTAAAATATTATTACAGATGGCAATGTGTGCCTTTTTCTCTCCTATTGGCAACTCATCCATGGAAAGCAAGACATTACTGAATTTGGCATTAGGCTGAAAATTGTTGTGTACAGTTAGCCATGTTGTCAGAGGTGCTGCAAGTGATTCTGTTTGTATCTTTGTGGCTCTTTGACTCGAAATTACTCACCATTTGTGCTTCTAATATTTTGAAATGCAAAAAGAGGTGAACACTTGTTTTCCATACGTTAGATGCTATTTTACTAAACAGGAAGATTTGGGAAGACTAAACTGTAAGGTTAAGGAGCATTTTGGGCCAGATTTGTTTGGATTCAGTGCCTCTCATTATATAGCACTTAAAAAGAACTGTCAAGATACAGTATAAAAATAATTCACAGGGCAACTGGCTCCTAGAATTGGAGAAGATGACAGAAACTGTTCATGCATTTCTGAAGTTACTGGGGCTTAATTGCATGATGATTAATTGTGGTGTGACCACCAAGTGCAAGGTCAAGCCCAGTGTAACTAAGGATGGTATATTCTCTGATATGTTTGCCGCAGCACTGATTGGGTGATGTTATGCCTCTTTCTTATATATATGCCACTCTTTGGTAGGTAATCCATATTGGATATAGTGATAATGAGAGAGGTCCTTACAAGTGAAATGCAATTCAGTTTACTTCCTGTATATTACAGATTACCTAAATGACAAAGCTCCCACTGCCTCCGTTGTCACTTTACACTGAGAACTCCGTCCAAATAGAAATCATTCCTACTGCTGGGTCACGAGAAGTGCTGCTGCTGGTGTTGGTAACTCTGAAACAGTAGCTCTTTACCTTGCTTTTGACACACTCTTCTGCAAGAGAACTCCTGACGCCCATCTCTAGAAACAGTGGTGTCACGACATCTAAATGCAGTTCAATCCTCCTGTTGTACGTTTTGAGATATTTAAATATGAAATTCACTTGAAATTCACTTGAAATCAAGCCGTTCTTACAGAGGATCCATTCCTAATTTGGAGTGAAGTCAATAGAGATTGTTCATGTCAGGATTTTCTCTTGGCTAAGAGGACATGACTGTTCTTCCCCTGTTCCATAGCTGCAAAGAACAGTATGGGGAACTTTGCTGCTGTACAACCTGCTGTGATTTTTAAGCAGGGGCATTGCTGTGTTCTTACTCTCATTTTGTATTTTCACTTGGTTTCTATGTTGATACATCCTATGTTCTCTTTATGATACTTAGTTTTATATGCATATACAGTATATAAATATATATATATATTACATATTTTTCTATATTTATGTCTTTCACTATCCTGGGAGTGGTGTGTTTATGTAATCATTCTTTGAAGTCTAATTATGTTGATGCCGACCCTTTTCTGAAAAAGTTGTATTCACATTTACAATGAGAAAACTGTTCTCATAAATTAAGCCTTCTTTGTGAGTATTTATACCCCTATGAATAGTTCTTCTCAGCACATTTACTATTTGTCCGATTCACAAATTGGACATACCATGTCTAGGGTTACATAAAGGCTGCAGCTAATTATCTGCAACAGTCAACGTTGAACGGTTTAAAAACGGGGAAATGACATTCTGACCGCAGCTAGTAAAGAGCACATGTGCATCTATCATGTTTCACTTCACTGCTTGTAAATCTGTTATTTGACCATCACAAACGACGCAAAATAAAATGTAATTAGGGTGAGAGGTTGGAAGTCAAACCATCTATGCAAAAGGAATTCAAACTTAACAAATTGTAAATCATGTCTCCATCTGTTGGCTGGAGATTTGTGCATTTACTTAAGCCCCGAAATCAACATCTGTACATCTGTACATAATTCAACACAAGAGCACATTGGTCTGATGTGATCAGATTTAAAACAGCTTCATATTGACTAAATGTTTGGTTCTTAGTTGAGCTTTTGGCCTCCGTTAGTTTAAGAACAAATGAGAGGTCTCATTTAGAAAAAAAGAAAATTGGTCTGGACATAAAGATTGACCTGATATATTTTTCTAAAGTTGCCAATTGACATAGCTGACAGTTTCAGATAATGGTGATGATGGTGATGCTTTTGTAACGGCTAAGAAACCTTACAGGAGAAATTTCCAAAGCTGCTAAACTGTCCACCAAAACCTCTTATGTTAAAGGTCTGCTTTAAGCCTAAATCAAGCTTGAGTCAGAGGAATATACAGATTACATGTTTACATAAGTAGTTTTTCAGCATATGCTCTTACTATTTAAAATGATTTCAGACAGATGTTACAGTGACCTCTTGTGGTAAAGTTTGAAAACAAAATGCTGCAAAATGAGGCACTGTTTAATTTTAGCACTTATTTGGATATTTAGGTGGATGCTTTTTGGTTGCACACCTTAAAAATTACACTCTGAAAATTGAAAAGTAAAATGTGTTTCCATACTGTGCCACAATAAAAGACAAACCTCTCTCCAGGCGAATTAAGTACTTTGTTGTTAATCCTACATCCGATGTGACCAAGCAAGGTTCATTAATGCTATCACACGCATGTTGCTCTGATGCTGGCCTACCACAAACAATTCATTCATTCATAATTTTCTTCAAGTCACTTTTTTTTTGCTAAAATGAAAGCAGTTTTTCCAAATCATTTTAGTGGGCGTTAAACAGACATGTAGAAGTTTATGGGTGAAAAGAGGCATAAACATTACCTACCGTGGACGTTTACTGAACTTGGTCTCGATAGCCTTCTTTCTTCCCACGGTTGATGTGACTGAAGCTTGTTATAACAAGGAGCTGTAATGAAACTGTTAGAGATATTATTTGACTTTTTGTTTTTAATATGAAACATAACAATGCAAATGTATGTATACAAATGAGGTTGTTCGTATAGCTTGACTCGGTATTCAAGGTTATTAATTTAAAATTTCTTCCTGATAACATGCCTTCGATTGAATAAGCTTTCACACACACACATGCTTTGCCAGTCCTACAAGCTACAGTATTTAATTTTAGCCATTGGAAAGTCAGTTTTATTATTGTAGACTGACCGGGTTTGGACTATACATTCAGAAAAAGCTTCATAAATAGAAAGAATTGAGCATGTGTATGGATGATAATGGTTGTGGGTGAAATACATTAAATGTTAGTTTAACAGCAGAGGTTTCTATGTTAAGTTTGTACTTTAGAGATAAGTGGATTTCCTTGTTCTAGTCTTGTGGTAATATGTCAAAGCTAAACGGTGGGCTGTCAATAGTGAGTGCAAACCAGGACAGTCATAAGGCAGCATAAACTGAGTATGTACCCTTCACAACTTTGTCATTACTCTGCTCATATATATTTTATATTTATTTCATTGAATTGTGTAATTTTATTACAAAAAAACCACCTAAATTATTTTTATTTTACATTCATTTATTTACATGTTTTCTCAATGAACTACCCTCATGTACAAATAAAATCTGTATTTGTTTCTGCTCTGATTTAAAGTATGGTAAATTATTCCCACAAATAGGTCTGCTGTGTCTGTTTTTGTACTTTCAAATAAAGCTTTTTCCTCATCGAGAAGTGCAGATTCACTCAATTCGACAAATGGACGTTAAACAAGCAAAAACAAGAGTTTAATTTTTGAGTGCCACACAGGACCACGACACACTAGTTTGTATATTTTTAAATTTTGATTTGTACTGAACTTTGAATTAGTTTCTTTCTTCCCAGAAAGACAGCTATCATTGGCACAAGAGTGTATCAAAATTAAAACAACCTATGACTTGATATATAAAACTGGTCTGAATTAACTAATGTATTTCGAGAGCTGTATGTCTCCCATGTGACATATACATACATTCTAATAAAAAACAAAGTGGGAGAAACTACCACACAAATCACACAGTTCAGTCTGTTTCGCTTTTCCCCACAAAGACTTGGGTTTAGTCTGACTAAACCTCAACTACACACATTAAATACATGAAGATTTTCCCAATTCATGATCCAAACACCACGATTTACACCAATCAAATTCTGTACATATTTCATAATCCCTGCGACGTGGAATTATAACACAAATAATGATGTGAACACAACAAACACACAGAGGTTGTGCCAAAAGCATTTACAGTGACGCAGAAGCTGCAAAAAGACTAATTGTTAGCATCTGTTGAACAGCTGGCTAGTTGCACTGAATTACAATCTTTAGCATGCTGGGAAAATTAATGAGAATAATACAACTCCCACTTTGCAGGAGACAGCTTTATCCAATTTGTCCATGCTACGGTAGATACAAAGGACTGCGAAGTGCTATAGTGTGCAGTTTGAAGTGCCTGCTCCGAAACGAGTGTCTTCGAACGACTCTTTCTGTTTGTCAGGAAACCGTGCGGAGGAACGCTCAGCAAATACTTCAAACAAGCAGATGCGAGAGACGGTCCATGAAGTGCCATTCCCTGCCATCGCCGGCTTCCCTGCTTCCCACCTGGAGTCACATATTAATCATCTCCTCTTTGAAACCGACATGAATCAGAGGGAACACACTTCAGACGGCCAGAGACTGAGCGCTGACATAATGACAGAAACAGAATCAGAATCAGGGACACTGCCGAACAACTCGGCAGCTTGATTTACAGAAAACGCACAGCTCCAGACGTCTGTGACACGGCGCAGGTGACACGTCGCTTTCCTGTGACTGTTACTGCCGAGATGGAGACAGATCAGCTCTCTGGTCATTGAGCCGTAAATTCAAAAAAAAAAACAACTGTTATTAATTTCATCCTCCCCTCGGTGCTTAAATTATTCATTAAAACAGGACACAAGCAAGCAGTCCACCTTAAATACTGGGATAATGAAGATTAAACACCTGGACTCGATCCAGCTCTGTGCGATATGTGATACAGCTGTTTCCACGGGGGGTCAGAGACGGGGGTGGCGTGGACACATACACCTGGATCTTGCTGGAAAAATGCCTAGAACTCGTCATCAGAGGTAATCAGCAGGATTTTATCAGACTTGCGGGAGCTCATGTTGCCTGTCGCCACTTTTCCGTTCACGCTGGGCTGAACCACCTCCTGCGTGGACTGCTGGGTGTACTGCTGGTAGGCCGGGGAGAAGTTGTGGATGGCGTCCTGGACCATGTCGCCTGGGTTTATGGTCTCCTTCAGACCGCTGGAGATGCTCTGCATAGGAGGGATGTTCTCTGTAGGAAGAACATAGGAACATTGGGAGACGAAGGATTAGACACTCATGCATTCGACTGCAGTTCTACAGCTTTAAAGGAATACAGTAACGTCCAGGACTTTCTTCTCAAGAAACAGTATAGACGTGAGACACAGTAGCCTATTAATGTTATAATTTAACTTTCCGCAAGAAAGTGAATAAGCTCATTTCCCAACATCAATCTGAGCATCTGAATAGGAATAAGGGGGGTGATTTCTTGAAGACCAAGATAAGTAGTTTTGAAATAAAAAAAACAAAATAACGAAATAAACAAGGTTTCAAAATTTGACGACAAACTCATGATTATTTTCATTTCATTGTCAAAAAAAATGCCCATTACAAGTTCACAAAACCCAAAGATATTTAATTTAGAATCATATAAAATAGAAATGCAGCAAAGCCTCATGTTCCAGAGGCTGGAAAAACAAGGTTTTCCTTTTTTCTGGTTGAATGACTTAACTTGGTCAAATTATTTTTTGTCTATCGATTAATTGCCTGCTTGTTTCAGTGTTACTATGAGTGAGATAAACAGCAGTTGCAATATTAAACAGTTTAAAAAAAGAAACACCAAATAGACTGGGTTGATTTCTTTCATTGTGGCTTTTTTCAGGCTGCAGTCTATAAATGGACTGAACAGAATTCAGTCACAGCCACAGTCTCCACTGATTGTCCCTTAGCACCCAGCTGTGAGCCAGGTTGAATTTACCCCAGAACTAAAAGGGTGTTCAAGGCAAAAAAAAAAAAAAAAAAGAGAGAGAGAGCCGGCAGACATCCACAGCCTTCTGTTTCAGGGTCACTGGCAGTGCTGTCTGGATCGACTTATGGAGGTGGCAAAGAGAAGGGCAAGGTGGGGTGGTGGTGGTGGTGGTGGGTGGAGGACAGTTAGACATGGTCTGCTGAGTTCCTTCTTACAGCCTGCCCGCTCCACAGGGCTGAAACAGAGGAATGGTAAACCAGAGACGTGGCAACCTCTGCAGGCACCTGAGGGTGGGGGTGCAGCAGCAGAACTACAGCCTCAATGTTAGAGCCAAAGGTTCAGTGAAATGAGGGTTGAAGCAATAAAACAAAACACAAAAGAGAAATGTAATTATCAGCTGTCAAACACTGGAGCGATATTATTATTAGACTTTCATTGGACATCAGTGAATAATGGAGAATGGGTGAGGGTGAATAATTTCATTGATTGAAAAAAAAAGTGGTCATGTCAGGTTGAATTTCAATTTTCATCATCACTTCCAGGACATCTGCATGTTAAGCAGCTCACGGGGACAGAGGGGTTTCCTATAGCAGGAAGAAAAATGGCAAAATGATTGATATCGTCGCAAAAGGCTTTTCCCATGGCTTCCATTTGTAATTTACTTTAAAGCAGCGTTGACTTCAAAGAGGTGCTCCTCGCTCTCTGCTAGTTAATGTACTGCTGCTTTGAATTCCTCTTCATCCTCCTCTACATTGCTTTACTAACAACTGTCCTCTGGGCCCACGAGTAATAATGTGTGGCTTTAGGCTGATGAAAGTCTCTGCTGACTTCCGACCTGACTGACACGCTGACAACAACAGCAGCACTACATTTAATATCAGTATAAATGTGTGAATATGCAGACATCCCAGCTTGTGTATCAGATTAAACGGAGGGACTGGATGTGGAACTTTGAAAGTCTCACTGGGCTAAATGGCTGGAAAAGGCACGGAGCAATGCAATTAGTGTGACTACTAACACTTTTCAGGCCTTTGTCAGTTCTTATTCTGTCAGGGAGAAAGGCAATTAGCCTGGGAACGTGTCAACAAATTTTCAAGGCGAGGGCAAGAGGTAATGATCAGCTCAACAGCTTTTTGTCTGCTCTCACCTGGCACTTCATTCTTCTTCTCCTGGTACACAGTGCAGGTGAAGGCATATCGGAGGGCAATAGCAGCAAAGAACATTTCAATGCAGATGATGAAGTTCTGCCAGCCGGCTGCCACGGTGCCGGCGCCCACCTCCTGTCCGTCGATGAACAGCGCGTTGGGTATGACGCTGCAGCGCTCCAGGATGGCGAGGACCATTCCTACAAATGCAACACCTCCATCAGCGATTTATACTTTTATGCTCTGGTAATAACACAAACATGTGAGAGGTGAACTTTACCTTGCCAAAAAGATAAGAAGATTACAGATTTGATTGTGAGGAATTTGAGCACTGGCTCGTACGGCCTGAGCAGGTCACTCGTTGCGAAGAAGAAGAGGAAGAGAGCGTAGAGAGCCAGGCTGACTGAGAAGTTGTAGACGATGGTGATGTAAAGATATCCTCCATTCACACTGCACAGAAACAGGGAAAAGCCGCTCAGTTACATATTTGGAAAATTCACATCGATATGACTTTTTCCATTGTGTGTACAGCAACGGACAACATATTTTTTTTTGGCATTTTAATGTTTAGAATCTGTTCATTACTTTGGTCTGAATAAAAAAAAAAAGACTGGTAGCTTAAATTTGATGGCATTTGCAGCCGTATTGCAGCCTGATATACAGACTGTTTGTCCCCCTATTTGAAGCAGTTAATAAAGCCTGTTTGTACATGGCCTTCTTATTTCAGGATGCATCCGATAAACAGGCAGATTTGTCTTTATTTCATTGACAGACTTGCCTTTCTAGCCTCTTTGCATTCTCCAGAGTCTCCCTGAGGACTCAGCTGTGACTACACTAATTACTCCCATGCAGTATAGAGAGCACGGTTGGCTGAAAGCGTATAAGTAAACAATCTGTGAATCATCATGGTCTTGCTACAGAGCTTATAGAAAGACATGAAAAAAAGACATTATTTCAGCCTGCTAATTTAGCTGTTGAAGTATATGAAGAAATAAGCAGGAAGAATTTTAATCACGCCTATCTTTAAGCTCGAGAGTAAGAGGGTGATGATATGATGCCGATTGGAAACTTTTGTCTCGAGCCCTTGTCGAACTCTGAGCTCCTTCTGAGTAGTTCAGAAAGTGTTGTCACAGCTGAATCTCCAGGAAGAGACGCTGAAATGAGAGGCGGTGAAGAGCACCTGAAAATAAGTCAGACAGAGTTTATGGGCTGGAGATTTTATAGCTTTTGATTACACGCAAAAGATGACTTTATTGAATGTATTACCCTCTCCATTTTCTGTTGAGACCCTTATTGGCTCATCTGCTACGACTGAAAATACGCTAAAATTAAATTTGTCTGTCTGCAATTTATCCCTGTCTTTGTATCACTTGACACACAAAGTGAGAGTGTGATATGAAACAATGCATCTCCCCTTCTAACACCGTGCTTTACTGAGTGTAACATATAATAAGAATGAAGGGTCTTCATTTCAGAACACTTACTACCTTTTGGGAATACTTAATATAAAAAGATGTAATTTCTTCAGTTCATATTTCAAAAAGCCTGAATTACTCTTTGCAATACCAACAATACTCAAGAGGTGGAGATCATGACTGGGATAGTGACACAACTAGGACAGCATGCGATAGAGTACCTGCACGCTCGCACAGCTAAGTTTCAACCCAGCACTTTCTGCTTGAAATCAAACATTTCAATTCTAAACATTTTCATCGTGCCAACTGTGGCGAGGTGATATAATTATCTCCATTTGCAAACTGTTTCCATGTGCACATAAACAGCAAAACAAGCCTGCTGGCAATGACATGGATGCGTAAGATACATAAAGAATGAAATGGAAAGAGTGGAGCCGCTCACTTGAAATCTCCATCATGATATTTGCCAAAGGCCTGCAGGATGATGGTGATGACTGCCATGATGGGTTTGACAACGCAGAACTGGAGAGTCGCCTGGAGAAAACATTACAATTCACAGTGAGACACCCAAACAAGCAAGGACACCAGGAAGGAGGATGAAGGATGAGGAAGGGCATCAGAATCAGTTTGTTCACCTAATTAGGTGGAAAAGATCTGTAACTAATCCACGTCTCTGAATCATGAACCATTTCTCAACTTAACCATTACAGTTATACATTTGATCTATTTAAATATATGTACATATTTGGCCAAACAAATAAGACAATTACTAGTCAGTACCCACACAAATTTCGTGCCCTAATGTGTTTAGTTTTTAGCTTAAATAAAAGGTGCCACATGCAATATGTTGGCATCTGTGGTCCCTAATAAAGCCACAATTTAAATACTTTGACATTTTGGGAAACTATTGTTTTAATTAAAATACCTTAAATAAAAAGGTCACAAAACCAGAGAGAATGCAGCTTTTGTTAAGAGTGGTCTTTCCTTCAGTCCTAGAAAGTAAACCACACTGATGCTGATGTGGATCGGTATGGGCTGGGACAACAGAGGATGCAGCGAGGGTGTAGACCTGAATGCAATGTAAGACCGGAGGACAGGTGTCCTCTGTGCGCTGTATTGAAAGCTGAACCAACCAATTTGACAGAGGCTGCTCTGAACTTCCATCACTGCTGCGGCACTTGAAAGCAACAGACCAGGAGTGTTCAACTTGATTAGCCGGAGGGAGGCTTTTTAGAATGGCTGGAGTCGGTGGTGGGCTTGACAAAATGACATCAATAATCATTTATATCACTGATTTACTTTGAAGCGCTTAGTACAGACAGCCTTTGCTTGGCCTATGCCTGTTCTAGTGCCAGCTTGTCACTCTGAATATTCTCAAAGCAAAGAATTTAGCATGACACTTCCTGATGTGCTTGATATTCAAAACACAATGCACCTCCATAATGCCGCCGGATTAAAAGTCAACCGTGGTTTCTGCTGCAAATTATTTTAGGCATCCATGCATACAGACCTAGTAATAAACTAGTAAGCTACATGTGAGTGTGCACTGCATGATACAAATGTAGGACAGGAGGATATGTTCATTTTACATACTAGAGGCTTGAATAACAGTAACAATAACATCCATTGCAAACTGGTGCATCAAAGGGTTACATGACTTTAGGATAACACGCACATCTGTTATATTCACCACATTTGACTTTTCCCATCTTGTGTTTGGAACCTGCCAGCACTTTCCATTACAATGCTAAATAACGCTTCATGGAGAATTCACAGCTTGAAATGACCCGAAGCATTCTCTTTCTGTCATAATTTTCTACCACTTCAGAGTTCACTGCCGCGTTCACCGGTGGCAGCTGACGACGGAACAGATTGTTAAATTCCTCCTCAGTCCTCATGAAATGCTGATTCTTTTTAATAGACATTTGGTACTAAATGTCAATATTAACACCAGCACTGATGTGTTTCATCACAGTACAGTCATGTAATTTAGTCTGCAGCTTAACTTGAAACTGTCACACAGTAAAAAACACAGTCACATTCATCTATTTTTTCTAATGTCTTGTATCGTCTTTTGCTGCCCATGGGATTAATTCTGTAAACAACAACTACATATAGTAACACATAGCAATAAAAGAAGCATATGTTATTGTAAAATAAGTTACTGTAGATTTGTCTCATTAGAGTTACAAATAAGACTGCTGTAACTTATGGAGGTTGACATCATTTTCATGTTAATATTACTTAATAATGTAAAGTATATTTTGGGACGTCATGGTGATTTATGGAGGAGAACCTTTGCTGGAGGGATGAGAGGAGCTCGTGTGATTGACAGTTGCTCAAACCCAGCTCCACCTGCTGATTCTGCTCTCCTCCTACTAATAATGTATTGTATGCATTATAGTAGAATAATGTACACCAATAATGTAGTCTCCTGGTTTCTGCCTGCAATAATTAGTTGCTCACAGCCACATGCACTTGCACTACATTTATTGTTTATTTGTTCCCCAGCTGCCCCTGGGGTCCACAGGATTACACTTTTGCCCAGTTTCTGGAAATAAGACCCTAAAGTGTCCTACAATGTGATAAAGGACTTAAAACTGAAATGTCACAAAAAAAAACAGTTTAGGATGCAAGAGCAGCTTATCCTCTAACCTTATCTCCAAGAGCCACCATAACTGCAGGCTGCTTTTCCATATCAGTGATTCATTTGTTAACCTCTCTTCTAATCACACACTGAAGCTTCACCAAAATGTGCAAAGAATTTTAATGTTTTCTTTAAAAGCTGTTCAAAAAAAGGAACAAGGCCTTTCAGAGCTTGTGCTCTACCAGAGTCCTATCTGCTAGTTTTAGGCTGTGATGAGCTTCACAGTGCAGGATGAGCTTCCTCACCTGAAGTTTCCTCTCAAAGACAAACCAACGGTGACATTATGTGATCAAAATAATCGAGTCCTTCAGTAATCCAGCTAGGACATATTAATATGTACGACAGCGGTTTATCATTATTTTGGATCGTTAGTCACTCACTTTGTGGGAATTGATCTGCAGAGCAGCATTTAATAATTTCTTAAATGTTCGATAAATTGATTTGTGAAATTTTCTCTTGAATGAATGTTAATGAGGATGACCTATTTTAAAAGTAAGCTCTTGCTCTAGGCCAACACTTTCACTGCACTCAAACCGGCAAATGCCTACAAAACTGATTTAGCACAATATTACAATGTGTAATGCTCCATTGAAAATCTGCTCTGCTGTTCTTCAAAAGTCCTCTGACAAAGAAATATCCTTTCACCAAGATTCCTTTCAGATATGCCACCAGAGAGAACTTATGAGGATTTTCCTTTTAAAACACTTCACGTAGAATTCCTGTGGTGGCGCGTCGAGTGTTTATCACTTGCCGCTTATTCCAAAAAAAAAAAAAAAAAAAAAAAAAAAAAAAAACTCATTTCACCATGTATTTTGTTTTGAAGACATAACTCTCAGTTCCAATTTCCATCAGCGTGAGACTGGGAGCTCGTGCAGCATCCCAAGACACAGGGAGGGAGCTCTGCGCTGACAGCTCATATCATCTCTCCGTGTTTATTATCAAGCTGCTTTCACCTGGCCTCAATTGCTTTTGTTTTCCCCCTTTTTTTTTTTTTTTTTTTTTTTTTTTTTTTTAACGCGGTGGATGTTATCCTCTGAAAAGCACACAGGCAATTATAACAGCTGTCATTTTTAAGCAGTCTGGAGATCTGGACAGAATGGTAATTTACAGCGCAGTGTTATATTTGTGGAGGGCAATTTGATGTATTCTAATTTTCAATGTGTGCACATGTATTTGAGTGGTCAAAGGGAGCATCTCAAGAGGGGAGATAAGGGGATGATTGAAGCTCACTTGTTTGCAGAATCTTAAAAAGCCGATGGAGTAGCTCATCCCGACGAGACAGCAGGTACCGTACAGACAACTTGACCTGTGAGGAGAGCAGGACATGATGAGCTTTACCAAACATCACATATCTTACACAGGGTATATAAAGTTTATCAGATAGTACACAAAGTATATGTGTTGAGTGACGAGTTAAATACATGCATGACGTAATCTAACAGTCATAAAATCAACATTTGCTAAGGGTTCAGTTTTTATTGACATTTAATCTTTTTACTATTGGTTGATTAATGTATGAGTCAAATGACAGAAAATAAATCGACAACTATTTATAACAAAAGATTTGAGAAGAACATCTTGGGCTCTGGGACCCTGTGATTGGCATTTTATTTCTTATTTTCTGACATTTCATTGACAAATTCAGTTTGTTGTATGTTGACTCAGTTTGGTGCTGTCATGCATAAAAACAAAACATTTACTTATGTATAACAGCAAAAATGTGAAAAACACAAAAAACAAATGTATAGGTTTAAGAATAGTCAGAAATCAGCACTGACAACTGACAAAAAAAAATGACACTACACTGTTCATGCGAAGCTGCCTACATGACTAAATCCCAGTTGGGAGTTGTTTAGCTATTCAAAAGCCAATCATGTAAACTGAAAGCTGCTTACACCTTATTGTGTGCAGTTATTGAAAATTCATGATGCACATACAATGAACTTAATTTTCACTTGTAACCAGGAATACTGGCATTTGGAGCACTAGTGAGAAGAATGTAATTTTCGCATGTCTATAGAATAATATATGCAACGTGCACAGTAGGTCAAGGTGCCATGTGAGACAGTGGATTTAAAGGCTTCTTGGTCTTTTGGCATCTTTGGCTCATTAGCTAAATGGCTTTGGGCTAAAACAACAGCATCAAGCACAAACTGGGAACTGAGAGGACAAAAAAGAAGGCAGATTGTTTCTTGAAGAGTTCTGGTTTCAGCCCATGTAATTACATTTTTGAAACTATTATTTGTTCATCACATTATTACTCTGAGTCACTGGTGTTTTGGAGGCAGTTCAGGGGATTGTGTGTGGGGTGCAGATGGAACAAAAGAAGTGGTGAGAAAGACCGACTCTGCTGTGGGACTGAGCCTGAAGGCAGCCGAGAGGAAGATTAGGACTAAACTCAGCCTCATCAACAGCTCATAATCAGTCTGATGCAGCTACAGAGCACCTTCAGCCTCATAACCCCAAGATGTTGTTCAAAGTGCTTTTCATGCTCCGAACCATCAGACTGCACTGAGGTATTATCCCATTCTTAAGCAATTGTTTTAATTTGCCTGTCTTTTCCCTCTTTGAAATACGGATAGGTTACGGATGCCAACACACACAAATGAATCCCAATCACTTGCAAATAAGAGCATGGATATTCAGTCAAATTGAATTTGAGAAACAAATTTAAATTTGCCTGCAGAGTGAAAATAGTCCAAGTATTTGCTCTTCTCTGTGTCCATTCCCACACGCCCAAAAAGGCAAACATTGTCTTTCTACAGCCTTCATGCTTTTCATTAGTACAATAGGTCAGAGCTGTATCTTACAAGACACTTTTACTTTTTCCCAGTTCAAGTATGAGATGTTTACAAGACACGTTTTTTTGACACAAGCTGTTATAACATACAAGGTTACACAAGATGATGTGTTTTAATGTGAGTTTATCTTTATGATGTGTGGCACGTAGCGCACTGCAGCTGTTTGTCTGTGTCTATTCCCATAGTCCTACTTGAGTTTATAAAAGGCAACATGACATATTAAACTTAATCTAATATTGATTTACAATATTAATTAGAATAGGAATAGGACTGATGTGCTAATAAATGCTGTGATCATGTTTCCAACTATGTGATCTAATTCATCAACTTGAACTTTAACAGTGTGAATTAGGCTCTTGAAGATGATTCAAAAAGATTTGCCGGAAATTTGGAGCTCTGACCAACTTAAGAAAAAATCATTGGATGGTATGGAAATCATTAAAGACGTGTTAACATCAAGGCAGAGCAGTGATTTTTCAGATGTAGAATTTAGGCCTCATCTCCAAAGGCTGCTGTTGAGCAATGCCATCCTTTATCAGGCCTCGACACGAGTGTCTCCACTGTCTTAAGAAGCTGGCAAAGAGCTGCTGCTCTGTGGCTGAGTCAGCCAGAAAACGCATCCTATCTAACGCTGGTCAAAAGCTCTGAGATAAAGGATAAGTGTCATAGATTAACACATGCAGCTGTTTATTGCCTGCTCTTTTGCTGTGCCGTTCAATCTAAATGCCAATTCAAGGGCAGCAGGATGCACCTTGCACCTTTTGTTATTGTAAACACGCCCCAGTCGAGCGGAAGAGCAGGTGATGTAAAGGAAACATCTCTGCTGCATTTACTACTCCTGTCAACAATTTGGAAAGTACTCTCTTTTAAATTGTAGATGTATGTCACAAGTGAATGGAGCATTGGAATGAGAGCACTCACTGTATGGGCTTCCCTCGAATCTCTGACATGATGGCACTCTCTCCTCCCAGATACTCAAAGGACAAGCTCAGGAAGTTGTAAATGACAAAAGCTGTAACAGAAAGAAAAGGAGTTACGTTTTTAAAGCGTACATGTTTTCATGGCATGATTTTAACTGTAGAATAATTTCCCATCACCTTCAAGTTTAACTCCAATATAAAAAAAAAGGTCAAATCATTATAGAGGAGAAAACGTCCACATGATAAAAAAATAATAATTAGTCCTACATTTTGGAACAATAAATGTTTCAGTCCTTACATTAAGAAGCTTCCAAGGGTTCTGTGTCTTGGAAATCCCTTCCTAATCCTTTGTTGCTATTTAAGGAGGGATTAAATGAAGCTAATGCAGATGGTGTCCAGTCAAGAGAAGGTTCATTATGTTTTAGCCGTAGCCGCTGGTGGTATTCCAGTATCCCTGCTTTCTGATGCGCTGCACTATCAATCAGCCACAAAATTGGCCTGCAAACTGGAAACTAATCTCCTGAATAATGTATTTCCTACTTTTCTCTTTCTCAAATTACTTGTAATCCATTTTGCATATGATTCACCTTTGCCATCGGCGAAGTGCTTTGGTCTTAAAACTTCAATACATAATTACAGTTACAATGTAGAAGGTAATTAAACTACAATCTGCAGAACAGGGTTTATGGAATATTTAAATATCGAAAATCAGTGCACAGTTAAAACGCACATTTTATCTCAAGCTAAAAAAAATATCCAACCTTATCCTTCATTTGCAAACACTACAAACCAGTGCAAAAAAAAGGATGCTCTAAAAATTACTCCTCCTAGAAATGTAACACCTCACATAATGAGGTCTGCACAACATGACAACAATGACTGGTGTGAAAACTAGTTTGGTCAGTTTCTCATCTTTCCCTGCCTTGTAGCCATCTAAAATATGAGGGCAGGGGAACGACAGCGACTGTCTAGAAATGATGTTATCAGACAGATATTTTAAAGCAAAGCGTTGGTGCCACTCACCTTCGTAGCAGTCTCGAACTGAATCAAAGTAGACGTAGTACTGGTCGTTGCTGATGAAGAGCAGGCTGAGCCAAGAATCAAAGGCATAAACTGGCACGATAAACAGGATGCGGATAATGTAGCGCTGCTCATTGGGGACAGTGTAGGATCGAAGGTGTGTATAGATCTACAAGAAAAATGCAAGCAAAGTATATGAAAAGCATGAGTTAACAAGAAAATGCGAATTCCCTGGGCAAGCATTGTTGCAGATTCATAGATTAGACTTGTGAATTAAATAACTACAGAGCTTAATTTCTGCTCATGATGCATGAGATTCAAATATAAAAGACACACAAATAATACTAAAATATGTAACAAAACACATCAAAAGAGCTTAAACTACACCTACACACACTATATCTACTGATTATTTGCATTTTTTTAATCAACATTTTTTTTTAGCAATTCATCTTTTTTTTTGTTGCATGCAGGAAACAGCCTTTAGAAAATTGTGAAAAAGGATTTGTTTATCAGTCATTTAACAGTCTAAACCCAAGAGATAGTTTGCCATTTTGCCTGAAAAATTACTTTGAAAACCATCTAAGACATTTCACAAATATATTGATTATAAAATCCCTGTAACTTTTTATTATCAAAAGGCTTTGTGATTCTATTAATGATTCATTTTACTATTAATAGTAACAGCCTATCAGACATCCTTGGTATGGGGAGTGCTAAAAGCCACACGGGTGTGATCAGTGTGATATGCCAACCACGTGAGAGCAATGAAAAGCAAAAACAATCAAATGCGTTCTTCATCTGGATGATATTATTTATAGCTACGTTTTATCTTGCACTAACTGCTCCATCTGTGTAAAGATTTACCACTGTGAAAGGCTACAGCAGGACAGAATGAGATACAGAGAAAGAAATGAGCCAACTCTCATTTTATTGACCTTCCAAAACATTCCAGCTTTAAACTCACTAGCCAGACATACGAAAGTGGACATAAGATCAGTAAATAACCTCTTTTCATTGAGTTGATAAAGGTCTTCACTTTCAGTTTTTAAGCACATACACACATATACAACTCTCCTGCACGGCCCCACGTGGCCTCCATAAAGGCAAATGATCAGATTATCGTTGTTTTCTGTGACTTTTTAAGAAAAGGATTAGTTTGTAGACAAGGCAAACCTGACAACTGATATCACAGTTTTTACCCCCATGAGCCACATCTGAATGATGAATTAATTTTTTTAGTCCCTGCTGACATGTGCAATTTGCCACTGTAGTGAGAGTGAGGTAAGGACAGGCTTATCCATCTGATCTTAAGCAAATACAGCACAGTATGATCTGAATGTCAAAGGAGGGAGATATGTTTTCATCCGTGTAAAGTAAGGAATAGTTAAATCTCAAGTAATGCTTGCAGATGACTGGCCAATCTCACCCGTGTTAACAAATCAAAAAGAAAGCTGTTGCCACAAAAAGCCGTGGGGAAATAACCCACAACCTGGCAACATCTCCGATCCGACAAAGGAAATGAAAATATGTCAATATCTTATAATGGTGCAAATTTAATTTACCCTCAGATAAATGAATTCTTATCTGTCTAATACTCATAGGATCTCTTCAACTGAACAATTAGCAGATTTAATAGGAAAATCTGTTTCTCCAGTATTATTGTCCCTCTGCAGATGACAGTCACGCAGACGGGGCTCCTAACACGTCGGGCTTATTAAAGAACAAAGCGATTTAGGGAATATTATTGTGATGCCACAGACATGGCAATCGTGTTCTATTAATGGCCGATGACTCATTGTTCATAAAGGCCCATTTAAATAAATGACTCGACCAAGATGCTTATGACCCATTAGTCAACTGGATCAAGTAAATTGAGTGCAAGGGGCCAATCCAAATAATCACACAAGGTCAAGCCAGTACTGACTAATAACTCTCTGAAGAGAAAGATAAGAAACACAGCATCACTACATACTCATGTGTTACCTCATCAGACAATCAACTCCATGCTGAAAAATTAGTAAATTAAATGAACTGTTCTTATCAACATCGATCAACATTCTCTGGCTCAAGTTTCTCACATGTGATGATTTTTTTTGCTTTTCTTTGTCTTATGTGAAATTATTGGCTCAGTGACACAAGCAGCAGCTTGGGCTTCAGGTAATCGTGAAAAAATGAACATTTTTCGTGATTTTATAACATTTTATCAATATCAATTAATGGAGCAAATAACCCACATATTACTTTATAATGAAATGTATTGTCAGCTGGAGCCTAATTTTCAATTTCAGTCAGGAGAACTTAGCCAATCCTCAGGACTTTCTCTACATTAACATCAGCCATAATGTCACAGCCATAATCCTCTTTGTACTTTTAATGAGAATTCAGAAGATGGTTACTGTATTTTACCGGGCTGTGTGAAATAGAAAGTGACAACTATTATTAATTCAAAACTTTTGAAAGCTTCCCCTATTTTGTAATTATAACCACATATAGTAGTTTAAGTCTGCAGCTAATAATTATTTTTATTATCTATTAATCTGCAAATAATTACCTCCATTAATCCTTTCGTCTTGACATGTGAGGAATTAGTGAAAGGTGCCTGCTATAATTTCGTGAAACCAAAGATGATTCATATTGCAATTTTATGATCAACAGCCCAAAACCAAAGTTTACAATAAGATATGACAAAGAAAATCAGCAAATCATCACATTTCAGAAGTAAATGTTTCGAATATCTGCTTGAGAAATGAATAAAGCAATTAATCAATTATCAAAATAGTTGCTGATTAATTATCTGTCCACGATTGATCAACTTATCGCTGCAGCTCAGCATTTTGTTCAGCTGCGACATAAAATGTACCATCAGAACATTTTTAAATTTTAAAAACCTCCATTTGTAGGAGCAAGCTAAACAACATCCAGAGTCTGACTCTGCTCGACGCGTTCAGCTTGATTAAATGCCCATTAGAGGCTGCACATTAAAGCCTGATTACTGCGTGGGTGGGGGTGTGATTCATTTGGCCATCTCTACATGTGAAGGGAAGCCAACTGTAGACTGATGTCCTCCATTTGCCTGAAAAGCCAGAAAAACCTATGTCCTTCCTGAATCCATAATGCTGACCTGACAGTAATCCATTGCTGTATGCTGAATAAATAATGGATTCAAGCCAAAGAAAAGCTCATATTATTAGGTATTTCTGTCATTTGTGTCCACAATTTTGATCACATACATAACCTAAAATGGCTGTTTATGTTGCAGCTGAGTGAGGTGTATGTGTGCGAGACACGTGGCAAACATGGTGCAGCCCTACAGCAGTAGTCTGCTGCTCTTAATCCCAAAAGCTTCAAGTTGCAAAGGGACCAATAAGACCACCAAGAAAAATGAGCCACACTCCACCGATTACCAGTCGGAAGAGCATCGGCGACTTTACAGCAAAGAGGACCTAAGGTCATTGTCTGTCTGTGTTTAGTATTCACAATGTGAGTTTAACAGCCTATAGCAATCCTCTGGAGTCGAGTCGGATGAAACACCACCAGCATTGCAACGGCAGTCCTGCAGACCACTGCACTCTCCCCGTGTGACAGAAGGGATGCCAGTTGCGAACCCGCTGCATTCTCCCTGAGGTACACTTGCTATTTATTTGTTCAATTAAAATGTCTTGCGAGCAAGTGTTTGGCCCAACAAGTACCATATTAAAAGATAGAAACCAATTTGGTGGATATTGAGTCACAAATCCCTGAACAAGGATTGTTTTTAGATCACAGGTTGTAACTTATTGATGCTCTGTGAGGATGTGAAAAAGCTTAGAAAGTGACCAAAATATAACAACACTTTCACACCACATAACAGACACAAGTATATCCATATGAGTGTTAACATGAATATGATGCAGGTGTATGACTTCCAGCCCCAGGATGTTGGACGGATGCATATTCAATCAACTAAATCTAGGCACTATTACAGCTGTGCAACATTAACACATGAGCAAACAAGAACACCCTCATCCTTTATAACGCTGTAAATGTTATCTCAATATCAACTGATTTCCCTGCTGATAATACACTGCACCCTACCGCATTCTCTGCAAATGAAAAAACCATAACCATAAGCTATCATGCGCGCGCAGCGGGTAGCTCACCCACACAAGAGGAAACGCTCATTTACAGCTGCAATAAAATGATTTCTCGGTAAAGGTGGGCTGTGTTGAGCGTTGGAGAGAGCGAGATGTCTTTCCACTGTCCTTTAATCAGGTGAAACATTTTCATCCATTTTAATCAGTCACTATCAATTATAAAGTAGGCAAAACTTTTCCCACAATGCAATGAGGCAGAGCAAGCACGAAGTGGCAAAAATAAAATCTGCCTGGAAAGAAAAAACTACTTTATGACTTGCTAAGACAAAGCGTCACTGTGAGTACTGTAAGGTAATAATCCTTTATGGATATAAGAGCTTGTTTCTGTCCTCTGGCAAGGGAGGTACAATCTGTCACTCTCCAAACACATCACCCAGCGTGCAAAGCTTTGAAGCTGCATTACTCACTAGTGCTATGTTGTGCAGATTTAAGCGTTAAATCGGCGTTTAGACATATTCTCGCCTGGGAACTTTTTTGTGAAATGACACAAACTCACCTGGTGGCATGTGATGAGCAAGGCCGACCAGACAAATATCCCTGAGAGGGCCTGAGCAGCCACGGTGTTCAGAAACATCTCGTCCTCTATGATTGACCCGTTCCCTGTTCGGATAATGGTCATATTGGAGACGTCTGACTTGTCTGGGAGAATTGGTGCAGCCAGGTGAACAATGGAATTATTTTCGGCCGATGAACCCATGTCTGTGGAAGAAATGTTCACCTGAAATAGACAGAAAACACAAAGAGTCAGACTAGTACTAGTAGGTAAAAAACACCTGTCCTATGGGTTTGATGCTGCCTAATGGGCACAGAGATTATTATCATTATTATTATCATTATTATTATTACTGGAAATAAATGAATTAGAAAATACACTATTGTATAAAAAGTGAGACTGTAATACTGCTGTTCAAATAGTCAGTGTCTTGATAAGCTTCCTGTCAGTCCACAGCTCACCTTATGCCGGGCAGGGTGGAAGCAGCTTTGTCCTCTTCAGATGTTCCAACACGTCAACCTTATAGGATCAACATTTAGAATAAAACCACCTGTCAGAATCACCAGCCGAGCTCATTTGCCACCATTTAAAATCGGCCCTTCAAGCTTCATCCACGGCGGCTTCAACAGACTGGACTTCCTTGTTGAAGACAGGTACCTGACCGAGGTCGAAGTCCACGTAGTCTGCGACTAAAAACTCAAATAAAAGCTGTAATAAAAATATAAAAACATACAAATCCTGCGGCAGCCGGAGGCGTTTACTCTGCTAAACCAGGGAAAAGTCAAATAATCAGTGTAAACGACGCGGATTTGAATTATATCCTTGAGCGACGAGTCAGACGAGCAGCAGAGATAAACAGGTTGGCCACAGGTGAACGGGTCACGTGTCCACTGCGCTACCTACGTCATCACGTTGTCTTTATGGTGGAAGGATTTAGCCTGAGATAACAGGCAATTAAACAGTAATCAAACAAACTCAGAAAGCGAAGTTATGTAAGGTAACATTAAGTAAGGTAAGTACATTTACTTGAGCATTGGACCTCCAATTTTAACTTGTACTTTTACTTCATTTCTCTTAAAGCTTTAATTATTTTGCAGATTCATATTATTAATACAAAATATAATCAATATATACATTATGATACATTATTATAAATTAAGATGCATTAAGTAGTAAAATCAGTAAAATAATGTACCAATAATTGTAATCCAATAATATAACATACTTATATGAATCTGGGCTATTCTAAATATAGTGCACATTAGTATTATGTTTTATACAGTCTATAGGCATTACTACCTTTACCTAAAAGACCTGCATACTTCATAAAGGTTAATCAACACCTGTAAGCACCATAAAAGGTAGGCCTGTATCTGTGCAGGTTATACTGTATATCCAGGCTTTTAATAGCTTGATGTTACAAGAACAAATGACAGTGAATTTAGTTTACAAAGTTAAAGCCATTATTACAACCAATCGTACAAAAAGGATTCCAAATTAGTCACATATACTACCAAGCTACATTTATACAGAATTACAAACGTTCGGAGGATACTAAAGAAATAAAGCAATATTCACCACAGCTGCTGAGTATCTGAAATAATAGTGCAACTTTTAAAAAATGGATTCAGAGACTGCTGTTGACATTCTGTAATGCGGCTTTTTATCATGATCTGCAGTAAAACATTACTAGCACAGAATCCATCACACTGAAATATTGAGAAGGACTCTGAATGATGCTTGACTACTTTGCCAGCGTGACACGGTGGTAATCGATTTTTTAAAAAGCAGATCAGAAAGATTAGAAAAGGTCTAGACCAATTTTCCAGTTTGATGAGAATATTTGTGATGCTTAAAATATTTATCCAGTGTTAACCCACTCTTCACTGGAGCTGAGATGATGAGTTTCATTTGTTTCAAAGACAGAAAAAAGACAACCTTTATTCACGGGCAGTTTTATTCAAACAATTTAGAATAACTATATTCTAAAATACAAAAATAACAAGCAGTATAAAGTATTAAAAATTACAAAACAATAATGGTAAGGTCAATACATATTTTGTACAGTGATGAAAGTGGAGCTATTGACCGTCCTTTGGCAAGCTATAACGTATCCAATGCATATTCTCCAGTTTTTGGAAGCACAGAGGCTTGCAGAAAATCACTCTTTACAACCAGATAAAGTCTAAATTATGTTTTCTAGAAGACATTCCTCACTGTCTCAACAAATCAAAAGGATCAGAGTAAATGAAATTGGATTTATACATTTCTGTCTTGGAGCACAGGCCTCAGGGTTCTTTTTAATCACAGAGTGGCATTTAGTGGAGAGTAAAATCCTTCGAGTTTCAAAATATGCAGAAAAGAAAGGTGACATCAGGGGCATCCAGACAGCCTGCATTTCATCAAGCCTTCAGGCTTCATGTCCATTTTGTTGACTTCCTACCAGACTTGACAACTTTTGATGATCTCTTTCATTTGTTTTATTGCATCTATGGAGGAATCCTTGAGTGCCAGTCCCAGTAGGACGGGCCTGTTGCTGGCTTCTTGCGACACAAATGTTGCCAAGTTTTTGGCACAGACATGTATCAATGGCTGAAAACGGAAACACAAAACAGGCATTACTACATACAGAAATGCTGTGACGCAACATGTTTTTGTTAGAAGGAAATGAAAGAATGAATTACTTTTACAACATCTATCCGTTTTCATAGGCATTTTTCTGAAGTGTAAAACTATATGTTGTTGAGGTTTTGCAGGTATTAGCTCACACTGTGAACAAGTTGGCCAGAAAAAACACTTTTCCGATCACACTCTGTGCTGTTGCCATTGCATATGTGGGAAATAGTTAGAACTTCCCATTTACTGCCATGCAGCATTATCGATTGGACCATATTTCAACACACATCATGAGAAAAGTAATTCATTTTAGTGAAGGTTTCCTAAAGTAAGTAGCATTTGCACGTCTTAAAATACGGGTGTGACTCTAGTTTAGTGAAACCCCTAATGTGGTCGAGCAAGTTATCTGGCTGCTGTGTAATGCAGTAAAACTGACAATAACAGAGATGAGGACATGTGAACAGCATTCAATCACAGTCATTCATTCAGTCGATGTGACGGTGCTTCAACTCTGCATTCCTCCCTGTCTATAAAACCACACACTGCAGAAGAAAGTCCAAGTACTGTCTTTTTAAAGTGACGAGAAGAAGAACAAAAGTCTCATCAACTCCACAAGCAAACTGAAATATAATCCATTTCTCTAGAGGTGATCCATACGAATGCCAGTTAGAAAATTACATGCAGTTGCAGTAGGTTTTCTCAAGTAAACTATCTTGCGATACTGATTCCACAAAAGGTGTACCAGACTGGCCTGCCTGCAGTCCAGACCTGTCTCCAGTTGAAAATGTGTGGCGCATTATGAATCACAAAATACAATAACGAGACCCCGGAGTCTGAAGTCAACTGCAACCTCACTTGAAGTTGTATATCAAGGAAGAATGGGAAAGAATTTCACTTTCAAAACTTCAACAAGTACTGTCCTCAGTTCTCTAGTGACGGAGACATTTATCAGCATTACATTAAAATGCTGTCTTCGTACTGCATTCAACTGACATTGCTTGAGAAGAATTTGAAAATGGCTGCATTCTGTTTCAATTTATGTTTTACACAGCGACCCAACTTTTTTTGAAATTGAGGTCGTATCAGAGCAGTTCATAACCAATACGCTTTCAGAGAATGAAATGAGTTGCCCTGTTGTGCAACAAGTCTGTCTGGTGTCCTGTAAACAAGTCTATATCACATTCACACAATATTTATTGAAACAATTTCATCCAGCATACCTCATCTTTGCCCAGCAGTACTTTGGTGGAGAAGGTTGGGGTGCTGATATCATTAGATCTGGAGTCAGGTGTGACAGATATCAATGTCCCGATCTTGCCATACTGAGTGAGAACTACAAATATATAATTGCTGAACTCTGTACAGACGACTTGTGTTGAAATTCCATTGACTTCTTTCTGTGTCTGTCTCGATCTGATGATGGGCTCTGCAGAAGACATTTTGTCAATCCTGGGGGAGAAAAAAAAACAGGAAACGGTACATGAAGATTATTTGTTGGGCTGCAATTAAAAAGCATTTTCATTATTGATTAATCTCATTATTCTCTCAATCATAGACAATCAATTGATGGGTTATAAAATGTAATTGATGGAGGTTTGTTATATACCGACATACATTCAACACAAATACTACAAGAGGGCGAATGAAAAACTTGCAGCTAGTGGTCTAATTTTGAACATTATCCTTCAGATAAATAATTGCAACGGTGTAATGTCAGAGTTCCCATATATTACTTTACCTATTTTCAAAATACGTTTAAACAATCTTCACTGCTGACATAAGATTCAAACAAGTTATAGTGGGATTTCCACACTGTGATACAGCACATTGTTAGCGGCTAAGTAAATAAAGCAAAAGCCGGAAGAATGTGAGAGCTGTGGCCATACTAAAACCCACATCCCACCACCTGTAGAGAGATTTTGAGATCGATCATTTTGTCACTTTTCAGCTGGGTGGTGACAGAAAAGCTCCAGAGAGGTGATGCTCGACAGAGAGGCTAACATTAGCATCACAGCTACTGTTAGCGCCAGCTGTCACCTTCACAGTTCACAACACAAACAACAGATTCTTCAGAGTCTGTGTAAAATAAGAAATCATCACCTTGTTTCTTCGTCTGTACAGAGTGTAAACCTTCTCCTGCACCGACACACTTCACTTTCAGTAACTTCAGTGTCTCTGTCATCCACCTAAAACAAACGTGCCTCGTCTGTTGAGCTTCCGCGCAGTTACTTTTGCGTGATGACGTAGCGTGAAGTCACGCCTGACTTCCGGGTTAGTTTCTGGCTCAATATAGAAAAAGCATTTAAACATTATTTCAACGGGAGAAGCTGAAATAAGATATTTGGGTTTCTATGTGTCGGCAAAATTTGTGAATGAGTCTGATAGTGTGTTAAAATACAACAACTACATCTCCCATGAGGCTTTGGATATTTTTTTGTCTTGTTTTTTGTCCTTGCCATTATCCTTACATAATATTTCAAACAGTTTAACCACAATTTCACAGTAAAAAAATGTATGTGTAGTTGAAAAATCTGAAGTTTACTGGTGACTCAAAGATTAACAGATTTAAGTGCACATTTCCTTCTCTTTGTTTTTCCCCATAAATAATATTCAAGGTTCCAACATTGTTCACAATGCATGATAAAACTCAATCCACATTGTCATTTTCCCAGAAATGACTGTGATGAAGTGAGGATGAAACCAGAAGAATAATCAAGAGTGAATTTCTTTAAGTTTGAAAATAAGCCGATCCTCTGCTCTGGTACATTTCAATCAATACAGAGTAACAGAAACAACTCTTCCAAAGCAAGAAACCACAGAAGCAAAAAGTTTTTTAATTAACTGTAAATGGAGCTTTAATTTTAGTAGCAGATAAAGTCTTACTTTGTATTTCTTTATTTTCCTTTTAGCACTGAGATTTATTAAATAGTTACACTTAACAGGCCAGACTGAAAAAAACTCCTGTTTACTATGAGAGATGTTATGACAAGAGAGAAAAACAACAGATAAAGGGAACATTATATATTTTTTCTTGACTGCTTGTATCTGGTGGTACAAAGACCTTTATGCGTCACAAATGAAATGGAGTTTAAAAAGGTCATGAATTGCTCAATTTTCAGTACACGTGATGAAAACCTTTTGAAAAACTACTTTCAGGTCCAAGTAATGGTATTGACCTGATGGTGGAACTGCATTCAAATGCTATATGTAGGCTGTGCAAGAACAATTTAGTAGGACATTTCCATTTTGGCTACACATTGACCAACTACTCAGTCACATCTGCTTTTACAGCCACAGGAGTGAAGAGCAGCTGAGGAATTTTCACTGTTAGCAAAAGTGCTTGCATGTCATTTTTTTTCAGGTGGATGTGAGGCTCCACTGAAGTTTGCGAGTGCTGCATCAGGCTGATCCAAAAGGAGCCATCCCTATGAACATGACACATCCACAATGTCAAATAGAGCCGGCTCAGCGGAATTGTTATGCACTCTGAGTAGGCAGCAGTAGGTATGAAATTGGTTGGACCGCTCCCTGTAATCCCTGGCTGACCATCTGTGTCCTTGACTGATCATTTTGATCTAAACGAAACTGTAATGCAAATATCAATATACAATATTTCAGCATGGCTTATAATGCAGTCTAATGCATAGATATACCATCACAGCATCCGTGATGGTATAACTGTACAGCTTGATTCAAAGCACAATCTTTGAAAGCACAGAATAGAAGCACATTAAGAGCTGACATTCCCAATTTAATATAAAAATCAATATGGAGGGTGTACAAGTTCAAGCTGATTATACAAAACAGCCCCAGATTATTCAATCACTGAGTGTCATCTTTCTGATGTCTTGAAAATATCTTTGTTCAAGTTCATGACCAACAGGGGTTTTATTTTCTCATTCACAAAAAGTGTTTTTGTTTTTGCCTGCCATTCTTTACACAGTAAGATGACACCTGTGTTGGAACACTGAGAAATCCCCTCACGCTCTTCTCTTTAATTAAAGGTCACGGTTTATGTGGTTGTGTTCCAAAGGTGAATTTTCAGATTTATGAAAATGACAAGAGTGAGGCCGAAAACATGTTCATGTCAACTAGCAATGAACAACGTTTTTGATATAAGGCCACAGCAAGGTAATGAAAATGTTACTTAATGTTGACATTATAATATGCCTTGTGGTGAATATGCACCACTATTACATGAGACAAATTGACAAACAACATGTCCCTATTGGCTTTTTTTTTTTTTTTTTTTTTTACATCAAAGCTTAAAGCACAACAGAACAGATTCACAACAACACATGACACATGAAGATTTAGTTCATATCAGTTTTCCATCAAATATCCTCATATTTCACATCATTTAATCAACATCAGTTTTGGCATTAAAACACAGATATGCGTTGTTAAGTTGAGTTTCTAACATGTTGTATACATATTATTTTCTTGTCCTCATATTCCATATCAATCCTTTCTGTTGAGCCTTACCAAATTTGCTCCTGTTCAGGACCTAAGAGAGATAGCACACATCAGGTTTGTCCAGTGGGCCATGAGGTGGTTTTTATAATAGAAAATACCACTGAGACTTTGTAATGAGTTCCACTTTCATATTACTTATTCCATGTAATATTTCTTGGTGAATTACTAAGGCCTTGCTTTGCATAATGAATTACAGCAGACTCACACTAATGGTTACAGTGGCTGTTACAGGGGTTCAAGGGTCCTTGAGCTGTTTCCAGGAAAAAATGAGGAGTAGTTTAATTCATTATAATGTGATTCATGTGAATATATAGTACAGGCTGAGAATTATTATATGAATGTTTTTCAAATGAGAGACTTTGTGCTCTTACTTCTTTCCATGCCTGCTTCTCGATGCCAACCTTTTTCCAAATCATTTGACATGTTAGCAATAGTATCGTCGCTATAGAGCGTGCACAAGCGTCGGAGGGCCTTGATATCAAACTCTTTGCATTATATATCAAAGGAGGGCAGGTGTTGGTTGTGCAAACAGATTTGTGCTCATGTACTTTGGATGACACTTTGACATATTAAACGTAAGAGCCAGATGCACTTTTAAACTGCCTTGGAAGACATCCTTGAGAGGTGCTGTTTCATGATCTTTCTTTGGGCAATAAAAATGCAACAAACAGCAGCTGCATTCCAAAAGTTGAGGCGTTGGCGTCACACAGAGAAAAAGAAAGTTCGACTGTCACGCGTTTCCAAAAGAGTCGATGGTGCTTAAGGGTTCTCAATTTTACAAACGCAGCCCATCTCTGTCTGTATGACTAGTCGAGCATTTTCCCAGTCTGTCTGTCTCTCACATGCTCTGTGTCAAAATGTCAGCCCAGATGAAAATATCTTATTCGCTGGATGAGGCAGTTCTTGCTCATCACCACCCTGCATTCCATCTTTGCATTCAAGTTGCTGTACTGCTGTGTTTGTCTCATCAAGTCTCTTTGGTACACACTGAATACATATCATGCAGACTCATTTTTCTCTCCTTGCACTCTCTGAATAATAACTATCTCCACATTAGGCCATCAGTGATTCCAATATATCGGCCAAAGTGGAAACATTTTCCTCACACCTGCTTTGTAAAATCAGAGGAGCTCGTGAAGGTGGATGGGGGCAAAAGGCACCTTCATGCCTCAGTATATTCCACACATTCTCACACTCACACACATACACACACACAGACAATTATTACCCATGTGGCCACTAGAGTGCTGTGCTGTATTACAGATAGAGCTCAAAAGCGACTTTACCATGACATTTGAAAGTTGCACACATGCCACGAGGGATTAACCACTGGGGCTAGTTTCCATTAAGTGTTTTTAAAATACAGGCAAAGACAAACCAGAGGGGAAAAACAACATGTTCAGGGCATTTGTTAGAAAGCCTTGACAGACTGTGATTTACCTTCTCCGCCTGCAGACAACCCACTTAATATGACAAGAATGGTTTTATGTTTTTTTTTCCAGTTGGGTTTATCTAGTAAGGTCACACGATCAGAGTGTATAAGCCTAATCAAAGATTCAAAGAGGAGATTTGTAAGTTTTGTATTATTAAAACATGCGAGTGACTATATATATATATTTATGTGTGTGTGTGTGTGTGTAGATTGGAATTCGTGAGTGACAATGATTACTTCACTTTCCAACTATGCAACAGAAAAATCTCTGTTGAAACCTCAGGCTTGACCATCTCTCATCTACTTTCCATTTATTTCCAACTTCATTCAGTTTCACATTAAAACAAACAAGTGTTGAGCGATGCAAGACATTTAATTTTCAAGCCCAAAAAGCACATGGCAAAGCTATTTTATTCCAGTATATTGCGCCTTGAAAGAAGTTACCAATTTCTTATGTTTCACAAACCACAGTCAAAGGCACCATGTCTCTGTCTGGTGGCTTGAATCGACTGTGACTGACAGAAGGGAGATCCAAAAATTTTGGAGAGCAAAACAGAAATCAGAGAGGCAGCAAAGACACCTCCCACCCAGTCTCATCTCGGCTCTTCACAGTGTTCCAGAAATGCACACATGACATCGTGACTGGAACATCTTTCAGTCAGTTTTTGGCATAACGTTTGAATGCTTTGTTAAATTACTCCATAGTTAAATCATGTAACACAAAAGCAGTGGTGATAGAAGAAACTAAATTCCATATAACTAATGGAAAAATATTTGTAATAACTGCATAACAACATCTATAATGGCTGATTCAAGTTCAAGCTTTGCAGTTCACTTTCATCTGTAGTGCACAAGTTGGGAGTTTGAAGAAATTTGAGGCAAGTTCTTTCATTTTCGTTCCATGTCTTTATTGGATGAAGATCCTCTGCTCTACTTACTTTATGAGTGGCAGGGCCCTGCACTTTTAACTGCACAAACCAGGAGCCAGCATGTAAAAGCTTCTCCCAAAGCTGAAGCCGAGGCAGCCATTAATGCTTCAAGGTGTAATGAAGTTAATACTTTAAAGAAACAAACGTATCACGCTGAGGTAATCTTTTAATCCAAATATGATCCGATTAGGCTATCTGTCAAATACCATAATTTTCAGCTGAAAGTTTCTTTACCTAATTCACTAGCAATTTTTGCTTCCAAACACGATGGAGAGTTTGTGATGATATATAAAGTTTTTATCAGGATCATGTGATTGTTTCAGAGAATTATAATGCAGTGTTATGTAGAGTTCATGAGCAGTTTAAATCTTGCTTATTATCTCGCTGATTTAATCTCTGCTTAAATCTTAAAGACACAGAGAGAGAGAGAGAACTGACAGAGATCAATTTAAACTCAAGTAAAAATTCATTTAGTACTGAACATGTATTTCATTTTTGCCTGTTCAGCTGACCTGCCGCCTTCCGACTAAAAGGCTCTTGAGGTCTAATCAGTTCCAGAGAACATCATCTTTTCTATGAACCTTCATGAATGAACGGTTACATAACAGCTCCTTTATGGTAGATTATTACTGTGGAAAACTATCAAGAGGTGTAAAATAAAATGTTACTCAGACGTCATGCAAATGATTAAATATTGTGTATTGTGAAAGTCATAAAGCATCATAAGCATCACATTCAAAGTCATTTATTTTATGTGTAAACATTTTATGAAGTGTTATTGTCCTGTTGTTATCATGACATATAGAGTAATAACAAAAGGGACTAGTTGTGAAAACTTTAAAAAAAATTACACAAAATAATTACTGCATCTTATCAGCAAAAAGGAAAGAGTTCCATTTCTCAACGATTAACACATAAGTAAGAACTGTAACTGGTGTTAATCAATGTATGAAATACCCATAATAAAAGCAAAGCAGTGAAGGTGGGAACTCTGCAATATTAATATTTTTATCATGCTGAAAGTGAAACCTTGTCCTTTGCTTGTAAGTTGCAAGGTGTTACATAAGTGATAACCCTTTAGCACCTTCACATGCGTTAGTATTCAGGTCAGCGAGGGATGTGTACGTTGCTTGTCCTTGTTCATAGATCACACTTACAGACATCCTTGTTAGCTGCTTCTTCAATATTTTGCGACCTAATCTAGACCTTTTGAGCGAGAATATCTGAATAATTAGCAGCAAAGAAGACTTGCTTTACACAAATTGCTCTCGTCTCATGAAGGGGTGCTTCACATTTCCATTGTTCTCACACATTAAGCAGCAGTATTTGGTCCTCAGTCTTGCATTTATGATCATTAATCATTACTAACGACCTTCATTAGGTCTTAACTTAGTTTATCTATGTCCATGTGTGTTTGCGGTGCAGAATATAATAGTTAATACAAGATGGAATTAATGTCATGGGAGTCAAGAGATATTGATGGGTTTCACAGACACCGTCTAAATAGTTGAGCACATTTGGTTGATGACTTCATTAACGGTAATCAGTTTCAACTGCCTCTTGACATGGGCATGAATGAAACGAAACATAAGTAGCGTGCCCTTTAGTGTTGTTTAAATTTTCACACGAATGTATCACCTGATTAATTCAAATAACTTTGTTAATTTGTGGCACTGATTATCTGCCTGGTCTGTGATGCAGCACCTCATTAGATCCGAACGGCCAGAAGGCATTCATAGCGGTCTAGCTGAGAAATTAATTATTCCAAACAATTAATATTGATATTCAGCCTAATGTGGAGCAATATAATTCCTAATTGAATTATTAAATGTATACTGAAACATATTTGAAAGTTAAGTACATTTCTTGAGTGAAAATGTTGAAGCCATGAAGAAGAATTCAAGGTATAATTTTACGCCGGCAACATGCTCCAGCCACCACAGCTGAAATAATGAAGTACACTTTGCTTATTCTGGAGGACAACAGAATAACGGCACAGGAGAAAACTATAAAAAGTACCTTCCACATATTTTCACAGATGGTAATGAGGAAGAGCAATTTTTTTCTTAACGCCTCTGGAACTGGACTCAAATGGCATCCATTAGTTTCCTACACTGTCGCTGAGTGGTCCCGAGGAGAATTCACCCCACACCTTCAAACTCCACACCAGGACACTCCTGGAAAAGGTCGCACACAAGGGAGTACATCTTCCACATCACGTCAGTGGTTTAAAAAACAAGTGAGAATGTGTACACTGCTGCAAACTCTCCACAACTTGCATCAGGAAGGGCCTGATTTAAATATTTATTTATAGGTTTGTTGGGCGGCAAGAGTGGAGCATGAACAATAATTATATTACAAGCTCATTTCACTCATTAGGTGTTCACTCCATTAATATTCTAATTGCAATGACTAATGGGTTTTTAAAGGAAATCACAACCACTGATTTTTACACTTGGATATTCTCAGTCTGTCATGGTTTGTAGATTTGAAAAGGTTATTTTCTGATTAAATGATTTACTTTTTTTATGGTGTACCCACTCAAATTCCCTCCTCTAACTAAAGTGGCTGAATTTTCTTCATTTCCCAGGATGATTTCCAACAGCCCTCAGGGGATGGGACAAAAAGTGCCTGCTTTAAGTGGGTGTATGTTCATGTAAATACAGCTGGTCAGTCCACTAGCTTGTAAAGATTGGAGCAAGTCAACTGCATGTGACTGATGGTTTAAACAAAATTGTGTGTGACTGCAAGAAAAGGCTGCTGCTGGAGAAAAAAATATTGCTCTGGCTCCTCTACAATGGGCTTCACTCCATAATAATTATTCTTTTTGATGCTAAGAATGATCAAAATGTGATGGTTCCCACTGACATTTTACAGATCAGGCAATGTCTGTACTGAAGACATTTCAGTGTGACTTTACATTGAACTGTGTTTGGACATCACTAAACCAAAAAGAGATCCAGATCCAATGGCTAAAAGTTTCTAAATTCTCTAAATTGCTGAGACATTTAGAACCTACATTGCCAGAAAAGGAAGATAAAGCACATGTAAGCTTTTTTGGGGGAACTATTTAAGGAGTGCAATAAATAAATGACAAACAACATTAGACCTTCTAATATCATCTCTCTATATGTGGTTATACAAAGTACCTCTGTTGCAATGTTGGAAGTCAGTGGCCACACCTCACAGAAAAACTTCCCTGAAAGTCTTGGTGATTTTTGTCACTGACGGAGGTGACTTGCACATTTCAGAATATGCTGTACCTTTATCACCAGGTTTTTTATTACGTTTGAATGGTCTTCACAGTCTTCACTGCCTGGAGCAGTGAAGTGAAATACAACTTTTCATCACTTTATTCAGAAATAGTTATATTCTTTCTGCTTTCCTAGAATCATCCTGCAGGTGCAGAAAATACAACCAGGCACATTTAATATTCGTTTTGTTGGTAATTTGGTTGGGACTGTTATGACGTCCTAATTGGTCTGCATTCTCTCTAAGCCCAGGCAAAAATACCCAACGGTCATTTTGCTTGTTTTTGAAAAAAAAATAAAAAATAAAAAATTAGGATCTTAACAAAAGTGCTTTAATTCGAATATTGAAACACCAGGTGAATCCAAAGCAGCTCAGTATGGAGCAGTGCAAAGGTGACTACAAGTTTAATGCTGCAACAAATCCCAAAAGAGGCACAAAATGAGGAGCTTTAAAATGTGGAGCAGTGTGAAACTCTACTTCCTGTTCTGATACTAGAAAAGATATTTTGCTATAATTAATTCACTTGCAAACAAAAAAAAAAAAAATTGAATTATGCCAGTTAATGAAATACATAATACTGCAGCGTGTAAGATCTCACACATCCAGGCGGGGGAAGGAGTGGTATTTCATGTTGGATCAAAATATACATGATATGCATATTTTAGAGAGCGGGGAGTTCTCACCCGTGCATTACTGTTGATGAGAGGCGATTCACATCTGAATACTGCATGCGATGAAGTGATCCCATTTGTGAGTCCGCTGTACATTCTGCTCAATGCAGACTGAAGGTTCAGCCAGCATGACTCAAACCTCAAAACAATCAATGAATAAAACAACACATGTGACTTCTGTGAGAATGGGTGATTTTAATTTTCCTGCCCAGATCGGCTTCTGCACACTCACACTCAATTTTTCAGTCGTCTATCAGTATTGCTGCCTGGGAAAAGGCTTGTCACAGGGAGCTCTCTTGTCTGCTGCCTGTCTTTGTGTACGATGGGAGAGCAAGTGAGGAAGGTTTTTTGTCAGCAGACAAAGAAACCTTTTAATCACAGATGTGGTCTCAAAAGAGAGCCGTGGCAGCAGGTTCATAACGTTTGGGTCGCTGCAGGTCCTCATCTAATATTCTTAAAGGTGGAAAAACACTGTGAATAGATTTTGGGCTGAGCAAGGGAAATTAAATCTGTAATCTGCAAGCGGTCTCAACAAGCATTCTTCATTTTAGCACAGAGCTTTTTTCTGAAAGCTGGTTTCGATTTCTGTAGTTGTGCTTGGTGTTTCAGTGCTGCTGTTGTGTGTCATTTTGCATGATTTATCACCAGTGTGATGACTGCTGGCTGAGAATGGTGTCAGGACTTGAATGAAAAAAATGCAAAAGAAAAATGAACTGAAATGGGCTTACTTCTTCAATGTATGACATTTATGCTAATTTGAAATGAGGATCCTCATTTTGAAATACCAGCCTTTATTAAGCCTTTTACGTTTTACCCACCATTGTAGATTTCAGCGGCAGTATCAATCTCACATTTGGCTGGTATTCAGTTTGTTGTTTTCATGAATACGTGAGACCATTGGGGTATTGTTTTCCATGAGACATAATGGGCGCAATATTTTACATTGACATGGCAATGTCTTTGTAGGCGGACCACCCTAAATTCATTCATCAATCTGGGTGCCTGTGCTTGATGACTGGCTGGCATTTTGTGAAGACTGAGTGCAGGTATGGTGGCAGGTCTGAGATTCTGCCTTGGCATTATTTAGAACAGTAGGAGGCACACAAATGCATTGCACACACCTGAGAAAAGGTCACAGAGAAAAAATGGAGAACAGTAGCAAATTGCCTCTCCATCCCATTACTGGTCTTGGTTACTGCAATATGTTACCCAGTGTGCCAGACTGGAGGACCGATGTGGACTGTGGGCTCTGACTTAGGACGTGAACTTTGATGCTGTTACATTATTCTGGTCTGGGTGTTTTTCAACTGTCAACATTTTTTCTGTTTTACCTCCTCAGTGGAATAATAAAAAGGTGATGTAATATTTATCAGTCACCTAACATCAAGGTTTGACTGGTATTTGTGGTCTTAAAGTGTTGGAAGTGACATTTATGAATGTGAGTAAAGAAACCTTAAAGCTGTTTTGTGCTTTACAGATAAGTAATTGTGTCTGGAGTTGATTGTGAAGGGCCATTGTGGAAAAGAGCAGATTGTGATTTTGCTTTGGAATAATAAATTGGATTAAGGACTAGATGAAAATGAATGTTATAAATGACCACATTTACCTGCTGAAATGAATCTCTCTTCTCATTTGTTCCTGAGGCCTGTGAATGGGGACTACATGTCTTCATGTAGCTTCATTGGCTACAACAGACAGAGTTCATTGAAGAGTGTTGTTTCAACATTTATAATATTTAATACAATAAAGACTTGTGCTGCACCCTAACCCCAACCCTAACCCTAACCCTATCCCTGATTCAAAAAAAGTAATTACAAAGTATGACTGTTTCAAAACTCTCATGTTTGTATTTACTCAATTTTGACGGTCCTGACATTATATTTCTAAGAGAGCAGTTGGCGGGAGCCTGAGATCTACGAATTTCATTGCCAACAATTGCTTTACTTTAATTGCCATGTGACACTTAGGGTACAGGAAAATCAAAGGGGTAGGACCCAGTTGCAGACACTAGAAGCAGAGCTCGTGCAGTTAGTTGATTTAAAGAACAAACTCAAGAGTACAAAGTTTTATGGGATCGTGAAGCACAGGCCAAATCCAGAAAAGGAAACAGAAAAATCCAACAGGGAGCAGGCAAGAATCAAAATCCAATAACAGGCAAGGGCCAGTCAAACTCAACAAAAATCCAGAAGAGTGAGGGAAACACACAGATGAAATACTACACTATGAAACTACGCAGATCACAAAGGCGAGAAACACAAGTGCAGGAAGTACTGAAACAAGAGTAGAGTTGTGTATCAAAAACGGCACATAATGACTGAAAAAAAAAAGAAACAAAGAAAAACCAAGGAGCAGGGCAATATATGACACTGTGCATATGGCAATAAAATAACTTGAACATATGTTATTGTGAGTCACCCATGGTGGGTTTTTCTACTCACACTCTCTCCTCTCAATAATTTTTTCAGCTGTAATCTCTGTTGCCTAAACACGTCTGCAACACTCAGCTCACGTCATTCTGCTATTATTACACACGTCAGCTGTGAACTCTTGACGTGGACTCGACTGTTGAAGTGGCGACATTTTACCTGTGATGTTGAGGACGAAGGGGAGTAAAGGTTTTTAGTTGAGAGTTTAATAGATTATAGTTCAAGAGATTTAGTTAAAACAGTTTACTGAACCAGGAACCAGTTTACAGTATTTGTCTGGCCTATATAAATAAAACTGACTCCCAGCCTCAAGAGCATTTTCATTCTGTGTAGGTTTTATAACTTAGTTGAATGACTAATGTAATTTTTTTCACAACATAAAACAAATTTCTGCTTTAAAAAAAAAACACTTTTCAGCTTGTCATCCGTGCCCTCTGGACTTTACACTCTTCTTCAGCGCTCCAAGGTTAACGATTACCCAACGGCTCTTTTACCTTTCATCTAAAATGTTCCATGTCCAAACAGTTAATAAAATAATACATGTTACCACAGTGAGTCCTTGACACATTTCCATTCACGAACGTCTTGAATAAGCACTAAGCTACATTCGAGAGATCCTTTAGGATACTGTGATTTTGAGTTACTCAGCAAATCAAGCTTCCCACCAGTCTGATTTTTAATTCTCCTTTAGCGCTCCACTAAATTAACAACATGGCAGGAGCAATTCGGAGTGGGAGTGCGCTGCCTGTCATCATTCACAAAGGCACCAGAGCATCAATGGAGCACTCTGTGTGTGTGTGTGTGTGTGCATGCAGAAGGTAGCGGCTGATGAGGTTAGGGAGGTGTGTTCCTCTGCGGGTCTCTTCGGTGTTTGCTCTGGTTTACAATCTGTTTGGAAAAGACTCCCAGCAAAGCCTCAAATGTTCATGGCTGTGTTTCTTCGAGTGTACCCAGTGTCCAGGGCTCGCGAGGCACACGGAGCAAAAATCTGCCAGTTTAATGTGCTCACTGAACAGGAACATTGTGTTTGAGTCTGGCTGTTCTTATCTGCCCCTTGGTAGTATCCTTCTCACATTCTAATTTACTTTCCACTTAAAGGCATTTTTGTTATTAAATTATTCAAATGAGGACTGCCACAGTATATGAAATAAACTTAAAGAGAATGGGTTAAGATTCCTCTTTAGGCAATAATGTTTTAAAAAGAATTTAAACCAATAGCCCTGAAACCATGAAGGAGGCAAAAAAAAAAAAAAAAAAAGCAATCAGACCTGTTCTGCTGGATACTTTTCCACACAACAGGAAGTGATGATTTAAAACTTTGAAACCTATGAAGAGCATTTACCTCAGTAGGAAACTGTGATAATGGTAGTGTAAAGTGTTGCACAGCATTTGATTATTTTATTGGATCCAGGTACAATCTGGGGTGAGATGAGCAGTTATCAGGCAGTTATGCCAAAAACACAAATTGGCCAGTAAACTAAAAGGCAATTGCTCCACTTCTTTTTACACAATACAATTCATCAGTCTCCCCAATGTACAGTCAAGACAAGCAGTAAGTTGTTCAGACTGTGATGTTTAAGATAGCAATGGGAAAGAAAAGCAACTTCAGTTTTTCTGACGTCAAAACACTGCATAATGGTTTCTGACACTCTGACACATGATTATACAACTCTAAAAAGTTGTTGCAATTATTTTTCATTACTGTAGTTTGCTACACATGTGGATGGACAATTGAGGAAGTTTCTATAGTTTTAATATTTTTCTCTTCTTTGATGTTTATTGCAACTGACTCAAATTCCAACTGAACTTTGAAAAGCAAATTTCCAAGCCTTCGTGAGGTCACTATTTGATTCCAGTCAGCTTTACCTCACATTAGATTCAGTTCACAAAATAAAGTTTGGCTTGTCTGACACGCACTGCTGGGTTTGGCCAACTGAGTGAATTTCAGTCTTTTTATACATAATGACATGACAGACCATCACATCATATGGTTCGTAGGTAGCTCACTTCAGGTGTTTGAACAGCTACCTGTTGCTGTCATTTGGATGTGTGAAGTTAGCTCGGGTAGTGAGCCAAAAACATAAAAGCGCTTCAACAAAGCTGACACTTTGACAGGTTACTGAAACATCTGTGCCCTGCGAAAAGACATAAAAAGCTTATTTGAGCTGGCTGGACTGATGAAACGATCCAGATGAAGTTATTGGATCTGAATTGTGAAAAAGTAAAATACTTCACCGCAGACTCCTGGGGGCTTAATGTATGAGAGTGGAGACCATCCTGTTTCAGACTAGTGATTCATGACTATCTCTCCCTGAGCTGAACAGGCTTTAGCTCAACCACACCCTAACTAATCTGAAGTCGCCTCATGCATATACTGTAAGATTACTTAATATGAAAAAAATGGCATTAAATATAAATCAAGATTTATTGTCGTCATCAATATTTTGTTTGTCAGGAAGGTTGATAACTCCTATCACAATAAAGCCAGTGTATTGCAGTGCTCACTGCTGGGAACATTACCTATTAAAAGTCTCTTGTGAATACCTCCAACAAAATGGCTTTAGAATCACCAAAGGCAAATGGCAACAATTTCTGTAAGTCATTTTTACATCACTTCATCCCCGGGAAGCTGTGGAAAAATGTTAACTTTGCTCCAGCTGAAAGTGAGTGCAGGCCCCGCAGCTCTTCAACAATTAATTAGAGATTTCTAATGATGGAACCATAGTTATGAATAATCCATGTCTCAAACCACAGGAGTTAGCGTAGCCTTGAGGGAGATCAACAAGCTGGCTTATTGCAATTATTAGCATTTCATTTATTTATTTTGCAGCCATTGCATATTAACCTTTGCTATCTGCCTTCTGATAAAATCTGTTTGCAATGGGCTGATTTCAAGACTCGAGCAATGCATAAATAAGCAGTTTAGCTAACAGTTTGTTATCATTAGTCAACATTGAGGTATGCTGAGACTTCATTTTTCTTCATTTTCATCTCTTGATAGTTGCTTGATTTTTGAGCAATTATCTTGTGTTTACATTAAAAATATATATTTCTTTTAAAAGCCAATTCATATGATCTGTTTTCACCTACTTTTGGTTTCATTTATAATCACAAGAGGACTTAAATAAATGGTTCCAACATGTTAAATCAATGTAACGTTTACGTGAATCATTCAGTAGAACAATGACTACCAGGAACTGCACATATCTTATTTTTATCCACGTCGTTTTTCATATTAGGAGCTCTTTCATAGCATCATGGAGTGTTTTCATATTAACATCACAGGAAGGATTACTGTTGTGGATTAGAGGGACTGAGTCATGTGTGGGTAGAACAGGTAAGCAGAAGCAGAAGTGTTGCTATGGTATTGGACTTGAAAGTACTCTTTATGTTTCAAGATATCAGACTCGCGTGGGCAAAGTCTCTGCAGTTGTCATCCATCCGACCTCCAAGCTCAAGTCACATTTCTCCGTGCAGTATTTTGATCTCAAATATAATGTCTCAGGAGAAATCAGAACAGTGTTTGCAGTAACAAAACGGTGATGAGTCGAAATCAGCTTGTCAGCTCTACAGAAACTGAGGTGCAGCAACAAATAGTCTTCATTTGATTTTTTTTTTTTTTTTTTTTTACTAACGATAGAAACCTTAATGCAAAGAAATGGATCTGTGAGTGCTTAGAAGAAAAACACAAAAAGGAAAACGGTGAGTAAAATGACCTTCCAAGCCTGTTTCAGAAACTGTTATCGACATTAATCATTAAATGTTCATACAATAACTATGTCATCTAGTTTAGTTAAAGATTGCATGCTCAACCATTTGAAGTTGATGAACACCCAAACTGACCTCAGACTGCAGTGAAAATGCACATACTTGCTCGTTGTTGAGTCTCCTGCAGCAATTTGAAAATTGTGTTTGGGCTTTTCTTCTTTAACATTAACACTGTCATAACTGCCCTTTTCCACAAAGGCCACGTAGACAATGACTAAGTTTCATTACACTGCAATTCATCATTTCTGTAGCTGAACATCTCAGCTGCAAGCAAACAAATGATGAGAGGATCAAAACTTTCACATAATCAGAAATCGTTGCTTCTGTCTGAGTGAAAACTGACATTTGAATTCAAAGCTCTTGTCAAAGCTTCAACCTGGAAGTTTTTCTACCAAAATGCAGCTTTCAAGACTGAGAGCTGCCAAATGAGAGCAGGGGAATATGGAAACGGCACAAAACTCACAATCTACCAAAAATAAAACGATCTTTTTGTGTAGTTTGTAACTTCATATCATTGCTGAAATAAATATGTTATCCTGTAACTTTCGAACTACAGACACCTGAAGTGAGCAACACAACCCCCATAGTTTAGTTCTGGCAAGCAAAAAAGCAAAGTCTACAACAGACAGACACACATATATATAAACAGCACGAATGCACACAAACAGTTCGGCTTCCCTTGTTTTCTTCAGAAAGGTAACCAGGTGGGTTGAATACACTGGCTGATATACAGCGTGCGTACAAAAAAGTCACATCCAAACAACTTTCAAAGCAAAATGTGAACCAACTCAGTTCACAAATTGTTTGCCCTCTCTGCTGAAACTCTGTGTGCCTGCAAATAATATTTTTAAGAGCCGGTACCTGAGCGTGTGCCCACCAGATATCTGGACACAGCCGACTCTTCTGACTGGACTCAGTAGTTTGGCTGATGCAGAGAAGAAGGTCCAATAAAGACGTGATAAAGAAAAAAGTATGTGAGTTGTAAGGAAAGTGTTTGGAAATTGGAAAGTGCAGTGATCTGGTGTAAAGTGATAAAAAAGGGTTTGATGATTTACTATTTGGTTACATAAATGGTAATATCTCATCTTATAGATCAACAAAAATGAAAGTTAATGAGCATGTGAAATCCACAGTGTGAGCATGTGTATTCAGTTACAAAAGTGCATTGCATATAAAGTGACCACGTTGCAGTACAACACTGCAGATCCTCTCTCTTTAATTGATTTGCTGCTGCCTCCAGAATCCAGAAATGATTGCACTTGTTTCTCAAACCGTCTCTCTCTCTGCACGCCGCTGCTGTCCCTCAGAGGCTGATAGGATCTTCATTTAAATTAAAAAGATTTTCACCTGTCTTTAAACTCCATAACCTGGCTTTTAACTCTGCCCAAGTCATTCCTTTACTCATACATCTTTTTAGTATGAAATGTCAATTGACCAAAGTGCTGTCGCTTTGAAATTTTCTCTTGAACCTTGCTGCATTGTCTGACTTATGAATGTGATATAGCTTTATTATATAACCGCCTGTATATTATCCCTGTAACAAGGATTTCATTCAGGAGAAATACTATTTAGCTGCTGTATAGATATTCTGACATGATGAGTGTGTTATTAACTAGATTTCATGTTAAGAGCTCACATGCACGCAGGCACCAAAGATTAATAAGAGCATAAAAGGCAGGAGTCGCTGGTAAACCCGCTGTGCACATCAGTGTGGTCCTGTCATGTTATTTTAAGTATGGACGCATCCTAATAAACTCTTAAGCACTCAGAATGATTAGCTATTGCATAACCTGAAACAGCGCCAAAGGGTTAAAGCCCAGTTTTAATGTAGTTCAGACATTACTGGGCTTCAGTTTTGGGCTGTATTCCAAAAAGACAATTTAAGAGAATTACTGGAGGCACATTAAGTTGTCAAGATATCCATTCGATCAATGAAGGCCTAAAGAAACATTGTGCTGCCGGAGAGAAATGCATCCCACACATGTGGGCTTTGTTAATTTGCCGCATGCATATCCTAAATTAACTCTCTTCAGCTAAAACGCGGCAGCTAAATTGCTGTCACAGTTGAAACATTCTTCTAAGGTAGAGCGCATATTGTGTGTTTCTGAACGGTGAACTTTACACTGTGTGGGCTGATGTACAGAAACTCACCATGACATAATAACAGTGGCCTCTTGATTTAATTTGAGTACATTTATAAAGTGCACAATTAGTTTTGTTTGAAAGAGGTGAGAAGAACCTGTCATTCATTTGGATTACTACAGTTATATTCACATTAGTTTGCATCGGCTTCTCAGCATCGTCATCTATAATGTAACATGGAAAATGCAAAAAAAGCATGGGAATCTGAGCACGTAAAGACCTTTTGGCACATGAGTACATTTTTTTGTTCACGTTGTTTATTATTCATTTAAAGTAATGTTCACTTTGGCAGAAATCCTTAAATAAATAATTTACTTTAGGCAATGAAAAGCCTTTCAGTCATTATCACTTTTCAGAGCGAAACGAGACGTTTTAATGGATTTACAGCGTCGTGTTAAATGTTGTCTTTGTTACTGCGTGCCCTTTTTGGGGCAGAATACTCTATACTCAGAAACATTTTTTGAATATATTCCATAGCAATAGATTAGATGCTCACAATATATATTATACAGTACATCTATAACTGCATGGAATAAAGTGCTTCATATTGTTTATGGCTGACTTGCTGATTTCATGCTGTTCACTTTATTTTCTGCTCTAGTTCTGTATTGGCTTTTTCTATATATTTGTACCCACATATTGATGCTACTTTGAGTGAGTTAACATCAGAATCACTTTTTAAGGAGAATGGGAGTTTCAAAGAATTGCATGACTGCATGGGGTCCTGTAATATTCATGGTACAACAGGTAGAGGATAGAAAGTGTAAAATTTTATTTTTGACTTATTACCAGCATCAACTCTGTTTGCAGTCGCCTGTCTCTCCCACTGTGTAACAAAAGACACTAACAGGGCACAAGAAAAGGGATCTATCATTGCAAAAAGCGGCAGAAAACAAATATTCTTTCAAATATTCTTTCACTTGTCATTTTAGTAGCACAGTCTTCATTGCTGTAAGTGACTTGACCTCAAAACTAGAGCTGCCCGAATTCATTCAATGATGATAAGCAGTGATGTCTGATATCAGAAGAGCATTTCTTCTCTGACAATTTAGGATTATTTCAAAACCTGGAAACGACTTTGCCACAACACATGAGATAGTCGTCACTGCCAAGACTTCATTCGTGCCAAACTTCAGCGATAGCCATGGTTATTGGTTTTCCATGTTTGTCTATATTTTTCACAAATTCTGTTCTTTTCTTTTAAGTTCAGTTACAGCTGTTGGCAGAGTCAGTCATGAGGTCATGTGAATAGACACATCTGACATTTAATGCAGTTGTTTTGGGCAGCTGGTGTACGGTTACCAATTTAGATTTACAGTTAGATCAGGTCCTTCCAGAGAACCCAGGGCCCTCTGGCTCCTGTGGATCATCCCCAGAGCTCAGAGGAGGATCGACCAGACTGCAAGGATCTCTGGAGTTCACGATCAATATGAAGCATTTTTGGTTTAAAAGCCAAAGAAGATGCAGACAAAGAAAGAGAAATGTGTGTTTTGTGTCACGGGTTCGGTTTTTGCTGGACCCAAGAGCAAAACAACAGACGAGGGGGACTGAGGCAAAAAGATTTATTCAAACACAAAAAGCTCCAGGACCAAAAGACAAAAAGGTGACCAACTTAAAGAAGTCCAGGTGGTGAGGAGCTCTTCAGTGGCTGGAGGCTGGGAGGTGAGTGCTGAGGCTGGATGGAGGACACAGCACTGAAGACACTGGAGAAACAGGGAGAACAACTGGAGACACAGAACACAAGAAAGGGAGTGCAGGACGAGAGTGAGGGGACGATACAGCAGCTTCAGGTGGAACCACAGAGTTTATAAAGCTGCCGGTCGTTAGGAGGGAATGAGGGACAGCTGCGAGAAGGGAGAAAGGAACCAAGAACCTGCAGGCCACACCTCCAGCCACTGAAGCAAAGCCTGTACAAAAGGACAAAACCAAAAACACTGGAGCAGAAGACTGAAAAATGCACTGAAAATAAACCAACAAAACACAAGAGAAGCAAACCATGACATTTTGTTTTCATAATCTTCATTCAGTGCCTGCACATGATCTTTGGTTTGTTGGTTATGGAAAAGATTCTTTAAGATCTCGCCAGAAAATCTGCCATCACTGAAACCACATAGCTTGCGTGTTGTTTGAATCACTGTCTTTACATTGTTATCTGAGCTGCTACATGATGTGTGCTCTTTATTACATCCATGATAAGCATATGCTGGGGGAGCAGAAGAAGACAATGATTCAAACAGCACTGAAGCTACGTGCAATTTCTATCTGAACATACAAACATCCAAATAAATGTCCAAAAAATATGTAGCATGTTCAGTTGAAGGTCTGTGGGAAGAAGGTGTTTAGTGGCTCTATTTCTCTGCCTTCTTTTGAAAAAGGTTCCTCATTTCTGTCGAAGAACGGCACACACAAACAGCCGCGGCGTACAGAAACCCAGATGTCAGGAAAAAGGCGGCCTTCACTCTTTATAATACACAAGTCGCTGTACCTGACCTCCGTGCTGTGTTCAGGATTATGTAACTGCTACAAAAGGTGACGCGGTCAGATTTGACTGAACTCGGAGCCAGTTCTCGCTCTGGCCCAGCCTGACCCGGTCTGCTCTCTGAAATTCTGGCCCGAGTTGATGGACGCTGACTGAGCATAAATATTCAGGCTTTGTGGCGCCATCTGTGCTGCCACATTAGAAACACCATTATCATCTCACAAAACAAAAGCTTTAATGCCACACCTACTTGTGGCAGAGTTGCAATATTGCTTTTTGAGCCTCAACGACACAATGACATTTTAAAAGTGGAAAACGTAGAAATTTGAAAAAGCATGATTTGCATAATGCGGAAAGGAAGATCTACAAAATGTCAGTCTTGTATTTACTTGTATGAATTACAATTTTCTGAATGATCACAGATGAACGCTCCACAAACTGAATACATACAAACATTAACCCCATATTTCAACAAAATAAACATTATCTAACGCGAGCTAAGATAAAAGGATTTCATTTCCTCTCCTTCCTGCTAAACAGTGTTTCATCTTTGCCCGGCTTTGTTGTGAATATGCAAGGGGTATTTGTACATGTACTGTATTCATTATTGAATATTTCCAACGTGGTCTAGTGTGGTTACAAAAGCAGCTTAGCTCTTTTGACTGCCACTGAATATAATCATCAGTGGAAAAATACTGCACATAAGTGTTTTTTAATTAAAGTCTCTTGCTTAGAAATGCCTGAGGCAGCCTCTAATCTCAAAGCAGCATGTTGTTGAGAATAGGGATATATTATTTGCAGGTCAAAATTAAATTCCCCGCAAAGGTTCCTATCAGAATCAAAAACATTTTTTTTTCCCTCTCAGATGTAAGGAGGGCCTGCTTCACTTACTAAACAGGATCCACCCATCTATTACAGCATGTTATACTTTTTCTTAGAGAGTATACGTTCACTGACTGCAGCAGAGGATTGCCTCAAATATTTAGTTTGGAAAACTCAGTGTATATTTAGTTTAATATTAATTAGGAAAAACCTTTCAGCTTCTGTCATATAAAAAATGTATTTTGCAAAAATTTGATATCCATTCTTCCCTAAGTGTCATTGCATGGTTACACAACCAACATACTCTAACTGCTCTCAACCCACTAAGCCAAAGTGCTTGCTGCAGTCAAGCAGGGCTCAAGGTCCCTCTGTTGACTTAAAACAAGTAGTGGAGACAGAAGTTAGATGCAAAATTAGAGACTTGACTTATCATCTAAGACACTTTTTTTAACACTGTGTGGAGATTTGACTTGATCTGAAAGCAGTTCTTGAGACCTGACACAGACATGCCCTCCAAAAAACGGCTTTCAAGTCTCTGCAACAAAAGGCTCAAATATCTAGTATTGTCAGGTGAACAGAATAGCTAATGCAATGCTCCTTCTCCTCACACTCAACAACAAACATAAAGTGAACACCAAAACAGAAAAAGTTTTTTTTAAAGTAGGTGGAATATAAGCTTTAAAGAGGGGTTTGAAATAACGTAGGTAAGGTTGTGGCCCAGCAGGTTTTGGCCCAGGATTCAACAGCTTGGAGTCTGTAACCTTCAAAGTCCTGTGACCAAACCAGAGCAGAGTTCATTAGGGAGGACAGGGAGGAGGAGAGTGTGGGAGGACTCAAGGAAGTCCAAGACCATGGTGGACTTTGAAGACAACCTGGAAAATCTTGTTCTATGTTCCACATTGGAGTGGGAGCCAGTGTCAGCACTGCAGAGAGTGGGTGAGGTGTTCACAGGGTCAGAGTGTACAGATAAGTTTATGTTTATAAAGTTTTGACCATACGACTACTTGAGTAGATACATAGTGGTATTTTTATACTGGGAGCCTGGATGTTGCAAAACCATGCAATTTGCTTTAGCTTCATAAGGTATCGAAAAGAGTCCATCGTGTTGCCTTATCTCATAAAGAATCTAAAACTCTTCTGTGTTTATGGACATCTTTGATTCAGACATAAGGATTCTCATATTCCTCTGAGTCGACGATTCAAATGTAGGATGAAAAAGGAGGAATCTTCAGACCACTTCAGATCCAGATTTGGCTGTAACATACAGAGTGAAAGTTACAATCCACCATCTTTCCTTACTTTTACTTAGAGCAAACAGAGCATTATTAGGAACAGTTTAAGTGTCAAGAGTCCAGCCCCAATTAATCAACTGATCAATTGATACCCAATCAGTCAGCAACTATCAGCCAGTTCTGAACGACTGCTGGCAGGCTATGATACTTCTGAAGCCACAAGGAAAGAAACAAAATGATTCACAAAACAAACCTTAAAAGACTGAGGTATTTCAGTGGCATATCCCTTTATTCTGTATGTTGGCTTTTCTGCTGTTTACCAGCTGCAAAGCTTGTGGTGTTTTTTTTCTGATATTTGCACAAAGCAACATCATTAATGTCACTAATTACACATTTGACAGGCAAATATTTGGACAATCGTGGGCTTCTGCAGACACTGGGCGCTGTAAAGCAATATAATTTGAATAAAGTTTGCACAACTGCAGCGGCCTGGGACACGTGTAATGTGATTACAGAACATTTTCGCCACCTATTCAAATACCATTGTTTTATCACGTCCCTCTGTGTCTCATACAGACACACAAGGTGGACTTCAGCTGTACGAGATGCACAAGACTACAAACTAACTCCAGTGTTAACTTATGGCAGTGCAGTGACATAGTACATATCATAAAGAGCAAAAAAGTCCATATAGGGAGGAGTTTATGTGGTGGGTGAGTCAAACACAGGACTTGGAGACTGAGGTTTGTGTCCTGTGTGAAACCACAGTTCAACACTGACTTCATTTAACTTATACAGCATACTTAAGTTACGTCATGTAAGCTATGATCTTTTCCTAAATCTAACCAAACTGCAACCTTTCACAATTGCTAGTTAACTATTACAATTAACTACTATATCTTATATATTTTGTCCTGTTGAGTACTTACATTATGCCAACTCTTTCCAACAATGTTCAAACCCAGAGAAACCTATAATTCTATTCAAGGTAATGGTGTTTCATTTGGTCGCTTCTCAATGGCGTCATATCCCCTTTACCCCGTCCTCTTCCTGAGCCACAGAAGGATTTTAAATAATTAAAATTGGTGTTCCCAAAATTAGGATTCATACTGTAGGTAGTTTTATCTAATTTAACTTTTTACTCTCAGTATCCCAGCTCGGCTTCAAAAAGGTCACATTTTCCAAAGAGGCTGACGACTAATGAAAGGATTCCACTGCATGTTTATTTGTGTCTGACTGAACATCTGATTAGATCTGCACAATGAAAAGACACAAGAAAGGAGTTGAAAAATACTGTACGCTTATCACTCTGTTCCTCAGGGTGAATGTTAATCTAACAAAGCTTATCACACTGATAAATGTAAATGACAACAATATTTTTCAGCTGATAAAATTATCATTTCAAATGCCTTCCTATTCAGCACCACTCTCACCTTCATGACCTTCCCCAAAGAGTGAAAATGTCCCCTGAATTTTAAATCAGCCATATGAAGATGCTTATTGTGAAAAGGTCAGAAGGTCTCATTTTTCATTTAGCCTTTGAGACCGTCAGCGACGACCATGTTATTATTAGCAAGCTAACTTTCAAGGTTTAGTCCAGAAGCCTTGACGTGCGTTTGATAAACTTTCAGGTGCATTCATTGAAATTTATGATCTCATTTGAATGGAATGAAAATGCCATCTGTGCAACGAAACTTTCATGATTTATTGATTTATAAAAAAAAATGGATAAAACACAGACCTGAGCCTTTGAAGAGCGCAATCGCATCTCGCATTTTTCACTCCATCTGTCACGTTGATTTGCCAGCTTTTATACACTAACCATTTTTTTTTCTGTATACGTGTTGTTTTGCAATTCCAAACTTGCCAAAGTAACATCTTTCTTTGGTGCAGAGTGGACGAGGAAGCCTGTCTGTCGAGAGCCAATTTTATTTCTGAACTCATGTGCAAAAATAAAAAAAGAAACATTACTGCCAGCAGCAAATTTCACTAATAATGTAAATTCAGCGCCTAATTAGCTGCACACCAGCTGTTTCTCATCAAAATAATGAGTGTTTTTCTTTTATGAGAATATTATCTATCTTCTTTAGACACTGAAAGCTCGGCTTCGGTTTTCGTGTCTTTCCGCTGAAGCAGTGTGTCCTGACCACAGCGATACAGCCCGAGGTTTCCAGATAGAGATCCAGTCTGAACCTGCCTAATGGTGCCAGCAGACAGAAGACAGAGAGGGAGGTTTTAACCACCAACAGGCAGCTCACTGACTGCTCGAGACCGGCTGATTAATTTGCCTTAGTTTGGTCAAGGCAATATAGAGCCCTTCATGAGTCCTCCTTAATGGCTCGCTGCACAGTTTGATTGTATGCAGATGAGGGAACCTGATCGAGGCCGTTTTTATGCACGTGCATAACCGCAGGGCCTTAGATACCTGAGTGCGACTTATTAATCATATCGGGGATTCCAACTCTTACATATGCACCGAGCAATATAAAAGGTTAATGGGTATTTTATTTTCTCAGTCTAAAGGAAGACAGACGCCAGTGATCAAATTGCAATTCTTGCTGGGTATTAAATAAAAGAGGCTTCTGGCATTATGCGTTTTAGATTGAATGATAGCCACTCAGTAGCATTAATGAATTGCTGATGGCTGTTTTAACGAGATTGCTTCAACTTTTACTGTATTTCCTGTGCTTGAAAGTACAGATATCCAGGTTCTAATTAAGTCTGTGCTTGATTTTAATGAGTAAACATTAAAAAAGTGCCACTGATCAATGTCTGCTTGGTGCTCATAAAACGGTGATAGTTTCTTCAGATTTTACATTTTGCAAGAGTGTGTGTGGCAAATTTAATGGCAGTCCATCTAATGATTCCTGAGATGTTTCACCCAGAAGCGTGAATGTCACTTCAGGGTCGGGAAAGGGGGAAAAAAGGTGCTCAGCAAAGACAGTGATTCATCCTCTGTAGATAAAGAATGTTGTTCAGATATTTCAGTCTGGACCAAAGTGGTGGACTGACAGACAGGCTTTTCTATAATTTATTATAGAAAGGTTTGACATAACCTCTGGCACTGGCTCAAATGTCCTGGATTTAGAAAGTGAACCACACACACAAACACACAGTACTTTCACAAACACACTCACACACATGAAACACTTTAATATATGTAAAACACTTTCGACACTTGCAGTTCAGCGCAGTAGCATGTAAACCTTAGTGTCACCCCCAGTGAGCTTTCATGTGAGATTCGATAAATTTCAAGACTCCATTACGAGCATTCATGGGTAATTTTCTTCCACAGCACGAGAAATATTGCTAAGTGATTGCACGGTTTGCATGCGACCATGTAGGCTGAGAGACACGACGCAGAAGGTTCACAGCCTGTAATGTGATTAATTGTCACAGCATATGTTGCTCCATCTTTTCCCTTTTTGCCTCCCTTTGGTGTCTAAATAGAGCCATTTGCACAAACTGTACATGTGATTCACAGACACTTTGTATTTGTTTGCACGGACATGTGACATCTGTGCATGTTAAGTCACTACCTCTCCTACAATTACACTCATAGTTCCAATCATTGATGTTGGTTATTCAATAGGTTAATGAAACTGATTACCTGGTGAACATGCTCATGCATAACAATTGCTTCATTAATCATAGATTGTCTTAATAGCCCTTCAAATTATTGTTCCTTGTATGCTGTTATTGATTATATGCAAAGGAGCATATTCTACATAATGTTGTGACTGGACCTTCCTACAATCAGTTTTCCAAAATGAAAATCCACAAATTGTTGTGATGCGAAGAAATAACAAGTTTAAACTATAAATATGATTGTTTGCTGTACTGCACAATGTGACAACTCTTCTGGGCTTTTCACAGTGCACTTAGCCCAGCCCAGGGCTAAAAGCATTCCTCGTACCTTTGTAGCCCCAGGCCAAGAAAGCTTTCACGCTGGCACAATCCAAACTAGGCTAAGCCGTGCTGAGCAGGGTTAGCCCAGAGTTTGTGGGGTTATCCCTTAAAAATTGACTAAACACGAGGCTGAAATGTGCCAAACATGGCTAACGTGAACAGAGTATTCACACATCAGTCGACTAATGTAAACATGAGTCGCGTGTTCCAACAGACATTTAACCCAGGCCTAGTAGAAATGCAGCGAATCGCATAGCCCTGGGCTCAGAATAACCCTGGGTTAACAATGTGTATGCAAAAAGTTACGTCAGGATCAACGAGAATATGCAGCGTGAAAAGACCTATAGTCTGCTGTCTATGAGGCATCGTGGCCTTACAGCATCATTCAATTCATAAAAACAATACTTCATTAAATTATCACAGCAACAAAAGGTGAATCACCACAAATGCTGCTCTTATGATTCTCTGCCTATTGTTTTGGTTTGTGGCCCCATGGAAACCGAAATGTTTAAGAGCTTTTTTCTTTTTATGTCTACAAAGACAAGAATGTGATTCATACATTCAAGTTGCACTTTCATTGTTGAGATAATTTATCATTCCTTCATAAATGCATAATGTTTACAATGAACTGTGCACAACTGACTTCCTGGTCTGAGCAAAGTGATAGAAGATTTCCCACATCCTCGGTCCATTATAGAAATGCAGGTTTTATTTTTGAACTGCCCTTTAAATCTAGGACTCTAATTCAACTTGTACATTCCTCTTTATCGTAATTGCAGACATGATGGTTGATGATAAAAATACATTAGCTGCTTTTGTAGTCTACCAATCATTCAAAGTGCTTGACAACGCATGCGAACACTCACCTGTTCACACACACGTTGATACACTGATGGCAGAGGCGAGGTGCCAACATGCTCATCAAGAGCAACACAGCACTTTCCATCCAAAGCTCCCCACCTGACCGTCTACACACACACACACACACACACTCATTTGGGGTTCACTATCTTGCCCAAGACTTCGACAGACTGCAGCCTGGGGATTGAACCATGACCCTCTCGGATTGGACGAGCCGCTCTGCCTCCTGAGCCACTAAAGTGAAGGCTACTAGCTGAGTATAATGCATTTACAGTGTGTTGCATTCACATCCCAGTAATGCACATAATAACGCACCTGCATAATGTCTCTGTCACTGGGCTGTTCAAATACTTCTGAGCCGTACTGTACTGAATAGTGAAGGTGACACCTGAGTGCAGTCATGTGCTGATTCCTGCTTTTTAAATACAGAAATAAGTGAATGACGGCCATATTGAATGCTGCATTAAACATTTATTACTTAATAATTAATTCTGATTTTTCAACCTTTTGTCCACACGATGACGGCAGAATGCTTAAATCATTCTGTGTTTACTTTTATGATGTTACCGTTGATGCAGTTTGTCTGAACATTGCAACTTTTTGGCCAAATTTTTCCAGCAGCAGCGAACTCATAACTTGTTTTTCCCCCTCTATTTTGTTAAAGTTAATCTGTCCCACATGCCTCAGTGGTTCGACACACAGTAACGCAATATATTTTAATGCAAGCTGCAAACACATTTGCCAAGAGAGGTGGCCAACAATCTGTTCAGAATAATTATCTTGGCACTTTTTGTGTCGTTGTGTTTACCTCGGATCAGGCCTTGTTCACAGATAAAGCCAATGGTAGTGACAGTCTGCCTTGGTTTGCTCGACAGCAGTTTGCTCCCTTACTGAAGACCTGGGACCAATTAGATGCTGCAAAGGAATTAATATTGTTTGTTTGCTCCTTGTTGGATGTTTTTCTTTAGAATTTTATGCAAATTTTGTGATGAAGTGGCTATTGTATATATTTGCGATTGTACATTTGCGTTACAAAACAAAGGAAATTACTGCAAAAAAGTTTTCACCGAACAAACTAAACAGACACAAATCAAGCTCGTAGGTTAAGAGACATTTTGCAGGCTCATTCACACTCAGGTTCTATAAATCCTTTAATGAGTATTTTTTCATTTGGCGTGACATTGCATAACCAAGTAGTCTAAGGCATCCTCTGAAACTTCCATTTGGACTTTAATTTAACACCCAGGCTGTTACGGATTTGATGTTCAAAAACAATGAAAGAGGAAACGAAAACTTGTATGGCGACAGAGAAATTTGTATAATTGAAAAAGAAATCATGGAGCCCCTAAAGAGACCGTGCTCATTTGCATAATAATGAACAGTCGTGTGTTATTGTGCCGACCGGTACATGCTGTTTAACCACGCTAAGACTTTGAAAATGGTTTGTTCCTGGGCTTTGAACCTCTCGCTGTACAGATGATGACTTTCCACTGAACAGAATGACAGGAATATAATGAAAAAACATCTCTCCCACATCAGAGTTCTCTGTAAATTCATTTGAACACATCTGTTCCCCTGGAGTGTCATCGAGTGATGCAGCTGTAAAATATGTGGGAGCGACAATCGTTAATGGGAAAGAGCACAAATGGCTAACATTACCCATCAGCCACCATTTATTTGGAAATAAAATGAGCTTATTTGTGTACTCAGTCGTTTTTCTCCGCTCAGGGGACAACTGAAATGATATCCCAGCAGCGGAAACAATAAATTGAAAATATACCTAAAAGTTGAATAGCTGAATAAAAACCACTCATCTTATTTATCAATTAAAAAACACACTCTGCCGGTCCATATGCCTGCCATTAGCGGATCTGTTTTTCACTGTGTTGGCGAACAAGTGTTTTTTGCCCTTGACCTGAATGAAATATTCAATAGCAAGACACACACCGGCACACACCGAGGTGGTAGCATACACAGGTGTTATCTTTGGGTGGGCAACAGGCAGACATCTTCATCTCTCGCTCCAGAGTCATCGGGGACGTCATTGTTCTGCTCTGACCTGCTCCGAGCGGCAGAGGCACCTGAATCATTTTAATGGTTTCGTCGTATGGAGCCGCAGACATACGAGGAAGGATTACTGTGATTGCATCTGTCCCGCTCCAGCGATATCTGTCTGTGCGGTGGCATCGCGGGGTCACGTAAGCCTGTGATTGAAGAAGTCACTGTAGGTTTTAACAAACCTACAAAACAAAACTGTAGTTCGCAGAAAAATAAAAGTCTCTGTGGCATTCACAAAGTATGTAATTTCCGTTTTTTTTATTTTTCGTCTCCAGCAATAAATAAGTTGAAAAGCAATTTCATCTTGATCTCACTTGAATCATCTTTAGGTCAAAGGTGAGTAAAATAATCTCAAATATTTTAAACTGGGATTTATAGGAATCCAGAATGTCAGTAGTTCAATTCAGAAATAAGACAAATCGGGTGTTTATTGCTTTGATGAAAATTAACGTAATGGTTCAACTTTTGGGAAATACCCTTATTTGCTTGCTCGCAGCAAATTAGATGAGAAATTTGATATCACTCTCCTGTCTGTGCGGGGAGAGCAGGGGAAACAGCTGGAATGGCTCTGTCCAAATAACCCCATAAAACTACAGTGTGACAATATTTTACTCTCTGGTTTTTGTACAGATTAAACAAAAGCACTTTTAATAGAAAAATTGGAGGAAGAAACTAACTGCAGCCAGCCAAGAAATAGTCTGACTTGGAAAACCACAATGTGTTGTTTTTACATTTCAGTTTCTGTACATGTTAACAACGGAGACATAATGTGTTAATTAGTGAGTTTGTCACCTCTGAACACAGCCACCTCAGCTGTTTGCCCCAGTTTCCACTCTTTATGCTAAGATGTGCTAACCAGTTGGCTACAGCTATATATTAACTATATATGAGAGTGGTATCCACCTTCTCATAACTCGGCAAGGAAGCAAATAATTTCTCAAAATGTCAAACTTCTCATATGATGATTAAAGTAGAAAGTGATGGCTACATACATGCAGAGTCAAACAGTGCTTTATGCTGTATTTGCTGGAGGGGCCGGTGGGTTTTTCAGCTGAATGCCTCCATATGCTGGATGCTTTACACATGAGAGCTGCAGGCCGGAAACAAGGCAGGAGCTTTTCTCAGCGGTGCTTCCTACACGCTGCTTCTGTCTCTGGGGCTCTTGGGTTTGCATGTGTGAGACCGAACTCATTCAGCATTAAAACCCTTCCTCTGTTTCACATAAACTCCCTCATTTACTCAAGCTACGTTTTACGACTGAACAATTCCTTTAACGTGAATGAATTTGTCTTAATTATCTTCTGAAGCTGTAAGTAAGAACCTCTCACTTTCAGACGTGTGTGGGGAAAATACTCTTCCAGCGTGATGTAATCAGCTTTTGACAACAGCAGGTTTTTCATTGGATAACTGCGGCAATGCCAGCTGCTGCCCTTATAGTTGCTGATTTGCGTATTTGACACATTTGTTTACTGCATGTGGAAGTATTCATAACTCTTCCTGGCACACTCAATGGTGCCACAGAGCTACAGCAATCTTTAAAATGTACAGTAATTATTAAAAACGTTGCCTCTGCAAGCTTACAGTAGCTGCTTTTTGATTGCTCGACATTAAGCCTTTCATAAAGCCAGAAGAGCCTTTCTGATTTATTTTTCCTTTGGCTTGTGTTCAGTCTCCTTTAAGGGACCCCCCAGTGATGTAGTCACTTGAGTCAAAGTGTTTTCCTCCGAGAGAAGCTCTCCCAGAAAGTGATGTGCGATTATCTCTGCTTGTCACAACCCTAATCAAAATAAAGTTCAGATGTACCGCGGCGCAAGCAATATGGGGGATGCACAGATGTTACAGACGGCAAGGATCAGGTGTTACTCCCATTCTGCCACGAACAAACGACGTGATGTGCAAGAAGCGAAGGAGAGATTTAAAATTTCATGCGGGGTGTAAGGTCTGAGAGTGCTTCTCTGAAATTTTATTTAAACTTTAAGAAGCCACATGGAAGTAGTGGTCCAACTACTGCTGTGTGCTAACAATGCTCAGTGTCTCCGTGCAGGTTTTCAGAAATACCAAGAGAGTTTCGGTGACAGTCAGGCAGTAAATATCTCGTAATATAATGGAGAGTTAAACAAGTGGGATTTGAGAGTGATCAATATTTCATGATACTGTCAACAAAATATTACCACAGTGGAGCCACTGTATAGTATCACACATACACCATCTTCTGTGTCAACACATGACTACAGTGAAGATGGTTGAGTGTCTTCAAATGTATGAAGTTTTACAGCCTTTAAAATGTATAGATTCAACAAGGCTCCCAGACTTTAAGTCCAACAGGGAGAGTGCTCGTTTAAATCCCTAAGCATCAGACTCATATTTGGACACATTATGGGACAGCTGCTCAAATCTCTTTTGCATAAACTCACTATTTTTATGACGAACACATCCTTCATGCTAATGTCACAGATCAGTAACTGGAACTATCTAAAAACCCTGCAGAGCTTTCTGTGCCAGCTCAATATTTGTATATCCTTGTGGTGACTAAGGCCAGAGTGGCCAGATGACAATTAGCAGTTTGTGCTGGACAAGGTTCATGCATGACTACTTTCATAACCATATCTCATTATAAGCAGTATCATATTTGCTCACAGGACTGGGAGAGAAAACTTACTGGGAGTTTGGCTGCAGCAAAAGTTAAAATTCACGACAATAATTTTATCACACAATAAATCACTGATTCATAAAACAAGTTTCTTGAATTCTATATTCTAGTTTAATTAAGCAGGCACGTAGGCCTGAAGCCATCTGATTTCTTCAAATTAAAGCAAAGAGCTTTTTAAAAAGGGCTACATGCAGAATATTGAAAACTCATTTCTCCAAAAAGCCTCTAGTGTAAAATCTTGGCAACCCAGGTGGAAGGCACAGCAAATGGCTGTTTTCAATATTTTGGATGACTTGGCCAGCATGAGTTATGCACAGCATAAGGTTGAATGCAGATGAGTTTAGTTTGTGTTGCTAACTACTTTTTGCACATCCAATCAAAACCAGCTGTAAAGCGTCTGTGGAAGTGGACGGTCTACCAGTCATGAAGTCGTGCTAGTTCCAAGGCTAATACAGGCATTCCTGTATTAAATTTAATTTTACAAACTGGTAATTTAAAACTAACATAGCTGTTGCAAATTATGTGCAATCTAATATGAGTTCATGAATAAATTCTTGCGTTAATGAGCAGAAGAACTGAACTATATGGAGAAAAAAATCATATTGCGGCATCTCTGTCTGCTTCATTTACAATTGTATGTTGAGATAGATTTCACCTATTGCAGCTCCTACTTTTGGATATTGCACTTGGCCATATTGCAGTTTTGATAATATTTCTATTAATTGTTCAGCCCTAATGAGCAGTAATTAACATGTCAAGCGAATAAGCCTATGACAGATTTTGTGGTGCATCAAAACCTTGATAAAAATTCTGAGACAGAAGCTGCACTCGATCGACTTGCCAGAAATATGTGTGTGTGGTTGTGTGTATGTTCATGAATGCCTCTGTGAGTGTGTGTGTGTGTGTGTGTGTGTGTGTGTGCTGAGTGTCTTGCTTTTATTGCTTTTTAGCTTCAATAACACCACCTGCATTAATAGCTCAACATGTGCCTGCTGTGTGTGAGTGCACTTCACTTGCCCTCCTCTCACCTTCACAGATGCAACAGCGTTCAAAAGAGCGAAGCACTTTTAGCCCGAGTTTATCAAAACAATCCCTTTCCCTGCGCCATCTGTCAGAAATCATAGACCAGATCCCGACCTTTGACCTTTCTCTTTGTGCTCAAGCAACTCCGCAGAGCAGTAATGAAAAGTTTTACAGGAACTGAGGCAAGTATTTCTCTAAACACTTTCCAACCTCCACTGATCATACACTTCACAATCTGCTCTGCTTTTTTCATGGTTACGTGAGCCAGGGAATCATTTAGACAACACGGTGTAGGCGGATGTCCTTTTGTCAGTATGCACAGCATCTGTGTGGGCTGCCTGCTGGGCTCAGCTCTCTTATGGATAGGGCACTGGAAGGCCCAGGCTCCCTGGCTGCAGTAAGACAGATGCAGACTGGTGGGCGCCTCATTGCTAACTGCCTGCAGACAGACACAGACAGAAACAGTGGCTATAGTGAACCAACACCGGGTTTGAAATGGCTGCGAGAGTGATGTGGATATCCAGCACATGTGTGCCTGAGTCCACTTCCCTGGCCTCTGACCCGCCATCAGTCTGTTTACATCTTATATCATGAGTCAGGTGTTGTGAATGAAGAAACACTGTGTAGGATGGGGAATGTTTTTCCAGCATGTGTGCATAAAATATTACCATTTCAATTTTTGTTTGTGCTGATTTGGCTTCATTCAATTAAACATACAAAAATGAATGGGATGGAAAATGCAATGATTTGATTTCTTGCCAAGAGTTGAATGAGAATATTGATACCACTTTCATATCTGATCAGTGAATACAAAGCTACTGCCAGCAGCTGGTTAGTTTAGCTTAGCGTAAAGACTGGAAAAACAGAAAACAACTGCCAGTGGAGAATCCAGGAAGTAACTGTGCCCGGCCAAGAAACAGTCTGACACACACTGTGAGCCCTTGTAAAGGTAGATGTGTTGTTTTTACACTCCATTTTTTAACGGATTAAACAAACATCTTAGAACATGACATGCTTTCTTCCTGTGATTTTTGAATGACACAACACAGACCAAAACTTCTGTTGGCTACCAAAAAATCAATTTTTGGATGATCTGAAGTAAAATAGTAGAACATTTTTAAATCTCTGGTTCAATCACAAAAGTACTCTAAATAGATAGAATAGTAGAAACACAAAGGTTACTGTATATAAAAATATCCGAGTGTCACTGTATTTGTATCCTCTCTGTAGACTGGAGACACAGGCAGGAGAGGTGGATGAATGGATGGATGGATGGATGGATGGATGGATGGATGGATGGATGGATGGATAGATGGTGACCATAAAACTACTTTTACATAGATGAAAGATAAAAGCGGAACTTTCATTTACAACTAAATTCTTTGTCAGCATTAGCACCTAATGATGACTGAATCTGCATTTATGAACTTTCCATATAATAGAATATTATCCCTGTGTTCTGAATGTATTTTAAACTTAGACAGTTAATGTGAAGGCGTCAGCAGTTTGTTTCCACACAAAGGCAGCATTATCCTGGAAACTATGGGTTTGACATAACATATGATCTAATATTAGCAGGGTTCTCTCTACATTGGCACACATAATTTCCACAAAAGAAGATCATAAAGATCCTGAACGGGCAGCACATCCTTCACGTCTTCGAGGCGTCTCCCTCATCTCTGTGGGTATACTGTATGTCTGTGCTGTCTAGTTGAGATGTTTCTCAAGACATTTCAGATGATAAAGGATGACATCAGTTCCACAAGATGAATAATTAACTAGTTATTTTTACCCCTCTGGGGCATGAAACGGCTGCCAGTATGTGTGCAGACAGGTGAGAGGATTGCTGACTGTATAAACGATGGCATTGAGTCAGAGGATCTCATGGCTTCACAGGTGTGCAGCCAAGCTTGTTAATAAAAGGCTCTAGTAGGGGATTGCTCTGCATTCAGAATACTCTCCAATTTGAATAATTCAAATGGAGGTATTGTAAAGTTTATGCTACAACCTGAACTGCTGTCCTTGTATGTAAAATCCTTATTAAGGACAAACGAGGAAATGCCCCCCCTTTGTGGGCTTAATGTAGCTGTCAGGATCACATCAAGTCATTGTCATCAGCTTGATGGAAAAGGACACGCAGAGCCAACACTCTCCTTTGACTACAATGTCAAAATGTTGTGATATTCAAATTAAATCTGTCACAGAACCTTAAATCTGAGTCTAGCCACTGTGCTTGCTGATGATGTATAAATTGAGTCGACATGGCAACAACAAGCTATGAATCATGCATGTAGTGAATTCTCCTCAGAGGTATGTGTAAAATATAGGTATAACCCTGCTTCTCCTCTTGCCTTCCAGCTAATGGATAGAGAGGGAGAAGTAGGTAAAATGACCAAAGCAGGCACACAGGCACTTAGCCATTTTTAATTATATATGTCTTGCACCCCCTGTCAAAATAATCCCACTGTGCATTCCCTGTAAGTGTATCAATATGAGCCGGACACTATTTAAAGCCATAGAGCTGCGTTCCCTCGGCTGGGGGGAGGAACCCTAAACCTAAAGCAGAGTAGCTCAGCTGGGAGAGCTGAAAGTACCAACATCAGGTATTTACAGCCTTTCTTCCATCTAAACCATAAATAAACCTCGTTCATTCCGGAGTCACGGGGCACAGACTGCATGTCACAGCTGTTGGAATAGCCTTGTCTCTTTTGTAAGGCTTTTAGTGTAGGTGGTGTGTTTATCCCAACGGTCACGCTGAGGCAGCCACCATGGGGCCTCAGCCCTCCTCGCTGAGTGTTGGCTGAGTTTGCCCACGCTCTGCTCTCCACTGCGAGCTGTCTGTCTCTCCCTGCGCCCAAGCTGTCAAATATCTTCACAGGAAACATGGAGGGGTGGTGTTGGGGCTGAGAGGGGACATAATTTTCACTAAATTACAGAGCAAGTTTGACCCTCCCACTAATTTTTTTTCCCTGGCTCTTGGGGAAATTATGAGGTAGGTCTGACACCTTGACTGCTGGATGATGAGCACAGACACAGGCAAAGCAGAGGGACAATAAACTTCACCCAGGGTAATACCTTGGCTTGAGCTGCATTTCGCTACCTCTGCAGAGTCACTGATAAGAGAAAAAAAAAAATCTCAAATTGGTCTCCTTGTCTCAGTCGACGGGTGACTGATATTTCAGGCGAACAAAAGAAGTTTCTAACCAGCTCAAGCCCAAACCTGAAATGAAAACCAATCCTTCGCTCTGTGACAAGTCCTTTCCGGATGCAATTTAAAATTTAGAGGCATAGCGAGAAATACGAGATCCGTTGTTATCTCGAGCAGTTTATCTGTGCTGACTAAATATTTAAATTAATGCAAATGGTACTCCCACAAAGGCTCATGGCTTGGGATCTGTGTCGTAACCTAGTCCCACTCAGCGCTCTACCTAGTGTTTATGCAAATGATTCTTCAGACTTAGTTTGCTCATTGCAATTCTCTGGTTAGTGCAGCACAGGTTAAACCAGTGCCTGCATAAATATCTCTTCTTCTTTTCATTGCTCAGATTTGTCCTTCTGTCACTGCTTGTTATTGTCCACTCAGTATAATTTTATATGAAGCCAATAAAGTGCAAATGCAAAGGCGTTCACAGCGTTTCATGGACTTTCTGTATTGCTTTGGTGATATTTAATGGTGGAATGTAACTAAGTAGATTTGCACTACTTTTTTCTGTACAGATTACTAATTTAGATTTTACATACATATGAAGACATTTTAAAATACAATTTATTGTAAAGCAAGAATGTATAAAATTCGAGCTTACTCCATTAGTTGATAAACTGATTAGTCAGTTACGAAAAAATAATCAATGAATGTTTTGATAATTGATTAATCGTTACTCATTTTTTACTAACATGATATTTTTACTATGTGGTATTGCCACTTATACTTAAGTAAAGGACTGAATACTTCCTCCTCCACTGCAAATATGTCGACTCAGATTTGCATACATGCCTGTATAAACAAATCTTTTCTATGGTTTATCCAAAAATGTATATCACCATTTATTTCTGTAAATAATAAGTAGGTGTACATTATTCTCAATATTGTCACTGTCTCAGTAATTGTGATTTACCAGGATCAGCTGACTGTTCTTCACCAGATTGACATGTATTTTCTTATCTTTGGATTCATTTTGTTGATGTATTTGTTGGCTGTAAACGCAGAGGTCTGACAGAGACGACTGTTAAACCAGCGAACAATAGCAGAGAGATATTAATGCCATGTGTTGTGCAATCACTTCTTACTGCAGTCCTTTCCAAGGTGCAACACTCCATCTGTATGCTGCGTGGACAATAACCACATATGTAAGTAGGCCTGTTAAGCATCAACAAGGATCTTTGAGTGCAGCTTCCTATATCTGCCATCATCATTGGTGATGCAGCGGCAGATGTCGGCCCCACTGCTTTACCACTAAGATGGATCTCCTGCACTTCACTGACAGCAGATATTCCATTATATCAAGCGGCAGTCACCGTCTCCTCCCTTGAATTATTGCCGGCCCTGGTACTTGCCTCAGCACCAAATTGGCTTAGCCAGTCAATGAAGGATTTGAATAATACATTCCACCTATCTGCCTCCTTTTCTTCTCCACCCAGACCGGACTTCATTAAGTGATATTATAATCTTTTCATTTGTAGCAGTTACTCATGATTTATATGAAGCACGACCAACCTCTCCAATGATAACCAAGCCAAAACTGCCTGATGATTGAAAGCAGTATCATTTCCATCTGTTATAATTCTGTATTAGAGGTAAGTGTAAGATAATCAAGATGCTCTTAACTTGACAGATTTCTAGGACCAGTGGTGGTGTTGGTCTAGTTGGCACCTTGGACTTCCTCTCAAAACTGTGACGAAAAAATGCCTGGTGTTTCCTAAGAAAAAAATACATTACTTACAATTAAGTTAAGTTAAGTTATCTTTTATTGTGAAATAGTTTAATTTCATAGTGACATATTTTAATGTATAGACCTAAATACTAAATGTGTTAATAAGTGTGTGTGAGGAATTTAAGTACAAATAAAATATTTACTGTTAATTATATATAATGCAATTTTCAGACTATGTTTAGCTACTTGCAGCTACAAGCTAAAACCTGATAGCATCATTTCAGCTGAAAAAAATCAGTAAAGCTACTCAAATGCAAAGTGACAGAGCAACAAGAGTTAAATACTACAACGTAAACAAACCTATTGCCACCGTGGCTTATACGCAAAAGCTGTCTGTTACATATACAGTAGTCACCCTTTATATCAAAACAGAAAGTAGATTTCTAGATTTTCCCACCAAACCTCTACATTAATAAATCCAGCAGCAGGGTGACAAACGACATGGGATCACACATTTGGATTTTCCACATATTCCCTTATACACTTAGCCTCCACTGTACATCATAAATCATTAGTGTATTATGAACAGGAACAGTCGTGTCCACTGGGAATCAAAGCTCATACATGGGCGACATTAAAGCGTCGTGCCCTCTGGGTAAATTCAGCTGGGAAGGTTCATTATGAAAGCCCATCCCATCTGCTGCACTCTGAAAGGTGCAGAATCCTGATGTTGTGTCTGAATAAAAAATAAACGCGACGACAAAACATTTCACGAGCTTGTGCTGACGAGCCTTCTCCAATGTGTCCTGAAAAATATTTTGCATGTTCGGATTCAGAATCGAAGCAGAAACATTGGCATTTGTCAGAATTCATGTGGGTTTACCTGCTCAAAATAAGAATGAGACCTTTGACTGTGACCTGTCTGTCTTCCTTCTGCCGGCTGTGGCTCCTGATATCTTTAAACCTTTATTTTTTTGTATTCAGGATAGTGTGCAGTGGCAGCACCAGCCTCAAAGGCTACAGTGTCTGTATAGGGTCACGTATCAGGCTTGCCCCGAGGTCACAAAGATATTAGGGAGCATGATACAGTGTGTCTGTCATTTTGGACGCTGCAGCTGCACTGCTGTGACTTCCTGGGCCGGGCTGCCCATATCCACATTTCACAGCTCCACAGTGACTGCTGCAAAGAGACAAGACATTGCAGCGTCTGTGCCAAGTCCTCACACAACCACTTGCTCCCTCTCAGAGAAGAGCATCTGCAGCCTGGCTGACGCTTCCTGACTTGCTCGGGTCATCCCCCAGTCTACGTCATTACAGAGGACATCAGGCTGCACTCTCCATAAATTAAATCTGGGACTGCATTTACACAGGGACAGACAAAGTGGGTTTAACCCTTAAGGCACAGATCAGATTTTTTTTTTTTAACAGCTATATCTCCTCAGAGAAATGTCAGGTTTTCTATATTTCTCAATGAACCCTGCTACAACATCCACCACAGGTGATGTTGTAATCAAATCATGTGCATCATCCTTCGCATGATTTACAGCTTGTTTGTGTGAACCCAAAGGAAGAGTAAAGAAATTGTTGGGTATCCACAAATACAAATATATCTGCTTTAAAACATATCATCTTGTATTCCCTGCAAACACCATCCTGTATCACACTGTGTGGCTGCAGGTCCGTATGGGTGGGAATTTGTATTCTGCAGGTTCTTGTATTCAATGATTTATCATTGATATGTATTGATTTACTATCCCAAGGTCCAAGGCTTGACCTCTTCAGTGAAGTATGGTCTACTTCAATAGCCGCCCTGGCTCCTCCCTTTCTCTACTCCCCCTCCATTTAACCCTGAAATTTACAGACCACTGTCATCACAGAGTGGCAGTTTTTACTTGTCTCCTTAATGCTTTCCACTTACATTAGTGTGCCAGTGCACTGTCATGACACAAGCAGCTTGTAATCGAGGAACAAGCTGAACAGAATATAAAACTTAAGGGACATTTGTGATATTTGGCTATGTAAATAAATTTGACTTAAGAAGGATGTGTAAATATAACATCACAATAGGTCTGTGTGAATATAACAAAAATGTCCAGCTGATATTAAATGACTACAATAGAAAGACTCCATATACAGTCAAGCTCCCTCTCGTCACATTTTTAAGGAATCACAGCCTCCAAATAGTATTTAAAGGACATATTAAGCTTCTGTGGATTATGAAGGGGCCCCCTGCTGGTGAGACCAATGGACCTTTGTGTGGGGAAAATATTATCTCCTTTCATGCAATACCAAATTAAACATACCCCCAACCAGACTGTGAAATTGAGCAATTGAAAGCCATCTCTCAGCCCGGTGGTTCAGCCCATCCTGGGAGGAACAGGGAGGAAAAGTTTGCTCTCAGATTTGATGCTCAAACCCTGAAGCCGCTGTGACGTCGCTGCTACTTTTCACTCCGACCCGCTCTTCATTAACTCGAACCTGCTCACTTTCTATAACATTCAGCCTTCTCTCGTGCGTCTTCACTGCCACAAAAAACCTCCCGGCATCCGTGATGAGCCCGTCACCATTTATAGCCTCGCGGTGACAAACAATCTTATTATGAGATTTAAACTTTGCCTCGGCTAGACTGGAGGATCAACATGCGCTCCTGTGGCACTCAGCTCCCCCGCTGATCCGGCTCCTGCCCGCCTCCTCTCATGGTGGTCAGCCCTCGGTGTGACAGCTGAAGCCCAGGCAGGGCTCCGGGTGTGCTCGGCAGACACGGTGCGAGGAGCTCAGCCCTGAATGAAACCACTCACCGCTCACTGGATCTTTGAGACTCTCCCTTGACGCAGTCAGCCGCCGCTTTGCTCCTCTTCAACCCCGCAAACACAAACTGGGATTCTTTTTCTTTTTTGTTGTTATTTTGATTTTTTTTTTAATGCTCTCACAGAAATCGTCTCTTTGAAAATGTCTCGTGTTCACGGTGACACACAGTGAAGCTGCCAGCTTTGTATCGGGAACAGGCTCCTGCTCCGGGATCATCAAGCAGGTAAGCTGTTAACACACATTTTACATTTCAGTGTCAGAGTTTGCACACAACAGACTTTATGATTCCTGCTCTCACATCAGGGTGGAGGTGGATCTTTTTAGGGCTGGTTGCACGAATTAGAAGGCTTTAATATCTGAATAGTGTTCGGCTGCTGTGTGCACAATTAAAACACCAACTCTTCTAATAGCTACTAAGTGCACACACACACACACCTTCAAAATGCGCAGTTGAACTTGTGCAGCATCATCGTGCATTTTTTTTTTTTTTTGCGTTCGTTTTTTTGCGAGATGCTCCCATGCTCAGCGGACGGGACATCTCCGCTCTGACTGCGACTCATGCATGCAAATATCTTCTAAGTCTCTTTTCATTAAGTTCTATCCACCTGAATGTTCCCTTACAACAACAGCGGTGCGTTTAGTGACACCGTTGATTTGCATGTTCTCTGCGCCTGAATCAGCTCCGGTGAAAGTAGTCGCTATACTTTGCAACTGTAAAGCTCCAGTCAGAGCTTCAGCACCGCGGACAGCTCCCCCCGGCTTCACTTCAACAGGAGAGGCTCAACTTTTAGTTCAGATTCACGCAAAGGAAACTGATTTATTCACATCTGCGTCCTGCTATTATAAAGCTTTCTTTTATTTGACTATTATATAAGAAGATTTAATATGACATTCTGCCTTTGTTCTATATCATAAAAACCTGCATTAACTGCTGACACATGCTTTGATTCTAACAATTTAAAACACAAATAACAAACGTGCATTGTGTGGACTGAACCTGTTATGTTGTCATTACACAGTCTTGTACTTACTGTACAGTAGCTCTGTGCAGTCTCACTCAGATTAGCTGAGGATTTTGCTGCGTCTGTGCCATCTGTCTGGGAAATGCATACTATACTGCACACCGGCCGCGTTGGCTCATTTCAATTGCTTCATATAAATTGATTTCTTTATTTCAGGCGGCATTGGTCTAATTTGCAAAGATGTTTTATCCAGCTCTGAGATCTTTCACACTAATGAAGAACAGACAGAGGAGGAGGTGGTGGTAGTAGTTGGGGGATGTGTAATCCAAAGCAAAAGGGGTTGAAAAATGCTGAAAGGATGCCAGGTTTAATATAACCTACACCTGCAGTCACACGGCAGCCAAAGAAATGACGAGCCTATAGGAACAATTCTCTGGCTTTCCACTCACTTGCACTATGGATGTAGGTGTAGGAGTGCTGTATCATCTCTGTTCTGGCTAAATAATGTGTTACTGTCCCAGTGACATTTAAAGCCAGGAAAGCATCTAAGATATACAGCTTACACAATCTGTTCTACGCCACTGAAGCGCTGGCATTGTATTAATTGTCAGCCCTCGTTCCTCTCATTTCATACAGAAGATCGGCCGCAGCTTAGCCTTTACCATCAGTGTGAATCACTATCTTACTTCTTCCAACTTTTTACGACTGTTTGAAAACATCTTCGTTTTGCTGCTGTTGCTAAAGCTGTCTCTCACATTAGCCTTCACATCTCCCTTTTTCCTGTCCCCATCTCCCTTATCTTGATTATGCAGCTGGATGATTGAGTCAGCTATTTTGTATGCAAGTTGCCTTAGCTTGGTTCTTTGTGGAGGAGAGAGAGAGAGAGCGAGAGAGAGCGAGAGAGAGATCGTGCTGAGGATACTGAGAGAGAATTACAGCTTCTCATGACGGTGAGGAGTGGAAAAGACGAGGCTGCCCTGTTCGATAAATTGCTGTTTGAGAGAGACAGATATCCTCGGGGGATAGCGCTTTTGGAAATGTGACCAACCTTTCTAAATGGAAATGGCAGCGCACATTACAGTTTTCCACGGCTCTATACTGCGGACGACTTGAATTGAAGCACCCAGAACTCTTTGTTACCAAGTTAGTCTGATATAAAGCCATTTCTCTGAATTGAGGAGGATTTGAGAGGCAGGTCATTTCTGTACAGTGAGCGTACACAAATATTTATGGAGTGCTGTGTAGAGGGGTGCAGTGGAAATATGCCCACTTACAGTTTGACGCCCATAGGAACCTTGAGTCTGAACACATCTTGCATGTAAATGTGGCACTCCCAGTCTGAATCGAGTTGGGGACTTTCACCTGATCTCATTGCCCTTTATCTCTCCCCATTGTTCCTGCTGCTTGTGACCTATAAGAGATAAATAATCTCTTTTAACTATGTGCTGCTGATCCTGTTGATAGTCAGTATATAACACTGATTACGTTGGTGTTTTCATGTGTGTGTGCTGAGGTCTAGCGGTGCCTCCTGTTGTGGTAATAAGGCATCTGTAGAAAAAAAACATTACGTATGCAATGGGAATATTTTTACCTTCTGACACTGATGTCATGTTGTAGAAAAGTTGCCAAGGCTTTTTTCGACTGCATGTCAAAGCAGCGATGCTCCAGTTATATGGTTAACAATGTGTAAAGTGTAATCAAAGGGACCAGTCAGGGTTTGTAGACGGAGCTGTGAAACATATGGTACAACAGCACGGCATATTTCAGTTCCACAGCTCCCTGCAATCGTAAAATTCAAACAGCAACTTCCTGTGCTATAGTGTTTGTCTCTGTGTGTGTGTGTGTGTGTGTGTGTGTGCCGTTTTAAAAGAGCTGTTGCACCACCTCAGTCTCAAGTGTCCCATGTGACATCCAGCTGTTTTATAAAAGGAAGAACGAGCTCTTTTTCGTCAGAAGTGAAGACTGGTGAGGCCATGAAATTTGTTGCAGGGAGAAATGTGAACAAATGTCATTTCTCCTTCAGACCCTAAATCCTTACAATTTAAATGAAAGCAAGTAACCGTCAGCTGTAACCGTTCAATGCATTTACATTCTGTAATTACTTGTCTATACACAGGGCTGCACATAACTGGTACCCAGCTACACATGCAAGACAAAAATCAGAATGTCAGTTGTTTCATGCATGCATGAGATTGTTTACATTATTTCTGTGTCCAATAACAGAAAGTTTATCTTGGATTTCTTGAGATTGACTGAACTGTGAAAGCAAACCAATTTATCAAAACTATCGCAACTGGTTGTGGGAGGGGATTCCCTGTGCACACACCCTCAAGAAACCTGCAAAATCAGCTGATCATGAAGTCAGTTAATTGCTCCATTGTCAAGCTGCTGCAGCTCCATTTACAAAAAGGTGGAGCAAAAATACTGCGGTGCTGAGGAAGTTGTGTGAAGAGAATTTAATCTTCATTTTGACACTAGGGAAGTTTCACACTATCAGATGGTCTGCGTGGAGGCAGGAAACACAGTTGACCATATCAAGACCAGCCATTCAAATGCAACTGGTTCCAAGTGATAACAGACCTGCAGCACACCTGCACACTGTGTTTTCAGTGTTTTCTGGCCAACATGCTTGATATTAGCAACATTTTGAAGACCACATCCAATGAACTCAGGGTGGCCATTAGAGGGCCACAGGACACACACTGTTTCTCATGCTGATGCTGATGGGAACATGGCAGCTCTCCAGGGTTTCAAATCAGATATGACCCTCAAGTCATGTGATAATTTTTCAGTTTTTGATCCTTCAACTTGGCCTCAGGAAATGCAAGATGTCCACTGCTGGCAACACAATGATGAGCATCATTCTTCAGAAATATGAGGCCAACTTGCAACTTGACAGAGACACAAGGAAACCCCTCTGTGCCTGACTTTGTCCACATAATAAATACAAGCAATCCAGGTTTTTACTTCAACATCAACGAGATGGTTTGATTGTCTCTTACACTGCCTTTGAGCAGTGCAGCATGTGAGAGGGGAATCTCAAGTACAGATCTTGTCTGTCACACACTCTCAGCACTGATGCACAGTCAACTGTCAAAGATGACCACAGACACGTTTGACCCAAAGTCAGAGAGCTAATCAGAGGCTGAACCAGGGGCTGGGCGGTACATCTTCATCATCAAGCATGCAGGAAGCTGAAGTGGAGCAGACTGAAGGAGACACCGAGGAGGACAGCGAGGAAAATTGCATTTATTAAGAGCATGCTGTGTATGGGGTGAGTACCAAACACCATCTCCTGGTACTCACCTGAGTACTTGACTTAAAAAGTTACGTGCACTCCTGCCTACAAACATATTTTCAGTATGAAGGAAGAGTTTTGGCTCCAAATACAGAAATGTAACCGTTGACGTTATCAGAACTATGAGACATTCATTAACTAAGCCTTGAAAACATTCGGCAATGAATGCATCATAGCTGTATGTACTTTCCTTTGAATCTTTATTTCTCAGTATTTTGCAGGGTCAGACTTATGAAGACTTCTTTGTTGTGAAGGACAAGGCCATCAATAACTCTGTCAGAGTTGTGCCTCAGGACAACAGACATGAAAAGGAAATGTTATTGACAGTAACTTAACATTCAGGAAAGGAGGGCAATTGGTTGAGGATTTCCAATATCTAATAAAGCCTGTAACAAGCAGATAAGGCTGAAAGTACAAAAACTGCTGGCCCTTAAATGCAGCTGCCCTCGGGCACATTTTATTTAGCCAGTACATGACAACAATGCACCTTTGCTGAGGCTCTTGGAAAGCATGCAAAAAAAAACCCCAACCATTAGCAGACTTCACCTTGAATCAGCATCTCATGTGTCATTAACTGCACATTGTGTTCACAGAGCTGTGGCCTGGTCTCATCTCTGGAAACAACGAATTTGAGTTTACTAAGGAGACTTTATAGAAAGCGGCAGCAATGGCCCTTGGATTCAAGGAGTGTTTCAAGAAAAAAAACATGGCAGGTGTGACCATTATCACGGGGAACTTGAATTTATTTACTTACTAGCATCATCCGTGCCGAGATGTTTGCCATTTATGGAGATTTTTCACACGTTTCCTGACAACTTGTCAGCCCATAGAGTTGAGTGTATATGTACATGAGAAGAAAGCTGGAGACAGTTAAGTTTGAAATGAGCCACTGTACCATTGACAGATTGTGGGGATCAAGCCGGAGATGTTGGGATTCACTCGAGGGTGTGAATCAGTCATAATTAATTTAGGAGTGCACAAAAATTAATCCATCCGAGAGTGCCAGAAACGTTTCTGTGTAGTTTCCCCAGCCACCTGCTGGCTGCCTTATGATAGATGAAACCCTTTAGTAAACAAGCATCACGAAATGGCAGTGAGAGAGGCGTATTGAACGCTGCTCTGTCTCTTCCTTGCCATCTTCTCGGCAAAGTAATTAGATGCTGGGATGCAAAACACCATGGCAGTGTATCTGCAGGCACCTGCGCTGCTTGATGAATATCCTGTACACGAGAGCCCATTAAAGCTGATACATAACAGTTCTGTCAACGATCACTTCAGAAGCAGGATTTTTGCGTGACATCCCCGATCACGGACTTTCATTCTTCTTGGGACATTAGATTATGCATACGATGATGAAGACAGCAGAGTGTGCTGGGCCTTATGGTGCGTGGGTCACATTTTCATTATGGACCAAGAGCAGGGGGTCAGGCAGTGGGACATTAACACTCACACCAGAGTAGAGTTTGTGGATATACTGTTCACAAACATGGAGCTGGTTCACAATATGCAGGGCTGCCGGAGCTCTGCGAGGCCAGTATGTAACATATTTCCTCTGTGCATTGTACGCAGCACAAACCAATACACTGCACATAAACAGAACTCATAACTCGTATCTGTTTTATCTTATGAAACTGAATCCTTGCATTAGTTTCGAAAGGTGGTGCCACATCATTTTTAACAGTCTGTTAAATCACATTAATATGCACCATATGTATTTGCATAGCTGAGTCCAGAAGATAAGGGTCTTGACTCAGGACGTGTTTAATAATTAATTGCTAAGATCAGCTTTTTGACTCCTAATTATGATTTTTGAATACACAAATACAATGGAATTTATTTTTCATGTATTTACATCAAGGGTCATCAACTGTGTCTATAAGCTTAGCTGCCAATAAAATAACTTCATATTTTAATCATGTTCCTGAAATGATCAAACAGTAAAATATGCTTCCCATTGGAGCCCTGTCTTCAACAATTGGAGTCTTAATAAAAGCCGTTAATAATTCAGGTAGAAACAGTGAAAACAGAATGGGACGTGAGCGAAGATAAAAAAGTCAGACATGCGTTAGGTCACAATGACTGAGGTTGTCTCTGTAACTAGATGAGGCCCAGATGAACAGGGGGGGTGAATTTTACTCAAACATTTTTGATGTTTCTCACATCTGTTCAAAACACATTATCTGTGCATGTCTGAATATATTTGAATTTATTTACACCTTTAGGTCACATATCAATCACTTTCCCTGTGGGCCTTTGATTCTAGTTTTGACTCGAAATGAAATGCTCTTTCCAGCATCAGTATTCTATACAGAGCCATATACAGTACGCCGTCAATCATAAAGTAATAGCAGCTATAAAGACCATATTTAGGTATAATTAAGGTACTTATGGGTGTTGATTATGACTATTACTCATTTTCTTTTGTCCAAATCACGGAAAAGGATCAAAACAACGTGATCTGAAGATCGTGCTCAGACTTTACCTTCTATGGTCGTGAGGCAAACAAAGAGATGATAAATGAATGATGGCGTATGAGATGCAACTGCTCTTCATTGATAATAGAAGGGACGCCATTAAAATTTAATAGCCGAAGGCATCTTATACATCTTATATAAGATTGTTTAATTCAGCCTTGATGCAGTTTTTTGGTGCACGCTTGAGTTTGAGCGGCCCTGATCTCACCTGCTGAATGAGAAAATCTTACAGGCTGGGTGTGAACATGTCCTCTGGTGTGAATGAACAAAGATGAGATTGTGCCATGATGACGTATTTTTGGTTTATTGGATGTAGCTGATTATCCTGAGTGGAGATGCTGCTTTTATGTTTTAATATAGATTGGGGACCATAAAAAAGATCAGGGAGTGTAGTATAACATTTACTATCATCTTAATGACTGACATCTACTTTAAGGTAAAGTCTTGGTGTGCTGATATCTCTGAGAAATACATGTACTCGCAAAGCATACACAAACATTCTCTATCTAATATACTCTCTCTCTCTCACTGAAAAGACAGGGCCCCAATCACATTAATTTGTTCCTCGGGGAAATATAAATCCCAAAGAGTAAGTCTGCAAAGTCCAAGACTCTCAAAGTCCACCAAATCAGAAAATATATTTAGGATTGTGAGCTGTCACTCTTTCAAATTAAAGCCACTTTATGCAGCAGACTTTGTATCGCTTCAATCCGAGTTGCACATCTTTTGTTTAGATAATTATATTCAATTTCGGTGCACTTACAAATAGTGTTAGAAGATGTAGCTGATTAGATCCCTGATTGGTAATGCAGCATGATTAGGCAGTTTGCAGTTTCCTACCAATTATGAAATTTCAACCAACAGCCTTTAAAGATGACAGATGCTCCGTGAATAAAAGCTACTCCCACATGCCACACTGAAAGCCAACGCTTTTCATCAAACGGTGAGAAAATTCTTTGAGGTCAATAGGTGCCAAAGTCACATCATGATAATCAATACATGGCTCTCCCTCCCTTTGAATGTTAAGTAACCCCCGGTCTGTGATAAACAGCTGATCTGATGCACTAATGATGCGCTGAGAAAATGAGAATGACTTCTGCAAACATCTGCAAATATGAAGTACTGAATGGGTTTTTCCCCTTCCCTCCATCATTGCGGTGCCATCAGCTATTCATTTTACATACATTTTTCATCCTTTTAATGCACCACAGTAAGATGTTTTCTCCAGATCGATCTCGCCCACCCTCTCAGTCATTCAGCTCCTAATGCAACGAAAACAACTTCTAATTCATTTACTAAAGGTAACTCATCTCTCTAAGTAAGATTTCAGATTAATTCAGGCAGTAAATGAGAGCAAACACGAGACGGTCCAGTGCCTCCTGTTTCACTTCGGTTTCCTGCTCGTAAGCAGTCACACTGCTTCCAGGTATGTGTCCCATTTCTGTCTTTGCCTCCAAAATGAATCATTCAACCAGCACCTCAGGTTGTTTGTGATTATGTTAGAAAGACCTCCTGTCAGTCACCGTCCATTCAAGCCAACAGCAATAAACTCACCTTTTGGTTTGTTTGACCAAACTATTCCATGTGTAAAACTGTCCCAATCACAGTTTAAATTAAGAAGTTCAATCCCACCGTGCTGTCACCCATTGGTTTATGGAATACCACTTTTAAGCCTCGAGTTTAGCAAGTCGCCTTATTGAGAACCGTGGTAGCAACTTGTCAATCATGAGATAGCAATTTAATCGTCTATTCTAATCTAAATGGAACCATAATTTACAAACATCATGCTGAATCAAAGAAGATTTGAAACTAGAATATGAGACCATAAGTGCACCTTTATATCAGCATTGTCCTTTTCACCATTCAAAAACAATCCTCAAGACCTCTCCTGCTCAGAGTCAACTCACAATGTTGCGTCTTTACTTTTTAACTCACAGGATTGACTGTGGAGCTGTTTTCGCTCCTTGCACCCAATTGCCCCTCTCCAACTGAACAAACATTTCCTTAAGTGCACAATCATCTGAAGTGAAAGCCAAGACGACACAGAGCAATCAGATGATCAGTCTACGACTCATCTACACTTCGATGTTGTGTGAAGGTCATCCCTTAATCTTCCCTCACGCCACGGCCAACCACGTTGTCGTACAAACGCCTGATGGATGATTTCAGCGGGTTGATTGCTTCCCGTTGAGCCAACTCTATAGAAGCCATACAGCAGACATGCTGCAATACTTGTGAGTGCTTGACGGCTGATGGGCAACCCCCACACATATATCCCGCTGACCTAAATAACAAGGTTACCTTGGTCAACAGCAGACAGTGTTCCTCTGATCAAAGACATGCAGGGAGCTCTGGGACTGAATTTGTGACTCGTGCATTATTAACATTGTCAGATGGTTATTGTTACCACTTTTATTAGAAAGTAACTTGAGAAGGAAGCTTTCATATCAATCTAGAGATTTTCTGAAAAAACAACAACACATAGTTTCATAAAAATACATTATCAACACTCTATCAGATCATTTTAGAAAGATAATGCAAGTTTACACTAAAATACTTTTAATTTCCTTGCAATTTGAGATCCTTCCATTAATTAATTTTACTACATTTTATTCAAGTATAATCAGCATTACTCTTAAGTACTTGAGGTACTTGTACTTGCGTATTTCATTTGATACGATTTTATGCTTTTACTCCACTGCATTTCAGTGGGAAATATAGTATACTACTTTTTACTGCACTGCATTGTTTTGACAACTATATTCATTTCTTACTTTGCTTACTTTACTTTGAACTTGTAGAATACAAAGCAACGTTAGAGATTAAACAACTTATAAAGGACTTAAAATTAGCTCTACCTCCAACATCTAGAGTAAAATACTGCTTACACTGCATTGATAACACAGCTATTTTATATATGATAACAAAACACTTCTATTTACTATTTTTTGACACAATGTGTACTTTTACTTTAGATATTTCATGTACCATTCCGTGTGGTATTGCTGTTTGTGCTACAGTGTCGTATCACTGCCTTTCTTTCAGAGATTTGTTGTAGCATGTAAATTTAAGTCTCATTCACACTGACAGATAATGCCACACAAGTGATTGTGGGTGATCATTTCCACTTCCTGCAGTAACAGCCTCTTGACTCAGTGTGCAGCTGTTGTAACAGAAGGCCTTTATCTCACAACAATCCCAGCATCTGCTTTACTATTGAAGTTCTGTATCTTTGCTGCCTGAAAGAAGGTAGCAAAACAAAACCTCAAATCCCCACTTTTTATTTTCAGGTCTTTTTACGGTTTCTGTTATTGTAGGACAATCACAACTCGAGGGAATGAAGTCGGAGCAAAATTGAGGCATTTAATGAGCTCTCAGTGTCGAGAAAGGAAAGGATTCGCAAAGTCAAGCTTCATTGAGAATGAGAAGATGGTTGCTTTAAAGAAAAGCTGAGAAGGGCAGGTTGTAAATAATAGGGTGACTGACTCATCAATAATTTCATCAGCCATGCTATGTCTGGCTTTGCAACCTGTGGACGACCTTCTTTGTTGTGCTGTGGGGATCAAAGGTCAGTTTTGTGAGGAAATAATTAAGTAAAACGTCTTTTGATAGCTATTGACTTACAGAATGTGCAAGCTGCCAGAATACCTCTAATGCATCTCTATATCTCAACTTAAAAGCCTTTAAGCACTTCTGTCAAGATGGTGTAGAGCTTTTAAGTTTTGGCAAGCGAGCGACTTTGCTTACCTCAGCACATGTGCCATAAAGACAACATGCTTCAAAGTGTCCATGCAATGGCTTTTCACAGGCTTCGACAGAGCTGCTTCATCTTTAATCAGCGGTACGAGCTAAATCTACAGATTGTCAGTGAGAAAGTGAAGATTGGACATCGTTACCATAGCAACTGCTTCCAAACTTGGAGCAAACATACTAGCATCTACTTATAAAAATGTGCCAGTATTCACACCATTAGCAGGCCACAGTGTACCATAACACTCACATTGGAGAGCGTCGCTGCATACTTGACTTACTGTTCATTGACACTATCCGAGGCTTTAATGTGATGCAAATTATTCAGAGAGCCTGATTTCTACACAGTCATCTAAACGAAGTCTTGAAAAGGCCTTGGTGTAAGTGCTTTACACAATGACTTGCATATGGGAGCTTGAAACAACCAGTGTGATAAATTAATTAAGACTCACAGTGTTTGTAAAGAATCCCACTGAGTCACTTGTGTTTCTATCTTTGTGACTGATTAAACATTGCAGTTGTTTGAAAAAAAAAAAAAAAGTGTCCTTTACAGAGAAGATTGATTGCAAAGCAACAAAGCGAGGCAGAACACTGGACTTTCAAAGCAATAACTGAACCGAGCCACATCAACTGGAAAAAAATCACTATATTTGGTGTGCCCGGAGCAATGAAGTCAGTGCTGCACCGTGCCAAGTTTTTGAGAGTGCTGTTACCAAATACTACAGATCATGATTCAGATCGGATGCAAGACCTTTCTTGGCAGCGTTCTCGCTGCTTTCGTCAGCAAATCAGAAACATATCAATATTTACCTGGATATGTGCCATACTGAGAGCTGATGTCTCTGAACAACAGTCAGATGAATAACATCGTGTGAAGATAACTTTTTTCCCCCCAACAGCTGACGAACTCACAGACAAATACCTGAGTAGCACGAACACTTTCGCAAACATACTTTTTTAATGATTATTATCCAGGCCGACAGCTGGCAAGAAAAGTGGTCCATCCCCAGCTGCAGAGCATTAATCTGACGCTCCACCTGTTGTCTCTTCACTCACGCCCTCCATTGCTCATTAAACAGCGCTGCCTTTCAGGCCGAATCAGCTCAGCCTGGTGATCACCCACTGTGAGACCAGAGCACAGAGAGAGAAGGGATCTGGGGTGCCAGATTGTCAGGCCTGTGAGGTGTTATTCCTCAAATAAATATGGAGATTATGTGTAAAGCCTGTGTGCCAATTATGCTTTCCCACTTCTTTAGTAAGACCACTTGGAATCGGTGTGAAGCTATGCACAATGAATAAAATGTACAGTTATGCTCTCAAGTGATTTGATGAATATGTGCAATACAAAATGAACAGGAACTAGAGAAAAGCACAAGATTGGATTCTTTCAGTGGATCCTTTATATAAAACAGCAAATGGACTGTTCAACAATCAAGCCCTATGGGATACTATGTGTCTTATATGTGATGCCAGACTCTGTTGTTTCCATAACGCCCATGTCCCACAGTCTTATACTTTATGTGTACTGTGCTTCAACATAAAGGACCTGGGTTCATGTCACTCGATGTTCATGGATCCCGTGTCTGCCATGAATGAACCGGCTAACCCTGACAGAGCCTGTAAAACCTTTCGCTGTGTGCTAGAATGCTGAATATTCAAGGGATTTTACCACACGTTGGGTTATTGCATATTCAAACATCTGTCATGTTTTGCTGCCATTGCGGCTCATAGACTTGCTCTCTGCTCTGTCTCTGGGTTTAAAGATTTTAATAGCCACATTCTGCAAAGACACAGATGATTTATTATTATTATTATTATGAATGCAGCCTACAAATACAAAGTTCTGTGCCCCATATCTATGCATACAATGCATAATGATGAGCCAAGAAATAGACCATTCACATGTTATTAAGTGTGATTCACTGTTCCTCATCACTGTTTGACTAACTGTCTGCACATGTTTGACCTCTGACCTCCCTTAGCATCACTGTGAGCGCAGTCAAAACTGTGCTCTGTTGCAACTGTAGCCCGACAGCGATGTCAGATGTAAGAATCCCTCTGTTCAGTCAGGGGCTAAAGCAACATTAGAACCAGCTACATTGTCCACTGGATTCAGTCCTGTCTGTCTAATTTTAAAATCCTCCTACACAGGTTTATCTCAACAGTCACAAAACACAGTTACAGCCTGTAAAATTGAGTAACGCTGATCAAAAACTGAGGCAGGGATGGTTGGAACCAAATTACTATGATCAGCCATCTTTTGCTCAGTAATTTGCGGCAGCTCAATAATAACAGAGGTGTTCCTCATGTTAGCAATTACAATAAATGGATTTCTGCTTCCCCCAAGATGAGTTAACTCTGTTATATAAAAAAGTTTTCACAAAATAGATGGTTCAGGTTTTGGAGGAGCACAACAGAGAAGGATAAAGACAGTGTTGTGTTTTAATTAATTTTTCATTTACTATTATACTGTGCTTATAAATCTCAGTTAAAAAAACACAAGTTTAACACAAGCTTAATATACAATACACAGTGTATAACCTTGATTTTTACGATGGATTGTTGGACGAGGTTTGTTGTCAAGGAATCAAATTTTGGGTGCTCCCCACAACCTGTCTGAATTTAGATTCTGCCCAACCACTTCAGGCAAAATACAGGTGCCAAGGATCCTCACATTTACAACCTGCTGCCAAAACCGCTGGCAAATTCCAATAAACCTGCGAGAGGAAGGAAACAAAACACTAAAAGCATGTTTGCATCTGCTGTGATCTGTTAACGCTGCTATTTTATGGTGGATAAAGGATCAAAATCAAAAGTGTAAAACAGGTCATAGAAACACCTTGACAGCTCTATATGCTGTACAGCTGTACGCGTGTGTGTGCTTGACAAGGATTTGTGTGTGATATTTCCTGTTCCACGTTCAGGGTTTCGCTATTGCATGTCAAAGTCTAAATTATAGTTCTTGCCCTCCATACCGTGGGATATATATATAGGCTCCATATATACACTATGTCATAGTGGACCGTAAGAAATCATTACAGGTCCTCGCCTCCATATGTTTAGCTCGTTGAATGTTTGACTGGAACATTGCTGCTGAATCAAGAGGTTGATTGATTGCAGAACGCAATTGGAAAAGCAATTCATGGTCCGGCATGAACATGGGTGACTCAATGAATGGACTGCAGTCATGTAGGAAAAAAGGTTATTCATATGACCACTTTCAGTTTTAAAGGCAAGCTTTTTGAGTCTGACGGCCTCTTTCTTTGCTTGGTCATTAAAGTTACTACATAAAGAACCAGAAAAAATCAAGATGGCTCTCTAGTGGTCAAAGAACTTTTCAGAGAGCTGATGAATACCGAAGCCTCGTGGTCTCAGTGCAGGAAATAACCTGCAAATGAAGGGTGGAGCAGAGTGCTCGCCTCATAATATAATGCATCCAGATCTCTGCTCACTTGCCCGAGCTGCAGAGGATTTTCATCAGTGAAACACACCTAATAAAATACCGCGGCATCACAGGCGCAGGCAGGAAAATGTGTAGTAGTGCACATAAACAATCAAGGACTTGAACCTGTTGTCGATGATATGATGCAGAAAGAGAAGGCACCTTACGGGCTGGGAAGCCTCCCCCCAGAGAACACCTCACTATGGGAATAGATGATCTCAGAGAGGAACATTGTCTGAAAGCAGTAGATCACAGCCCAGCAGTGTAGAGCAGCTCAAATGTTTAAGGGAAACACTGCATAAGTAAGACATGTTCTACTCTACAGTCTGAATGTAAGGACAGCAATTGTTATTCTCTGCACCATTAAAATAGAAGAAGACCACTCAGGCCCTTCAACACTGTCAGAGTGTTCAGTGAGTGTGGGATGAACTGCAGGAATAAGCCTGAGCAGTGAATATTACTATAGTATATACTGTATGTTTTATTGGAGGACAGGGCCTCCCTGGAGGGCCAGAGTGCCTATTAGCCCTGCGGGTGTGCCTGCTCACACTTCACTCCTATCCGCCGCAGGCACAGTCCCTCTGTCAATCCCTCTATGTTGTGCCTCCAGTCCCTCCTCCAGGGAAGTTTTCAAAGAGGTACATCTGTTCTGTCACAGTAGTGCCAGTCAAAACATGATGACAGACTTGTCCTGGTTTTTGGCCAACCATCAGAAAAAGCATGACTTTACTGGTAAGTTTAATTGTGAAAATAAAAGATATGAATTTGAGTTGAGCAGCTGGTGTTATTGATGCAGGAGCTTAATTAAAAACAAACTTTCCAATATTTATACATTTTAGTTATAACAACATTCTCTCCAGTAATGAGAATAAATGTTTTCCTGGAAATATGCATGAGACAACCCTTCAATTCAGCATGTAATGCACAGAATTAGGTTTATTATGATTACATTAATCAGAGCATAGAAGAGGTTGAAATTTCAATTAATTTTCCTTGATAGACTTCTAAGATGTCAGCCTGATTAGAAAGTTTAATCCAACTTGACCAGCGTATAAATCCACATCAGAGGAAGTGGATATATCCATGAGGAAACACTGTAGTGAACGTGGGCTCTGCTCCCTGTTATTAGAGGTTCAGGCTTGACTAACTGTATCCTTTTCTGTCTAATCTGATTTGCACAGCTAAATGCTTATGCTTAGTGCTACATGCCAGTGTCGCTGTACTTTTAATTAAAAATTTTAGGTCTTTCACTTTTCATTATTCTCGCTGTTTAAGGGTTTTCAGTATTCCCATTTGGCTGATCTGATCTTATTACAAAGATACACAGTGTAAATGACTCTTGCTGGACCGAGGAGACACTGATGCCTACAACTCCAAAACAACTGCCCATGTATAAGCCCTGTACTCTTTATAATTAGAAAACATACTGCACTTTAAGGGGTATAAAGAGGGTATATTATGAATAATGGGTGTTATCTCGTTTTTGTGTGGATTTGGGGAAATATAAGTTTGTACATCTTGCGGTTTGTTCAGGATTTGAAGTCGTCAAATTAACAAGCTGGTGGGAGTTATTGCATGTGGTGATTTCACAAAGGGGCACAAGTAATGAATTAGATTTGATTAATCAATTAGCTGGGCTTTTTGGGGTCAGGAACACTGCCTCACTAATGTACTGCCCAATTTGTCATAGGGGCTTTTTTTTTTACTCTCATGTGTGTGATCGGCATAATTATTTTGAAATTTGATGTGTAAAACCAGACTGGTTTCTTTACATATAAAAACTTAGCAAACATGTTGCACAGATTTAAATATAAATTGTTGAAAACATACATAATATATCCCTCTTAACACTGGCAATAATCATAATCGGTTTAACACAATTTAATCCATAATCTTGTATCTCAGACTTTTCTAACATTGCATAAGTGAAAATACTACTTTAAGATGAAAGATGCCATTTGTGCCTGCTGAAGAGGACGCACTTATGGGACTATGTAGCAGAACACATATAGTTCAAAGCACACTTTTCGACATTAGTTGCCACTCTGTGTGAAACTAGCTTGATGGAAATGATAAAAAAAAATGTATGGTGAGACATGAATCTTTTATGTGGACAGTGTTCAGGGCGATGTCACTGCAGCTTCTATAGAAAGAGCACAGGATGTTTCAGTTGTTAAAAATGACATATAGGCTAAAGTGTATCATTCGCTTGTGGCCGGCGTGTACATCAAAGCTTTCAAAGTTTTGTGTGTGAATACATCAGTGAGTAAGAGCCGATAGATGGGAGTTGTGTTCTGCAGGCGATCTTGGCTCTCGTCCCTGCAGCTCGGACTGAAGCCAGGGTTTGATCTGAGGCAGGGGCTCAAAAGTTTGAAGGGACCTCCCATAATAGAGCGACATTTGAACTTTGCTTGCTGTTCTGTTTTCGCTTTCATTGAGTTTTCTGTGAAAATGAACTCACTGATACAAAGTGACTTTCTCCTCTTGTCCCAGCTTTCATCACAAGGTTTTTGTTTTTTTCCCGGAAAAACCCAAGCGCTCAAACTTGCAGTTTTGTCCTACAGTCTACAAGTACAGTGAGCGGATGACTCACCAGGCGAGAGCCTCGTTAAGTACGGCCTTCATGAATATCTTCACCTGTGAAGGGTAAACAATGGTATGAATCACAAACAAAAGATGCAGAGCAATTATTTGTGAGTTTGCTACCAAGACTTTCTGAGGAGGACAGAAGAAGTGTGTTAGCCTCTGTGGGTCACTACAGGAAACTGACCCCTACATACAGACTCACTGGGCCTAGTGGGCCTGTTTGAGCTGCGGGGAAAAGATTAAAGATTCACTTTCACATGCTGTCGTTTATGCTGCTATAATAATGTCGTATTAGAGAGCTCAAGAGGATGTTTGTTTCAATTATTTTATATATTTAATATGAAGTAATTAAAGGCATTAGTAATCCCTGTGAAAGGATATTGTAATAAGATTAAGCTTTTTTGTTAAACTGTCACACTAACACAAAGCACAACATTTATCAAACCATTAATCTGCTTAAAATATGTAACTGGCAACCTCTGCAATGTTTTATTAGTAGTGGTATTATCATTTATGTGTTTGTCTATTATCTTTATCCTTTTTTCACAATCCTTGCAATAGGAACAGTTAAAACATCCTCGACTTTGAATTAAGCATCTTCCATAAGAAAATGACTGGCTCTCTTTCTTCCATGTACTTTTCTATATAAAGCCTGCATCTGTCTGGTGTAGCTTGGACCACGCTGCCAGGATTCATTTGCATTTATATGCATCACAAACCATGCAAGCCCTGACCACATGGGGCTTCCTGGTGACCTAGTGGTGTAAAGCATGTACCATGTTGTCACAAGCCCTGCCCTGTTCTGTGCCCCCATGCTGTCACTGACAGCTGTAAGCTGGGAATAAAATGCATATTACACATATCATATACAATACAGAAATGATTACATTTTTGAAAAAAATAATTCCAATATAAGCAATAGGATTTATATTATAGCAGTGCATATGAGCACTTTCTTGTTATATATGACAATCAAACTGTCTCCAGTATGTCAAGTTGGATCTTTCAATTTTGCAACACCTTCAGCACAAGATCAATCACTTACAGTACAATGCAGAGCGAGTGGTGGATGCCCCTGTACAAAACTCACTGATAGCTGGAAATATTGCTCTCTTGGTTTTGCAGCAAAAACAAATCATATTGTTCACAACACACTGGTTTTTGTTGCTGTTGCAGCATAAAACCTCTCTGGAGTGCAAACACTAAAAATAAAGCACAATAACATATGTGAATATTTTATGCATGGTTCACAATCTCAGCTCAGCTGCTTTCTTACTATGTGTGTGTGTGGCCCACATTCAAAACAGTGCATTCTTGTATTTTTGTAATATTATTCAATACATGCACACGACTGCAAATGAGATACAGCGAATTTATGCATCTCAGTCAGAAAGTTCACATTCACAAGATTTGTAAAAAAGCAAATTTTCATTCAGAGCATGGATTCTTGTGAACTGCCAGCCCTGTTGGTTTAAGCAATAGTCAAGTATGAGAAAACAGGCTCTTGTGGAATTACATAACAAGTCCTCTCACAAAACTGGAGAGATGCCAATGGCAGCTTTGAGGGACCAGCTAGACCAGGCGTCTCTTCTCTTTTTAATGTGCTCTGCATCCACGGCCACGAGCCATCACTCTTCCCCTGGTAGCCTACATACACTCTTCTCCTTTTTGTTGTCCTCTGGGTTTGGCCACTATATCCTGCAGTGTCTGACTTTAACCCAAAACACCAGCATTGGTTTAAATGGACAAGTGGGAGTTCCACTGATCTTCGTATATTGTTTTTATTGACTGAGACAGTTTAAAAGCACACAGCGGGAGACTTGGAGAGGAAACTGAGACAGAGGTGTCAGATACTGTACTGAAGGCCTTGTGTGTTCTGACATTTGTCAATAGATATTGTGGCTATATCTTTTTGTGTTGTACTGCTGTATAGGTCAGAGTAGTGTGGCTGAAATCTGTGTCACAAATGTATAGTTTCCTAATCTTGATAAATATAGACTAAATAAATAAATGCATGCAATATCACATACAAAATAATCTAATTAAACAAATATCAGCTAAAAAAAATTGGTTCAAATTGTTGCCCACAGCACAGCTCTGACATTATGCTTCCTGTTTGCATCCCCCACAGCATTATGGGAAATGTAATTTCCCAAGTACAAAGTATGACTAAGAATATTCATAGCAGTGACACTCTCCTCTATCCTTTCACGCAGATATGAAAACTTGTGAACACACACACATGTTTAATAGAATGGGTATAACAGGAACTGCACTGATAATCACATCATTTTATTTGAATGAGAAAATCTGAATGGAGTCGTAGACTGGCTGAGAGACGGACGAATAACTGTGAATTCTAAGGCTGCCTTACTTGTCTCGTCCGTCATCATTAGCGATCTGTTGAATTGGTTTTTAGCTCCTATAAAATACGTGTTTATCTGGACATGTATTAGAACTGCCAAGCACTTTGATTGCATGGAGTGTAGCAACCAAGGCCACGCAAATGCCCTGCCACTCCTGCAAGCTGTAAGCTCTCCCATGCGCTGCTCTGAATTACCTGTCAGCATCGATTACAGAGAGTCAGTGTGGATAGGATCTTGGATTTTCTCTCCCTCAGAATTAAGATAAGCTCCTGCCTGCCTGTTTGAGATGCCCCTTGTTGACCCACCTGTTGAGTGTGATGTGAGATGTGTGTTCCACCTCTGTGGCCATATTATCCTCCGGCTACACACACACGCACTCACGCCAAGCTGGCAGCACTCACTGTCCTCATCTGTTCATTTCTCCCCATCGGCACCGTTCCTCGCCTCTCCTCTCACCTTTGTTTTCAGTCCTTGTTTTTCTTCTCTCCTCTCTAACCCCTCTTGCTAAGCTATCTGTCTGCTTTTATTCAGCCTCATCTCTCTCGCCACACATCGTTGACGGCGAATTCCAAAGAGAATGTCCTATTTCTGCCGTTATCCAAGCAGAAATAAATCATTCTGCTCATTTAGTTTGTGAAATTGGAAATATATAAATTTAAATAGGCCATTTCCTAATAGCCAGCTTGCACAGTATCTACCTCGCCTCAAGAATACAACAAATGTCTACTTGTAAACAGAAATATTTCTCTTTGTCTGTTTAGATCTAGCCTCTCTTTTTGTGACATGCTGTCACAGCAAGGAAGAAACATCAAAATGTTTACAGACAGAACCAACGCTGCATCTTCCAGACAGTCAGATTTCACCTGTAACTTGATGTGTAATAATCCATATTCTGGCAAAATACTAACAACCACATGCTGAGCGTTTGGACGGATCAACAAGTCCTTCAAATGAGATGACAGAGACATTGTTTGTCCTCCAGATGGATACATAACAATTTTCTGCTCTTACTGCTTTTTTTTTTAGATAAGTGGTTATAAATAAAACCATTTTCCGATCTCATTACAGAAACAGACGAGAAAACAAGTTGGGTCAGGGAAAGATTGTGGTTTGGGTTAAAATAACTGGTCATGGTTTGGGGACAATTGTGGTCACGGTTAAAAGAAACAACATGACATCTATCCTCCCTCTGTGGACTTGGGGATTCCATAACAATTAGTGCATTTCCACCCACCTGTGTTTATGCACGTTTTCAAATTTGTGCATAAAAGTCATGAGTGGAAATGCCGGATATCCAAAAATAAGCTTTTACACTTGGCTGAGGTGGAAAAATTGGTGCAACAGACTTAATGCATAAATCATGATGTAGATGAAGCATGTAACTTCAACATCACTCCAGCTTCTGTTCCAGTGAGGAAAAGAAAAATAGCAGCAGATAAGAAAAAAAAACATCCAATCTGTGTGGACACAATGAGGAGGCTGAAATCTTCTTCAGATTAACGCACGAATCAAAGAGAAATGCCACGTTTGAATAACAGCCACATATGTCAAGTACAATCGTTGGCAGGAGATTAACTGATTAATGATAATAACTCTGTATCAGCACCACAGCAGAACACAATAAACTCGTTGCTTCTGCATTGGCGCTGCAGGCTTTAGACTTTGTCTCCAATTAACTCTCAGGATGGAGTTTCAAATATTCAAAGAGATATCTCCACTTGAGACGGGCAAAGATCAGAGTCTCTGACTGTGACCTAACAACATTTTTATTATTAATGCGCTCCAGTAAAAGAGATTTCCCTGACCTCTAATCTCTTTCACAGTGTGTTTCGCTGATATACAGCTTGATAGAGAAAGACTGATAAAAAGATGGAAAAAGCGACTGTGGCAGAAAAGAGAATATTCTGTTCTTAAACTATGGATTAATTTTCTCTTTTCTTATTAGTCTAATAATGTAAAGCTCCTTGAGCTGTGGTTCAGACAAACAATTTATGAGTCATCCAAGTCCGTTTCCCATTCATTATCAATGTAAGAGCTCTAGGCCGTGCATCAATATGACACTGCAGTTCAGTATTGGTTCTCTGGCTTTGAGAGGGAGTTTTTCATCTTTATAGATTCTGATTGGACTTTTTAATGCTCCACGGAAATGATATGTGACTTTGCGGCGTTCTCTAAACCATCGCAAAAGGTTTCATCAGGGTAGAGAGGCCGGCCCTTAAACGAACGCTTTCCATAATTTGCACAGCTTCAAGCCTAATGTTAAGTTGATGAGAGTCTCATGGATGGGAGTGTGGAATCTAATATCATTTCAGCAGAGGGCTGATTACACTCTAAATGGTGTGCCGACTATTCAATATGTTGGGTTAAGTAGATACGGGGGAAAATATATTTTTAGGTTTCTTCTGAGGGATTTCAATTACAAACACTGATAGAAGTTTTAGTGGTGGAAGAAATAAGATGTGACTTTGTGTTGTTCCTGTAAACTCTTTTTCACCTGCAGAAACAAGCTAAATGCATCATGTGCCTTCACCTTTACTGGATTCAAATTAGTCCAGAACTACTCACTATTCATGAGTATAAAACCACCCAAGACCAGAGACTGTTTGGGCCCACTATAGCTGTAGTGTTACTCTTTATTTACCACACTCACATATGAGATGGCTCCAAACTACTCTATTCTCTTTTTAACTTATATGACACTAGAGCAGTGCGATGTGGACTAAAATCATAATCCCGATTTTTTTCACAAAAAAGTCGATTTTTGATTTTATTTAAATTTTTTGGTAAAACTAAAAAAAGACATTTATTTCAAATGTGTTTTTTTGTACAAACTCGCTCCCAGCGTCCGAAATGTTGTAGCGAGAGGAAACAGGAAGTAAAGGCAAGCACGCAGCAGGCGCACATAGCAGGCACAGGCAGCGCGTTTTACTGTAATTACCATAGTAAAGGGGGGAAATCGTTTTGCCCGATGCCATGTTTTTTCCACATCGAGCAAATTAAACATCGCAATTATGACGCGAATACGATTAATCGCTCAGCACTATATGACATCTTTACTAATTTCTTAATAATGTGTGTATCCTTGGTTGTTTTGAAGGTCATACGCACTGTTATTTTTTTAACCCATTTTTACAGAACACTGTTTGATTTTTGGGTTAAATCCTGTTTTTGAGTTAGGGCGACTCGAGCCCTCACATCCACACTGCCAGCCTTTATCAGCTCGTCTCAAACATGGCAGAGTAATTGTGTCCTCGTCAGGCCATTTTGTTATTGTATTTACAGTTCCTAATCCCCCAGGTAATCCCACCGACTTCACTTCAGCCGCCGCAGCCTCCCCGATTGAGCTTTCCTGGACAGCTGTCGTCGGTTTATATTTAACTGTCAAACTGTTGGGGCAGATACGAGTTTATTAGCGAGGTGCGAGGTGGTCAACAACTTTTTATCGGCTTTTCTCCGCCTGAATAACTCTGCCCATACGAAGACACGACGACTGGTGAGGTGTGAGAATAACAGGCTCGTAATTGGATTCATTTGGCGATGATCATTGTCCCCATTAGTGCCATTTGTGTACAGTGATGTAGACTCAATCTTTCATTGCCTCCTCCTCTCCCCTTGGAAATGAACAATTATCTTCCGTAAATTGATTTCTGCCACACACCATGTCACACATCAAAGACATGCACATAAAACCGCTCGGTCCAGCACCCCTTCGCTCTCACTTTGTGTCACGTCGCGCACACACCCGCCACACTGGGCTTTATCTTTCCCTTTGTGCGAGCATACATCTAGGTCACGAGGAAATTCAAAACATATGATTCGTTTCATGTTTGCCTGTCTCTAATCCCCCTAATCCATTATTTGCCATGCTCAGAATATACTCTCCCAACTCGAGTAGGATCGAGTGATACTGGTGGAAGAAAAGGACTCGGCGGCTATCGTTATCAGCTGATAGTCAACACCGCCTTGGGCACATCCCACCCCGACGCTGACACCATTTCCTTAGTGCCATCACTGATCTAATATGTCCAGGCTCACAGTGAGGGCCAGCGTATGAGCCAAATATCCACAGAGGATTTTACAGCACAGTCTCACTGCAACAGATGCTCATATGTGACTGGCTCCTACACAGTCAGGTGCTTCAATTAGCTAATGATGAACAGCAGTTTTCATTTTCCACAGGCGAAAAGGTTGAGCATAAAATAACCCTCAAATATTATAGTGCCAGTCTCACTATTTCACCTGGTTTCGGGATTTGAGAACTTAAATCCAGCTCAAGAAATGAAAAATAACTCATTCATAATTTGTGATTCTTTGTCCCTATTTTAATTATTTTATTGTGATGTCTTGCACTTGAATAGTAATCTGTTTTAGGACTATAAAAAGCATTAAAAATACGATTTATCATTATTGTTATTTTTCATTTTTCCAAGTACTGTAATTGGACTTCTTTGACCAAAGTCAAGCTGGAAGCATTAAAGGAATATTTCAACATTTTGAGAAATACACAATATTCGCCTTCTTCTTGTGAATAAGATGGAAAAATAGATACCACTCTCATGTTTGTATGATAAATACAAGGCTACAGTTGGCATAGCTTAGCGTAAGAGCTAGATTGGCTTTGACTGTGTAACAAAATCCACCTACCAGCACCTTTAAAGTTCACTGATTATATCAAGTTTATTTAAACTGTTCTGAAACCAAAGAGGAAAAAAGACTCCATTCAATGTCTTGAGTTGTATCAATTCTTTTATCTAACTTTTTTTTCTAAATGTCCCAAACTTTTTCTTTACCGGATAAAAAAGACTTTCCTGGATCTTTCCCACCTGCACTGTATAAGCACATATGTGGCGATGGGTAGAATAAACTCTTCCCTTTTTGGCTCTGAATGATACAAATGAATTTCTACAATCTTAGTTAGAATAACACGCAACAGTGAAATTCTGTGGTAAATCCCTTTTACTGTGTCTTACAGCCTTGTGTAGAGGATTAGAGAGAAAATCCACAACAAAGCAGAGCTCAATCTCTGTATTGTGTCTTCATGATCTTGAACAGCTTGGGGTTTCTTTACATGCAGAACTTTCACCCAAAGTTAGAAAGCGAGCCAAGTATTAAATAAAGCGCTGTGGTAAAGACTGATGGTTGCGGAGCCCCCAAAGAGATCTGCACCTCGGGTCCTGAGCCGGAGGCTGGAGGTGCTCTGTAGCTGGAGAAGCTCACCAGGTGCCGTCTAAGATGCAGTTTAGACCTCAGCCTCCTCTCTGCCGCTGCCTCCAGGCTGTCGAGCCTCAGCCCGGCAACACTCTTTCACTGTTTGTTTATCCCGTCTGCCTCCACAGACTCCCAACACAAAGAGCCGAGCGCTGACCACCACCGACTGAGAGAATGCTTAATAGTCTGTTACATGCATCGAGCCGGAATCTCTTAAGAAAAACAGTTCACTCATTCTTGTCAGACTTCCATTTCCACTTCCTCACACTGTGTTTACAGCTTCTCTGCCTCTCCTGGCAGGCCATTCCTTCGCTTCGTAGTTTATGCATGGTGTTATGTGTTATGCACATTTTGAAAAATCTCAAAATAGAATAAAAATAATCATGCTTCCACAGACAGGGTGTGAATCGTTTACAGACTTTTTAGACATTCTGCTGAGATATGTGGAACATTTGTACTGAAACATACAAGTCCTCCATATTAACAATCAACAGGAGAACATGTGTCAAAACTTAAATTGCTCTCTGATCTGACACCACCATGGTTGCATTTTGCACAAAGGCACAAAGGCAGCTTGATAGAGAAATGTAGTTTGGATTAAAAAGTGCATTTACATGTCCTCCCTGCTCAGATTTGGTTGCTCAGTAATAAAGTTAACTTCCTGCCTCGCTGCAGACAGGTAGGAGTCAAAATTCCTACGGCAGCTAGAGGGCTTTGTCACTCAGCCTGAACTTCTCCTCCAGACTCTTTTTGTGCTCTCAGTCCCAAACTGTAGGATTCCACAAAGAACTCGTGGAAGGTGCTCGAGTGAATTCTGAAGTCCGAGGTTCAGCCAGTGAACAAAACAGGCGACGGCGTGGTCCCCTGGAGCGTTGAGGTCCTGCGGAGCTCGACCAGCTCTTTGCTCTGCAGGTGGACAGACTATAGCCTGGTTCTGAGGCGGCAGATAACCTAAAGACTCTGACATTGTCCGCTCGCACTACTTCAAGTGTGATAGCGTTGAAGGTAATGGAACTCGAAGAATATGATTCTTAAGAGCTTCAGCAGGTGAATAAAAGCTCTTTCAAGCAGGCGTATGATGTCTGTCAAGGTCATACAACTACAACAATGATGTAGGTTTCATGTATTCTTTCTTCGTTAAGTGAGTTAGCATAGATATGACGTATAAGCTACGCTTGTTATCTGTATGGGGAAAATAACATGAAGCATAATTCTACTTCAATATTTTACAGTAACTAAATATTTGAACACACAAGAGAAGAGTTTGAACCAAATCTTTAGGCCTCGGTGACATTATCGATATAATAGTTATCAATCATGAGATGTGAAAATTCACCTGACACATTACATTAAGCAGCGCACTTCTTCTGTGGTTTCCCTTCATTTGTTGCAGTATAATTTTACAGGATGTTTCTGTTCTACATGTTAAGCCTCTACCTGCATACAGAGATAACATGCTTGTCCTCTGATGCTTGTTTGAGCCCACGGCAGCACACAGAGTTGACAAAGCTGATGAGGAAGGACTGAAGGGGGGGGAGAAAGCAGCAAACTGTCACACAAAAGTGTTTGGTTTTTTTCCAGCCCCTGACAGACGCGCTGCACCTTCCTGAGCACTGAGGCATGAGTCAATCACAACCCTAAGCACAGGACATCTCTGCATGTCCTATCTCTCTTCAGCTCCTTCAATACATTACAGTGATGGATGCGTGTCAGGTGATGAGGAAAAGTCAAGCGACTTACACCAATCATTCGCTGCCTCACATCTTGGCAGTTTAACGGGTTCATGTAAAAGATAGACAGTTGCTTAGTTCTCTTGGAGAAGACAGACCTCTTCCTACAGATCAGCTGTTACACTCATTGAACTGACAGTCAGTTCTTTTCTTCCTCAAAGAAGCTGTAGTCTGTGTCTGCCTGGTGTGAAAATGTTCCATTTTTGTACGATATTCCTCTGAGTATGTTGCCTGTTTGGGCTGGGGGAAGTTTGTGTCTTCCATTGGTTTGTAGAAAAGGCTTTTTTTCCCAAACCAACACAGAGAAACAAGTGTTCTGTCAATTTGTGCCATCATTCAGTACAATCCCACACAGAACCACGGTTTCTGTTTTAGGTGGTGCTGTGTTGGCCTACGAGGGAGGCAGCGTCAAATATGAGTTTTAACAGCCGTGTAACACTGGCTTGGATGATGTTAGAGAGCAACAGAGATCAGATTTTGCTTCACTGTTTCTACTGCTTTGCTGAATATCTGAGGTTGTTTCCATTACAGGAAAACTTCCCAGCAATTTGTTGATTAATCAAATTGGAGGACAGAAAAGAAATCAACTGTTTGATAACTGATGTATCATTTCAGTCATTTTTCAACTCTTTCCATGCCCAAATGTGAGAATTTATTCGTCTTATATGGGAGTCAAATTATTACTTTTTGACAGACAAAACAAGGAATTATAAGACAATACCTTGGGCTCAGGAAATTATTTTTAATCGGCAGTTTAACTGATAAAGAAAAAAAAAATCAATAGCAGCTCTATGTGAATGTCACCTTTATTGGTCAGGTATGTAAGACAGACTTTGAGAAATCCCATTTTATCCATTCAAAATAGTATCATAATCAATTTAAAATGCTCTGTTGCAACAGCCGATATAGAAGGCTTAATTCTTGTCGGTGACTCGTAATGTTAAATGAGCTTCGATTAAAAAAAAATAAACAGCCTTCTTGAACCATAATATCCATATATATTAAATGAGACTTCAGTAGATAGCTGCAACCTTTTACCTAATAACACTTGTGCGATGCAGCAGAAGAAAAATGGTCTGGATTAAATAATCAGCAACATCTTTTTTGCTTTGGAAATGTCAAGTGCAGGAGACAAAGTACCATTTATATAACATATTACTTAGAACAAATAGGTTGAATGCCAATTCATGGAATTTGTCTGAGCCTCTATAGCAAACAGAGGATGACAGATATTTGTTTTTCAGGTCATGAGTTTCGGTGTTGTTTTGTACTTTATTATATCAATAGGTGTTAGATTGTCCATTCAGTGGATTAAATAATATAATAACGCTTTCAAAGTAACCTGTGAATGTTGCCTGCAGCTTCAGCAGACGCTGCCAAATGCTGACAAATTGGGTTGAAACTAATATGACCCACTTTAGTAACAGTGTTTCACATACTATAGATCTGACGTCCTTCCTGTTGTGTTGGCTTTTTTTTCATTCTTAACATTCACAGTCGTGATCTAAAATACACCCCAATGAAACTAAAATGTTCAAGGAGATATTTAGTGCTCGTCGTTCACTTAGTAGGTAAATTTCATGCTTATTTACTGATTGCACAAATGAGACCTCATGAAATGAAAGCCACCAAATTGGCGGCCATTAGGAAAGCAAACCATTTGTGGAAGCATGCATCCTGCTGACTTTGACAGCACATGTGGATTCATTGTTCTAAAGTATACAGTCACGAATCGTAACACTAGTTTTACAATCACAGTCAGAGTCCTTTAATGGGGCTCTTTGCCACTTATCTCTGAATCTCTGTTCAGGGAAATTTGCATATGCTCAGCCATTCAGGATGATCCAACTCAGTCCTATGGGGGCTACTTCCCATGAGCGGCGACACCACTTCTCTTACAGTTGGCTTGTGTGGCAAAGTGCAATTACTGCACTCCCTGCCCTGACACTGACACAGCAATGTAATTATCTTTGAAGTTGGCCCAATGCAACTCTCATTGTTTAACCCTTGTGTAACAGGTCAGCAGGGATGGTACTGCCACTCCCCATCTAGCCTGACAGCAGAAGGTGGGGGGACAGCCAGAAGCATTGTCTGTATTAAGACAACAGGCAACTGCAAAACAAGTCAGACAGGAACAATCCAGCACATCCCACCTTTGTTAAAAAGTTGACGGGTGGCCTGACGCAACTCTCCACATGATAATGGGGAGCCCGACTGTGCAGGACGACACACAGGAAACACGCATACGCAGGGCGGTGCAGGATGAGAGATTTCAACCCCAGTTTATGCAAGACACCGACAACCCATGGCTTCAGTTTTTCTAATATTTTAGTGAATCTGGTAACTTGTTTTTGAATGTCGCCAATCGCACCTGGCAACACCTGCTGTAGCTGGAGATGCTGGGCAGATGAGTCAGCGGCTGTCAAAAAATAATTCCACCCACATCACTATTTCGAACACCATGATGTGTTGTTTATGCATTTTATTTTTTTTGTTAATTCCACAAGACATGAAGGTTAAAAAAGAGAGGGTTGTTGGAAGGAGAATTCGTCTTTAGCTACTTTTTTCCTTCTGTCTTCAGTCTTTGTGTTGTAGCTGATTTTACTGCAGCAGGATGGCTAACAAGTTTATTGTTCTTTTTTAATGCCATGAGCTCGTATAACTAATAAGGAGAACACAGGAAACAGCTTGTGCTTAGTTAAGCAGTATGAAAATGACATGAAACCTCTGGTCTCTGGTTGGTACCTAAAGAAGACATTTCCACAACCCACAAGTTCTCCCCATTCAGAAATTGCGTGCGTTTACAATATAAGTCATAACCTGTTCTCGGTAATCAATGCAATATTTTACTCAAGAGTATTTTAATGTTTGTGAGAGTTTTAAAGACTATCCTTTTATAGATTATTCTCTCATGTAACATTGCTAAAATTGAGGTTATACTGTATCATACTGTAAATTGAATAGTGGATTCTTTACAGCCCCCTAGTGAGGATAGAAAGTTCATAACATCATGTTTTCATTGCTTCACTGATCCTGCATTAATCATCATAAGACGTTGCAACCAACCACTCAAGCAGCTTTGATACCACCTGCAAAATGGAGACATGGAGAAATGCAGGACATTTTGCCAAACATCTCTTCCCAGTAGAACGATGATGTAGGCACACAGGCTTTTAGGTGGCTGGTGTGCAGCCAGGTAGAATGACATATGGCAAGGAGGCAATGTGCTGCAAATCACACTTAGGTGAACACAATCTCTGCCCTGACTTTCAGGTTTCATAAATAATGCAGCACAGGCAAAGGAAAACATTTGGATTTCCCAGGAGCAAAGACAAATACCTTTTAAATTCTACTTTTAAGTGCACTTGTTTAAAAAAAGAAAAAAAAAGTCAGAGTCAGAGTAGCCTGGAAATGCCACTTGACTGTTCAACTCTGACGCGAATAACACATCTATTTTAAAACACAAGATAAATCCGACCCGAGCAGGTCTGGGACCGGAGCAGAGTCCAAACAGAGATGTGACTGGATCAGTCAGTCCGTGTGCTCACAGTTCAAACAGGCTGTGCACGAAGCCAGATTCATTCACAATGTGCCGTCTGTGTTTAAAACCAACCGTCCATTCAGGGTAAATAATAACTGCTCACACATTCCTCGAACAGTCTATACTGATAACCTTACTACTGCGGCGTGAAAAGTATACTGAGTTTCAGGTGATACAATAGTGTGAAAAACAGTGTGAAAAAAGTGTCAAAATATTCAGTGTCTCGGTTGTAGTTATTGTTAGAAAGTGAGTGAGGGAATGTTGGTGATAGGATTTGTTAGTAATCGAACTTATGGTCGAACATATTCATTAAAATTGGGCTTTCGATCATTTGGATATTACAAAAATGTGCGAAATGAAATAGCTATTTATAAAAAAAAAAATGGATCATGGCGCTCCGTCAGGTGTCGAATGATTGTTTTGTTGGGTGTTTTCTTACTAAAGGTGCAAGAACAGTTTGCACTATGTAGTTCTTAGATGTACTGAGTTTTTAGATACAGCAGACACTCACACTGTAGTATTGGAAAAAAGTCAATGAATAAATGAGAGGAAAAGTGAAAAGGAGGGGGATGAGAGACAACTGAGGAAGAGACAGAAATAAGAAGAGAGGCTTTTCTGCCTCGGACAGCTCGTGGGCTTTGTGCGAGAGCCGGTGGCTGTAGGAGGCTGTGAAAAGATAAGGTTTACTAATGGGGTGTTCAGGAGAACGTTTCATTTATTATCATACTTTACTAATGCCGCCGTGGAGTAATATCGAGCGTCAGTGCTATTCATGCGAGCTGTGAGAGGTTTACATTGTCGGGACTGTTAGTGGTGCTTCCAAAACCGTTAATCCTGGTGGAGAAGAGGCAGCTGCAGCCCTGAGAGCCTGTTATAAAGTGTGGCTTTAGAGCAGCCGTGGGCTACGTTACCTTCCACAGACCTGATACAGACCCTTTAATCTTTCCCATGAACACATTTCCACTATTGTCTATTTCTCCATTCTGTATTTTTGTTCTTATCTCCGCTTTGACCCCGACAGTCAAGAGACATAAAACATGTTAGTCTGTCACATTTTTGGCTGCTTTTCAACATGTTGATTTAGCATGTTAGTGTTCTCTGCATGGTTTCGTCTGTCTATCATATTCAACGTAGCATCGACACTTTAAATCTGATTGTAGTCTTGTAACATTGGCATCAGCTTTGTCTCAGGATGGACAGTTAAAAACATATTAAAATCGATGCTGCAGAACCAGAGATATTGTCTTTTTCATTACATGCCGTCCTCTTGTCAAAACCGGCCATCTATATTACCCACAATGCAACTCGACCGCAGACATTCCTGACAGAGATTCAGGTGTGTTATAGTAGTTGGGGCTAATGTAGCCTGCAGCCTCTCGCCTGCAGTAGAAGTGAGGAGCTGGCTACACTAGTCCTGTAACCTCACTTCTTTCTTCCTCCACGCCCCCAGATGTTTTTTTTCTTTTTCAGACGTGTAGTCTTCAGCTCCACCCGACGCTCAAGTGGCATCACTTGAGGCAATTTATCAAACTTTCTGCAGCTCCCTCTGGAGACGCTAAAGGCTTTGTACAAGTATTTTCACATATGCAGTACTACTCCCCGAGACCCGTAAACAGCCTTTGATGCGTAAAATCGATGCCGCTCCCCATTAATCTTTTTTTTTGATCAAATGCTATTCTTTTGTATTTTTTCAAAAGACAGCAAGGAAATTACATCCAACACACATATAGTCCAGATCGCCTCAGATCTCAGGATAAGTACAGCGTCAAACTTGCATCAAACAGAGACAGATGACAAACAACAACTATAACCTGTTTGACTTCTGCTTTGTTCTTTTGTTCTTGTTTTCTTGCATTTTTTAAATTATGCATTATTAGTGGTAGTTTAGTTTAAGTTGTGTTTTGATTAAATATTTTCGAACTCCATGCATACTGGAGGCACTGCATGCAAAAAGAGAGCAATGAATATAAATTGAACCATGATTATAACTAGGCTTTAAATCATACATATTTATTCTTAATATAAACATGACCGAACTGGTAACAATGAAGGTAAATGAAACATCTTAACTCATTATTTATGAGGAATTGAACAAATTAGTTTTCCACAATGAGCAGTCCACCCACATTCCTAGTCCTGATCCTCATCTGAAAAGCAAATCAGGGCAGTATTGTTACTGCAGTATTTAGCATCGTGATATATGACCTCATCACTGAAGATTTCTATTGGCTCTCTCCTGTATTTAGATACTTACTCATTCCTTGCATATAACTTAATTATTTTGTCAAGCTACCATCCCTGGTGCTGCCTGTGCCAGGGTTTTTGTAGGAGGCATTAAGCACCACCCGCAAGATAGTTTATCACTTAAAGCCTTTAAACTATGAGGCAGGAAATTATCTGTATAAATGGAGGGAACAAAAGTTACAGTGAAGAGCACATTCAATAGTGTTGCACAAAAAAATATGTGTTCAGTTTGTCTCACTGTGCTTTTTCTGAATATATCTTGTAGAATGATGCTATGTCTAATCACATCTAGAAGAAAATTTAGAGATAAGATTGTGTCATAGGTGGTATTTTCTTCTGCCAGTTTAATCCCCCCTGACACCTTCAGCTTCAAGGAACTCTACAGTAGGGAACCTGTGCTGGCATTTAAAGAGACATCGGTCCAAATGACAGAGCAAATAAAGGATCCCACAGAGCAGATAATCAACAGGAGGAGCACCATGCATGCCATGGGCAGGAGATGCCTCGTAGGTGACCAGCCCAGAGGAGCTCTGGAGGCACAGAGAGAAAGGCAAAGCCCAGGAACACAGCCAGCGCTAACAGATGTTGGAAGATGTACCAAAAATCCAGCACAAAGCCAGATGCTGGACGACAAAATAAAAACGCAATAAACATGGAAAAAGATCAGTGAGACTTTGTCCACTGCAAGTCAAGAAAACCACATCTTGGCTTAAGAGAGATGGAGACATTATGACAAAACATCAGATGCATGTTAATGAAATTCAAAATAGAAATGCAATGTAAGTGTCAGAGTTGACTGAACTCTCAGATAGTTCAGAGTGGTTGGCGAGAATAAAATGCATGTTCCCATTCACAAGAGAACTCACAGCGAGCAATCTAGAAAATAGGGTAGAGAGTCCTGTGAATGGAGTTTGTTGAGTGCTCCACAGCAAAGGCTCAATCAGCCCAAATACAGTGTATCTGAAGCAGCGAATGAAACTGCAGCCGGCTGGATTAGGCAAGGAAGTGATGAAGAAAGCAACACAGTCGAGGATGAACTGCTGTGCACAGATGTAATGAAAGAAGAAGCCACAACTTGTGTTTAACTAGAGAAGCTGAATGATAACAAACAGGAAAAGAAGCACATGATGTTTCCCACCAAGACATCGGCCCAGCTATCTGCAGCATCTCATCCCATGGTGCAGCTGGTGGATTCTGGCAAATCCCACTGCATTAAGGCAGACTATAGTGCAAGCTGCTCGATGATGCTCCATGACATGTAGTATTTTCATTATCGCTGTCATTTGAACTCATGCAATTAGACCATAGAAAAAGGTTAATATCAAAAAGAGTGAATCACAAGGGCTTTAAACTCTACGCTTCTGGATATTAGCATCTTATTCAAGAAGCCATTCAGATTGGGTAGGATGTCCAAGGTCAAGGTATGTCACAAAATATAACTCTTCTTTTCCCCCTTTCTCACTACCACTCAAATCTTATTAGATAGTAAATCCTCTTGAGGGGAAACGAAATCAGGAAGAAATGAGAGAACAAGGCAAAAACTGGGTCTGCTTGTGCGCCTCAGTGTTTGTATTGAGACACTAGCCTCAGTGTACATGGAGCCCTCAGATAACCCAAGTAACTATGGAGATGAATTATAGATGTTACAGATGTTGTGGCATTTATTGCTTTAATATCTATAATGTCTGATATCGTAAGCATCTACATGCTGGTGAGGAATCAAAGATCAGAGAATATATGAACTATGTCACATGTCGCACAGATTCAGGTGCATCTGTTTTCTATATTAATATTATTTTGATTTTTGGTAGGCAGTGATATTTGAACTTAAGTAAAAGCTGATCTTTTTCAATGAATGTCTTCTAAATCCACACACAGCGACATGTTGGAGGCAGGGAGTGTATACCTGCAGGCATTCGCTGATTTTAATCATCTTTCCAAAAACCCCGGGTGAATTTGTCTTTGTTTGTGTTCATGTTGTTTGAGAGAGGTAATCCATCACAGTGAACAACATGTCATCTTTCATTTATGTTATAGTAATGTTACACATAACCAGCATTTCCACTCGAAAACAAAGATCGTGAAGACATTTCAAATTTGAAAGCAATATTTTTGTGTGTGTTTATATGTAAATGAAAACGTTCACCCAAATTATTGGGTTATTAAATAATTCATTAATTCATTGATTTATCCTAAATATAAGAAGGAAAAATATTCAATACAGTTGTAAAAACACAGTAAAACAGACAAGAAAACTGATATATGAAAATACTTTTTTGAAGCAGATGAGTGCTTGTGTAAACATCTCTACAGTTCAAGAAACTGACGAGTCTCTGGCTTTAAAAAAAAGAAAATGAAGCCCTGTTTCTAAAATAAAAACCCAACTGTATCCTTTTGATGAGCTGCTTAATGTGCAGTTCAAAAGACAGACGATCATCATTTAAGATATTTGTACCGTGGAACAGACTCAATTACATTATCCTGAAAATAGTAATAGATGGGAGATTTAGTGACCTATTTCCAGAATTAGAAAACATCAAAAGTTTGGTTTGATCAGCATTCAGTGCAAGTTAAAACTGGCAAAATTTGCTGAACTATATTAAACCCAAATTTTAATAGTGCATTAATTATTTAGGTACATAATTATATTAGTGACTGTCCTCAGTGTAACAATGAAGCTGAGGGGGGTCTCAAATACATTCCAGTGTATTTGCATGTCACTGTGGATACAACTGTATGTTAAATGGCTTGAGCTAGTTTTTCAGTCTGGTGCCTTAAATTACTGATCTTTAAAGTAAATGTTGTTCAAACAGTTGTTTTAAATCAGGCTTGTTACAAGTTAATATTACACTTAGCTCACAGTAACAAAGTTAGACTGAGAAAGAAGTGCAGCTAAATGAATAAGAAGCACTTAATTAATAAGAAGCAATCTCACATAGGCTGCACTGAATGGTGCAACAATATAAAGAGTATGAAGTTAATGTGCTATAATAAGCACTTACAAAAAAGTTTTAGTAGTCGAATAAATTCTGCTTGAATAACTCTGGCCAATGAGTTGGCTGCTGCTCAGAATTTAATAACAGTGTCAATCCTTGGATGACTCACATCCTGTAGGTAATTTAAGGGAGAACTATTTGTGTTTTATTACTGTTACTGTACACTTTGCACTTTCCTCGCCATGTTCAGAAAATTATATAATATCATTAGACGCTTCTATTAAGATATAAGATAATGTCCTGCAGAGAGCCTTCAGAAAACACCACTGACTGACTGTTTGAAACATTCCAGCCAATTAATTTCTGTAAACGTTCTCCATGGCGCTGCAGAATGCACGACGCTTGAAGCGAATGCCTGGCTTCAATGTTGACACTGTAGCTTCATCAGACCCCAAAGTGCATTACCAGCTCCACTCAAACCCTTTAATGAATCAACTCTGGCAAGACCCATCAATATGAAGACACTGAATAATGCCTTTAGTGCAGACGTCCATTCTATAAGTGCTGATTGAGGAAACAGGGGGAAAAGAGCTGCGGTGCACAGGTTGTTCTCATTTATGGTGTCAACTTAAAATGCTTTTATGGTTAATATAATTAGTTTGATTCATGAGACGCGTGGTCATTTATATATAAGAATGTTATATTAAGATTTTTCTTCTCCACAGTACACGGTAGATTGAGTCATGAAATGTTACACCGGTGTTTTTTAAACAGGTCTCTCGCAGACAACAATACCTGTACATGCTTGTATCTCAAGTTACTTTCTACTCTTTGTATTATAGATGATGTCTGGTCATTTTCCCTTTTTAATTATTCACTTCATTTAAAGGAGGCAATTACATTAATCGTCACTCATGTTGCAGGAGCTGGTGGTCAACATGTCAGAGCTCGGCCATTTTCTCTATTGATTCGACTTTGATGTGTTTTATCTATATTTGTTTTACAATTCTGGAAATAGAAAGCAAAAGCAGACCTATTTCAGCCAAGAGTTTGCTGAGTCATGACAATTTATCCTCACAGCCCCTGACATTGGTGTCTTAGCGGCTGCAGAGTAAAGGCGGAGCGTTGCGCTGTGATTTATTGAGTGGGCCTACTGCAGAGGGAAGCAGGGAGAATAAAGTGCTCTCACCTGGAAAGTGAGGCTCACTGTGGTCAGGAGAGATTTCACCACTCACATCACTGTAAAAAGAGCCAATGAGGTCTGAATGATTCCATATTCATGAGTCAATTAATGGACAGTCGCAGGAATCGTGTCTGCAGAGCCAAATTGATTCTTAACATTTATCAGTGTTGAATATATGAATGGACAAGAGCGAGTGTGCAGGAGGTTGATGTGCTGACCACTCGCTTTAATAACGAACATAAAGGGAATGTGTACAGAGGACGGGCTACAGTGTCTCTCTATTGCACATTCAGCTGAGTGGCTGGGACATGCCCCCGTAAACTGCTCGAACGCACTCTCGGTGTGAGAGCGCTCTGCACACTGCGTCTTCCCTGGCCTTGCAGGTTTCCCTGTTAACATATGTACCGCGCAGCCCCATGGGTCCGACACTCCTTCTCCCCTGTGCACGCCGAGCTCCGTGAGTTGAACAGGGCGAGATAACTCGTGCCATTTTTCATGTCAGATCCCGTCCCAGATATGCATCGCCTACCAGTAAATGTAGGATGTGTTTCCCATCTCATGCTTGGATATCTGACATATTGGAGACACTCAGTTCTGCACAGTAAAAAATTTCACTCCGGACGGGTTCAGGCATAATAATAAACTTAAAGGCGAGGACTTTACAGCGCTCTGTCATCCTGACAACCTCTGCAAACAACTCTGAGGCCTTAAGGGTGCTCAGCAGGGATGCAGCAATTCCAGGCTTTTACATCTCACAGTCCTCTAGGTCTCCTCTGATCCCATCAATTAAACTGCAAGCTCCTCTTCACGGACGCTTATAGCTTTTGTCCTTTACACAGTAAAGTCTGCCTTCAAAGCTGTCTATATAACCTGACTGTCACTTAGGCAGTCTCAGCAAACTGAAATGAGTGTATCTATTTGAATTTTATATATGTGGTTACAAGTGAACTAAAGCCAGAATAACCCGGTTTGAAGAAGAATAAAATGATCATATTTTCCATTTTCATTACTTTTCATTCAGGGTAAAATGTTGATTCTTGAATGATTGTGTCCAGTAGGCAGGCTGTAAAATCTCCAGAGTGAACTGTAGGATGCCTCATGGACTTCCTTCACGATCCTCAGAATCACAGTTTGAATTCAAGTTGACTCTTGGCACAGGTGGTAGGACTCATTTTATGTGAACCCCAAAGCTTTAGGTGAGATTTTTTGCTCTGCTGTAGGTCGAACTTGAATCCTTACAGTGGTGCTGGAGGTGTGCTGCAGCTGCTCTTTGATAGCATCGCGATAGGATCTTTATTTGTAGCGAGGAGAGAACTGCTGGACAGGAGTATCACAACAACATCAGTGATTTATTGCACCATATGCCTCCTCAGATGCCTTCAACTTCCACTCATGGGAATATCAGGGAAAACATTTCACACAAAGCAACCCCTATAAAGTCTTTGTAAAAGCGCTGTTATGCAAATTCTCATCGACTCTGTGGTTATGCTGCATGATGAAAGACCAATTATTCAGTAACAGGGTCCATAGATTGACGTGTTGGAACTAGTTTATTAAATCATTCCAATTTTAAATATTCAGACATGCTGAACATTATTGGAGCTAAAAGGGAACATGGTATTATATGTGCTTTACATGACTTGATGCATCTCCATACTGAAAGTGCACAATGTAGCATGAATCCTTTCTCTTCCTGAAAAGAGCCTCTGTGCATTAGTCTGTTCTCAGCGTTCACATGTTCGGAGCTGTTCTTCTCCTAGAATACCAGCACACAATGCCCTCTTTAGCTGGTCCTGCCCCGAAGAAAATCTGCTAAAAGCAATAAAGGCAGTGGAGTAAAACCGTGCAGAGCCCCTGTTCTACTTGTCATCCTTATCATTCTACCCCACTTATTCCAGATAATAACAAATTACTGCCTGTGCCACTCAAGAGATCTGACTATGACCGAGAATAAAAGTCATTATGGTGCTTCACAAGATGTTCCTGATGAATAATCCTGGAGAGCAAAAACAGACATGGGAGTACATTAATGTCTTTGTCGCATGCATGTGTGCGAGGCCACTCTTGGGCGCAGATTGCCATTCTGTTGCTATTCATCACTATTCAGAGCTGGCCTGGAAGCAGAGAGGAATCTGCGAGGCAAAAGATCAGGCATTAAATGAATGATTCCCCAGGCAAAACAAAACAGCCCCAGAGTTTGTGCCACTTAATAGCTTTCCTGCTTCTGTGGCCCTCGGTCCAGCCTGTTCACAGAGCACACAAATGGCACGGACAAAAGATTATGAATGCACTTCTGAAATGAAGTGTCAACAGCAGGGTTTCCTTCAATATGGCAAAGGTTAAGTGCACAGCTTTTACATGCTAAAACAACACGAGAGGTGCCGCCATCAGCGTAGACAGAATATTATATAATAAAACTCCAAAAAGAAGTACTGCACTGTACTATGCGTTTTAAATATGACGATAAACAAAATTCTGCCAGAGCAGCGTAGAGCGGGAAGGAGAGGTCAAATTAATTTAAGCTCTGTTGAAAGAATATAGTGTTGGCTATTCCTCAGCGAGTTGCTCCCAAGTTCAGGGTCTCCTCCATCTGCAGAAGCTTGTTTACTTATCCCCTTTAAGAATCTGAAGCCTGAGTTAAATGGTTTATAAAAGAAATACACAGTATTAAGAAAAAAAGGATAAATCATTTAAATATGAAGAGAATTTGAACAGAGGAGATTAAATTGAGGGTCTGGATAAAAATTACTCTGGGAGGAGTTGGGGGCAGAAAAGGGGGAGGTTACTGTCATTTTTGTTTTTTGCTGAAGGGAGGACAGTCTAAGTTTTTTGGGAGAGCGGAGGAGGCTCTTTTCATACCTCATATTCATATTTTATTTCATCGTTCATATTTGTGAGATTTACTGTATGAAAGAGAACATCATCAATAAGTGGGTTCTGTGAAAACAAGCCTTTCAGCACTGAGCTTCCTCGTCATCACCATTTTGCTATTTTTCACTTAAATGATAATAATATATTGAGATATCCTGGGGAGGGTATTGCAGTTTTTCTCCAAAGAAAATATGAGTAACAATGTACCTCTTAATAAAAATATTCTCTCGACATAATTGTCACTCCCTATGTTATTTCTAGATTAGAATAAAATAAAAACCTCTCATCTCAGAGACATCCAACGACAGTAGGAATAGTAAACTGATAAGTAACCAGTATGTGACGTTTCTGTGCCTTCACTATAAACAGTACGGGATGATCAGGTGCCTTGTTGCACATTAACTCAGTTAGATCGTGTTGCATTGTCGTAACACAGCGACGAGCGTCCAAACTGAATATTTCATCTGTTTTATTTAATTTTAGATAAGGTGGCATGTACAGTTTAACTCAGGATGTATGAGATTTAAACCTTTACATGACAAAGTGGCGGTTTCTCGCGTGAGCTGTTTTCTAATCTAAAAGTAAATCTCAGCTGAACAATTACGTCTTATAGTGTTTCATCTGTTAGTTTTCCATAAAGACTAACACAAACACACACACACAGTTTAAGTGTACGAGCAGCCATGTTCTGTTTTCCTGTAGAGCCATTACAACATCATTATGTGTGCTCTAGAAAGCATGCTATGCTACTTTAATATTGAATGAGTGAGGGAATAGCACACCAGTATCTTGCTTTCATGAAGCTATCAGGAAACCCATTCTGTCTCCAAATGTGTTTTTTTTTACTGTAGATAGCATTTGCAATGGTTGAGGGTACAGTAAGTATTACTGCATGTCTATTTTTAGAAAGGCAATTTCAAAGTTTACTGTGTGCATACGCATACACTCGGGCAAGTGTTTATATGGAAGTATTCTTGTGTGTGTGCTGTGTGCGTGTGTGTGTGTGTGTGTGTGCTGCTTTGCTTAAGGCTTGTTGTTTCAACAGGCAGCACATATTCTCTTATTCTCCATAGGAGAAGCTGTGAAGCTGTGTTGCTCTCCACTTCTATACCTTCAGGCGTAACTGAGACTGAGTCACTCAGATGTAAAGTCAAGAATTTTACATGTTGAGTATTAGCACAAAAAAAAAATGTAAATCTAATAACTTTCCCTCCTGTTCAGTTATTTCATGGTCAGTTGGAAAGTCTGCCTGCCTGCGTTTGGACCCTTTTCCAACACCACCCATAGTGATTCCTGTCCTTGAATTTATTTTTAAATACAGTACTGTTGTGAACGTAAACTCAGAAACTGACTTAACACTGACCCACCAGCAGCGTTCATGACACACCTCCTATCACACACTCTCTCCACATCAGAGCGGACCTTTTCAAAGAGTACAGCTACTTGTAGCTGGTCTGCTGCTCACTCCATGCAGTCTGTTGCTTGTGACTGTGCAGGATGCTACAAAGATTCGCTAAGCTTTCATACACCCTCCTCCACCCCAGCTGCCACGCTTTTAAGTGCTGCAAAGTGAGGTACCCCTTGATTGGCAGCTCAGGATCAGTGAAGTACATAACAGGAGATGTATTCACCACCTAAATCTTGTCATCCTGTCAAAATCAAAAATTGTCTCATTTAAATCGAGTTACTCTGACTCAGATGTACCAGACAAGGAGCAAACCACATGTACAGTTTTGTCTTCTGTCACTTCCGAACACTTTTATTAGATTTATTTCGGCTGTTTTCCCACTGCCCAGTGAAAGTTAATACGAAACATTATGAGATAATATAAGCCTGTCAGCGTATTGCTGGCTTATAGAGCGTGATCTTATAATCATGAAAGACAGATAAGAAATCAAACTGAATGATGTGTTTTGACATCACATTCTCCATTTCACCACAATCAATGTGATTTAATGATCTTGTTTGTCTTACATGTACAAAGAGGGATTTGAACTTAGATGAAGCTGGACACCACAGTAAGCCATCTACAGTGTAACATAGCTCATAGTACCAAGGTCAACACATGTTTAAAGGCACTTTCTCTAAGCTGCTGTTGGTTGTTGTCGACACCTGATGCCCACTGGCTTCAGCCTGGAGTGCAGGAACACTTGAGATGAGTCCCACAGACGTAGAGGGGAAAGCTTTATCTAAATGCTTTGCATCAGCTTTAGAGTTGCACCCAGCAAATTTAAACCTCTTTCATATTCAAAATTGTTTCCTCAAAGCTGAGCTCAAAATGTTGTATATCCGTCTGGAGAAATGTATGAGTGTGTGGCTGCTTCCCTTTCCAGGAGATAATTCAAATGTGCAGCATGCGCGCATGAGGTGCATTGATTAACCTTATCAGAGCCCGAGAGAACAAGACATTCATACCTAATCTAATGGTATGGCAGATCAACAAAAAATTCATCAGCAACCATTTTGAGAATCGATTAATCGTTTAAGCTCGTTTTCAAGCCAAAAGTATTCATCAAGTATTTAATGCTTCCAGATTCTCAAATGTGAGAATTTGCTGCTTTTCACTTTTCTTAAATTATAGTAAATTAAAAATCTTTGGGTTTTGGAAGGTTTTCTGATGTTTAGAGACCAAAGAATTATTGATAAATTGAGAAAATTAAGAAGAGAGAATGAGTCCTACAAAGGATGTGAATTCAATCGTTTGTGCTGATGATGGCCAATGTGACACTAGTGTATCTACACTGTAGTTATGGCTGTAATAAATGACATGCTTTATGCGCACTGCTGTTAATGAGCTTAACATTGTCAAATGTATCACACAGCAAATGAAGGAAGTTCAGACTCTCACTGTTCACATCATTGTGTTTATGCTGCAGGAACATACAGTGTGTCACCTGGTAAAGCAGGAACTGGGAGCATGTTCCTTCCTGGCAGATTTCTTAACACATAAATGTAATATTCATTTAGAAAATCTCCCTCCCTCCTATCTTGTAGAGGCCTTTAATCTGCCAACCACTTAAGCACCCTAATCTCTTCAATTAATGAATGGACACAACAAGACGGTTTGCCTTTTTCACACAGGAAGCTGCGGAGGGCACACATAATTTGATTTGGGGTCAATTCTTTTCCGAATATTTGAACTGCTTTCTTTATTCAAACAGACCGCACACGCGATCAATCTTGAATAGCAAATCTAAAATCCGCCTCCTTTCTAAAGCATCCACTTAAGACAGTAATAGCACAAATCAAATTGAATTAACTGAAACATCCTTTATGTGCAATAACTAAACACAGCTACACGGTGATGGCAGCCCTCTCATAGAAAGTTAACGTGGGACAGAAGAAATTGGCAGCAATTTCAGTTCTGAACAGTCGCGTCGAAGCTGCGGACCACAGCAAGCTATTTCTGTCCTCACATCCATGTGCGCTCCTGTGCACGTCAGCAGCTGAGCAGAATCAGTCAGATTCTGAGCCAGTGCTCAACCTTTCAATGCTCTGGGTCAGCATCCTGGAGATGTGCCAGAAATTCCAGCTCCTCAAGACCATATGGGGTCTGTTTCTCCTCGCCACCTCCACCCGTCCCCTCCTGCACCCCCTTCCTCCAGGGCTGCAACCTGACCCATCCTCACGTACATCACATCTCATGAAAAGCAACACAAAAGATGAGAATCTCCAGGCCGAGAGAGAGAGAGAGTGTGACGGAGGGAGACTGCTACACCTCGACATATGAAATAGTCAATACTTCACAGAGATATTAAAGATTCAGTGTACGTTATTATTAGTTAAGGTTCTGGATTATCGGATGAATTAGTATAATGTGAAATGAATCTGTGATGTGTTACATTCCCTATTGTGAGAATTTTATTTTACACAGCAATTGACTTAAAAGAGAGCTCAAACCTGCAAAAGCATTTCCTCTATAGTGCTTTACTATGACTTCTATTAATATTTAAATGACAATAGAATAACATAATATGTAAAACACGTACATGGTAGGGACATGCGATTATCACTGCTATCATCAGAGCTGTAGTTTACACTGTTCGCCTCTGTCTAACTGTGACCTGTGTACAGTCCAGCTGGTGATTTTCAGCACATTTTGGGAACATTTACCGCCCATAAAAAGCCATTAAAACAAAATCAATTTTGAAAATTCTTATTGCAGCTGCAGATCTCTCTAAAGTCCCTCTTAGTATTTACGTGGCTGTCTTTTCCCTAAATGATTTTTTTTCTCTTACTTTTCATGTCCAACAGCACATTTATAAAAACTAAAGCCCTTAGCTTGATGCAAGGTCTCACACAGTGCAGATCCAACACATACAAATCAACTGCAGGCTTCAGTGCAACATTAATTGAAAGAGCCACATTTTCAACAGATTTGATCCACCTGTTTTTACAACCCTGCCCTGTAGAAATGACATTCATATGCAGCTGAAGGAAATACGCAGAGCGGATTATGTTTTCTATTAACATAATGAGCAAATGTTAATGTATCTGGGAAGTTGCAAAACTGCTGATATTGAACATATCAGTAAAATGTATTTTATTCATTTTCAACAAAAATGTCCAATGTTGTAAAATCGGTTCATAGCTACTACAGCATGATGACTATGTTTAGACGCTGTCAGCACATTAGCTTAGGTAAAGAAGTGTAGTCTTAATTTAATACAGAAAACAACTGCAGCAACTTACAAGACGTGTTTTATCTAACCTTAACTGAAGTGCCTTTCCTGTCTAATCCTAATCACAGACAGTCAGATGTGATTTTTCAGGGTTGTTATATGTGCTAGAGCAAATGCACCTGTAAACCTGGACTTCAGAAAATTACATTTAACATGTAAGAAAAATACGATTGCAGCATCTACATAATCCCTACTAGCACCTTTCTGTGCATATAGGACACACTGTTTATCTCATGTGATGTTGGCCTGGTGTTATAAGCACAAGCTGCCAACCTCACGGTGGCAAACACATCTATATCTGATGTGCAATAACAGTCATGAGGAAAAAAAATTCTTTGATATATAATTGCATACATTTATTACGTAATGAGTTATTTTTTGAATTGAATTCCCTTGAGTCCATCTTTTATATGTGGAGCCAGTGTGAACATGTGTGAATGTGCTTTGAGGGAAATTCTTGAGCGACCTGTCTGTTAAAGCCTGGTGGGAGCGGGAAAAAAAAAAAAAAGAAGTTCCCTCTTGGTTGAAGCATGGCAGACGGGGGCAGCTGCAGGACTGACCCTGCCAAGGACAGAGAGCTTCCCATGCCTGTTCAATGCCGTAAAATGGGTCATTGAACAGCTAAATGGAGTCATTATGATGAGTAATTAAAAGAATACCGCTGAAGACTCCCAAACTCCCCTTTTCTCTTGGTTCCGCTGCTTTTTGTGTTGTCACGGCCCTTTGCTGAAAGGCAGCTGCCTCGGGCCACTTAAACTATCACCCCTTTCACTGGAATGCAAATAGCAGCCATAGCGGCTAATTGAATTGCATTATCTATTGTCCTCTCATTTACTGAAAATCCAGCCATTTTGCAGATTTCCATTACTGATTGCTGGAGATTGAATTTTGCCCGTGCTTTTCATCAGATACAGCATGTCATACACTCTGAATCACAAGGGACGAGAAGACGGAATTGTTTCATTAGAGCAAGAGCAGTAATATGAATACTGATTGTGCAGTAATCTGGAGCTTGTCTCATGCAGATATTAATATGTATGTAGGTGGGAAAATTGCAGCCTTGCATCGCTGCATTGCTGAGAAGACTGTAAACAGAATCCTAAAAGCCAGGATGAAGCATGGATGAAAGATGAAGGAATAATGTTTCATTTCTATTTCGCTCATTGTAGTGAATAAAAAAACATCAATCTCCCTTTAGCACAAAGCTTCTCCTCCTCTTTATTTTAACTTCCAATAAAAATGCATGAAGACGTGCGCATGCAGCCTCCCCCCCGGGCAGCGTGTGCAGCACATTCTCATTCACTTTACGGGGAGTCATTAAGATGATAGGGGGGGAACTGATGTTTGATTCATTAGTAAAACTAACTTTGGCAAGACCGGAAACTGAAACAGTGGATTTCATTAGCTTGTGCTTGTTAGATAAGGTTAATGAGGTGGTTCCAATTCTTGAAAAAAAAAAAAGAAAGGAGAGAAAAAAGGAACATTCATGCTGCTGAATTCATTTCGGAGACTGCAATGCCAAAAGAAGGTTATCCTCTGAAGAAGCTGCTTTTTATTATATGCCCCATTAAGACTGGCCTCCACGGGCTGGATTTAACATGTTGACTTAAATATGTGCATATGGAAATGTGAAGTACCTGACATACTGGTCAACATGCAGGAAATGCTCAAACCTCTTGATAGGTAATGACATGTTAATATCTATCTCTATCGTTTCTATTTTCCCTCAGAGTTCAAGAGGAGAAATCAGTGAACATCTGCACTGCTGGAGGACAACAGGGATGCTCTCTCACACTGAGGACTTCAACCTAGATTACAGAGGTAAGTGCAGTTATTTGGTACAGTTGCTTCTAGCTTGAGTCACTTACAGCTCTGCATGAGCAAACGCCCCCTAAGAGGATCACAGAGAATCCATCGCTAATCTTCTGGTCAATACACATGACAAGTACAGTGCCAAAGACAAGTCACTCAAAGGACATGTCATCCTGGCCGTGGACAGTCTGTGTACCACTCTGTGGATTAATGTTGTGTTCAGGTTTCCCTGTTTCAGCCTCAGCTTTTTCATTAAATTAGTACCAGAACCTAAAATGTTTATGATAGGATTTAGAAGGCAATATGGATTCTTATAATAGGCTTGCATTTTTTAAATTTATGAAATCTTAGTGGGAGTATTTCATTCAAAATGTCTGCCAATAAATGTCTAATGTTTTTCTTATCTAGTCCTATTTTTTAGCACACCTCGTCAGTGAACACATCACGTTATTCGTAACCATCATTGTGTCAAATGTGATATTTTCCTCCTCTAACAACTCTAATCTTAAAAATTATTTAGGCTTGGGTACTTATAATAATTAAAAATCGTGACAGTTTAATGCCCCAATAATAAAGTGAAAATATGAGTAAACCTGCACCAAAATGAAATCAGCGTATATTAATTATCTCAGTCAATTTAATATGTTTATTACCACCTGTCTGAAACTTACTAGGCCTGCATATGGACATAAAGAAGGATATAAATTGGGATTTTACCAGACAATTAACAACAGATGCTTAAATGTCTATTTTAAAGATGGAGACGTCTTTTTCTGTTACTTTCTTCTGTCCTATTTTCTTTTGTGATCAAGCAACAAACGCTCTCTCATTGGCTGATCTCTGCACATTGACAGGAAGAGCCTGTGCACAGCGAGCAACTGTCCTACGTTTAATCAGGAGGACGTTCGCATAAGGGACGCGGCCTTAAAATTTCAATCATCATTGACTCACTTTCTCGAAATACATTTCCACAACCTGCGCAACCTTTCTATTTAACCGACTCACTAGTTACTCAGCTCGTCGCTCATGTAAAGCAGAGCAGATGGAGAGTGCCCTATGGCTTCATTAAGACACACGGCAGCAGCAGTGGAGTTTGTTCTCTAACACTTCTCTCTTGCCATTTACTTGACTCTGGCTGACACTAAAACACTGGGATGAAAGATGGCTGGCAAGTAGTATTAGCATTGCTGGAACAGCTATAGTGTAAGAGAGCGCTGCCTTGATACCTTGTGTTTACTTGCTTTTAAATTAAATAAAAAGCACATGTAAATTATCATAATATAAACTGCCTCAAGAAATCTCATAATCTTAATCTTGCAGTCTGATAGTCCCTCACATCCTTGACATAGTATTTAAATGAAATTCATAGCAGGTAAATATTTGTCTGATACTTTACTTCATGTCAGTATTGCTCCATTGCAAGTAACATGTTAAGTTTAAAGCACAGCTGAGCCTGAGTGGATGACAGAGAACACCCGAGACAGGTGATTTACAAGGTGATACAATTTACAGGTGATGTACAAACATGGCATTTAGTTTGTATCCATCCAACTTTATTTACTGCTGTGAAATGAGCAGTACAATCTCATGGGGATGTTAGTGCAGCTGTAAACTTTCAGTCTTTAAAAAAAAAAAACAAAAATTCTTAACTTGTTGATACTTGACTTGGAAAAGGTCCCAGCTGAAGTCCCAGTGCCCATTAAACCAAAATGAAACTACACCAAACAGAAAGATGTAATCTTAAAAAGAGAGGACCCGAGAGAGGGACATTAATAACGATCATGCTGTAGAAAGCTATGTTGAAATAATAAGACTTGCTTGAAACCAGCTCCTCATACTACAGATAATGTATCAGTGGGTAATGTATCACCATCTAAATCAGCTCCTAACAAGACATTCAGAGGACAAGATCTGCCAGAAAGCACTTAAATGGATATTGAATCTGCCGTTTTAGTGTTGTCACTAACCAAAGAAATCCTCTTTATTGTATTTTTTATGTGTCTCTTTAATAGTGTTTGTGTTATACGTCTTTGGCATTTGTGTTTACATAATCTTCTCTTTTTTTTTTTCAAAGCTATTTCTGGTATCTTTATTTAAACTGAAGTTGAAAGACAATAAACCTTTGTATATATGATCCTTTGTTTATATTATTGTGAATCATGTAAGGGAAGGACAGACTCCAAAGATCAAACCCTCAGTGGACACATCTAATGTGTTTGTGTGCTGGATCAATTGAATGACTTTGATTTAATCCTCGCTGCCTTTCAAGTACGGCCAAAGGGATTTTTCCTTTTTCGAACTGTCCAGAAATATTTCTGCACAGATTCTTCGGGTATAAATATAAAACCACATTATGCATAAGAAGCACAACAAGCCAATATATGCATACTGTTTATTGCCATCCTAAAACAAGTTCTGGCAACCCATGAAAGAGCAGAGCAGCTAGGTTTTAACCACTGTCATTAAAAGTGAAGACGTACAGTCGCACTGCTGTCAGAGAGGTTAAAGTGACGAGCCTGTGGGTCCAGAGCTGGAGAGGGACCACAAAACTCCCAGTTTAATTATTTCATTTTTAAAAAGAGTGTCCAGAGCTATATTCTTTTAAGGGACCTATATTTCCCAGTTTCCCTGCAGATAGATGTGCTCTTAGCTCACTGATTCATAGAGAAACCTGGAAGAAACCTGGACCTAATTCAGGAATGTGTTTGTATTCTTATCTAACATTTCTCTTACTTTTTCTGTGAGGCTTGTTTGGTCCGAGTCTGATTCACCATCTTAACTGCACCAGCTCAACATAAAGCGCACACATCAGCCTGATGAGTCCAACATGTTCATGAAGAGGACTGAGATCGCTACCATGATCCATGTTCCTAAAATTTGGCAAACAAACTTGTTCCGCTCCATTTGTGGACAGGTTTCATTCACAAAGCTGTTACCAAAGAGTCAAAATTTCACAGAGCAAAGTTCCAGGTCCAGCTGTCAGAATATCAGGAGAAAAACCTAAAAAATTCTGTAGTGTCAGTGGTGGTGGACCCGGAAACATTTTAAACAAACATTAAAAGTTCAGCTGCCAACAACATGTCATCAGAGCAGCACTGAGCTGTGACAGAAAAAAAGAGGAAACAGTTTGAAATGAGAGGCAGTCAAGAGTCTATAAGAGAAATCAGACTGGAGAATAGTATAGTCTATTTTCTTAACATCTACTCAGCTGTGAGAGTGATGATCTGATGAAAACAATATAAATTTTTCATTTTCTTGTTTTTATTTGAGTTCATGCCTGTATTTAAACACTAAATCCTACTTTATCAATAAAATCAACATAAAAGTTGGCACCGCAGTCGTAAAGTCAATGGCCGCTGTGATGACCGTTCTCTTGTCCAGGTCACGGCAGCTTTAAGCTTTAGCCCTATCAAGCTGTATCGTGCCAGCTCCTCCGTCAACTTGGATTCCTAATTAATGGCACTAGAGAAGAGTTATTTGAATGGATTACCGTAAAGAGCATCATGGATTAGCCTGTGAGAGACATGGATCCCGAGGGAGCCTTAAATTGGTCACATAAAGTGATTATAAAACATCCGTATGGTTGGCAATTATTGAGCTCCCTCCTCATCAAAGGAATTTAACCCTTCCTCATCGCTCGCTCAATGCATCAATATCACTTTGGCCCATTAAAAGCTCACGTTGGCTGCAATGTGCATGTTGGCTGCAGCAGTGTTTGTTGGTGCCCAAAGGATCAATCCTTTCAGGATGGATGGAATTGGTTGTAAATATAACGTTAGCTTATGTAGTTGCATTGATTACTTAGTTATGAGGACGTAGAGCTGGTAACACGTGGTGACTATATAAAAACCAACCTGTCTTTTTTTCATCGCTGAGCTCTTTTAGCCAGGATGGATGCAGCATAACACACTCTCCATGGCAGCACAATCCATATTTAAAAGGCTGGTTTACACTTCTTGATTAACGATTCATGTGATTTCATTATTTCTGGGAACTGCAGTGCTCAATCAGAAGAAGAGAAACCCCAGCATAGTGCCTCCTCAGTGGTCCTGTTTGGTTCCGTATTGGTGTGTTTCCCAGAATTTAACTCATCCAATTGCATTGTTCAGGCTGTCATCGCTACTAATGTACTGTAATTTCTAGTGATCACTTTACTCCCTTTATGCTTCCTCAGTCCATTAATTTCTCGACGAGAGCGACTTCTATCAAAAATATGGCCACCGTAAGATTAAAGACTTTGATCTGTAAAAGATGAGTGGATCCAATTCAGGCCACATATGGCTTCAGAAAGCATCCTGTGCATGTTCAAGTCCCTTTGTATCAGTCAACCCTAACCTCACTGTGGTTTGTGGCTTAATGCATTTAAACTGTAGAAAATCTGAAAAACAGTGATTCTAAAAAATGTGGACGCAGTGTAAAAGGAAAACAGAAATAGAATTTACATACATTGATATTGCACCAACTATTTTGTGTTTCATACGTTCTACAAGCTGTGTGTGAATAAATCTATATTCTGTTTGTTCACCAAAACGACATTCACAGACAGAAGTGCACAGTGTGTTATCCTGCAGAATGGTGTCACTTATGCTTTCGACAAATTAGGACAAAGAAAAATCCAAATACACTAATTCCATTGTTTAGAGCCAAACAGAACAGCAGTAGCAGTAGGAGTTTCCACAACCACAAAAATAACATTAGCCTTAAGTTAAAGAAAAGTTACAGCCTACAAAAAATCTATACAGCAAATACATTTAAAACAAGGCTAAATTAGAGTCCAGAAAAAAAACCCTGCATGTCAACACAGAGCTGCTTCTGATAATGTCATCTCCATTACTTTAATCAAATCATATACTGTGTTAATAAAGACTTGCTCAGGCAGCCGGGCTGTGACTTAGCAATGAGGAAGGCAATCATGGGGAAAATGAGCAACACATATAAGGCAACACACTTTTGACAGACAGCTGTCAGCCATTTATTACAGACTCCCTAATGATTTTTTTCCATGTCGCTGATAAAGTGCCGCGGCACCTTTCTCAGCATGACAGGCGACTTTTCTCAAATCATGACACCTCACTTCTTCCCTCTTATTGCATGCCATTCAGTCAGTCAGATCACAGAAGACGAGAAGCCTCTGCTCTGTATTGGAATGGGAGAATTTTAAATTGATGCAATAAAACAAAGACACTCGTCGTCTAATGCTCGTGTTGTTTTTAAACATGGATTTAAACGTGTTCTTGAGTGAGAAAGAGGAGATAATTGAGGCTTTGGTTTATCGTCGACAGAGAGGGATTAAATACCTGAGGTCAGTCACCTTTAAAGAAGGATCTCTGGCCATCTGCTTTTATGTTTCCACTCGTCAAAAGCTGTCCTTCATTTTTGCCGTCTCTTTAACGTTTGCCTTTTCAGCTGATGATTTTTCAGTGTTAGATTTCATAGAGATCATTAATCTAAGAGAACAAAATATGGAGGTAAATTTGTTTACTGGCATTTGATGACATTGCACTCAGTTGTGCATTAAGTAAATGTTATGTGACTCAGTGTTTATAATAAGTGGCTCGAACAGATGTGTCTCGGCTACATAAGCTTCCTACGGCGCTTTCAAACAAAGTTTTCTTTGGTGTGAAATACATAACGAGATTTGCAGGAGATGAGACAGCAGGTTACTCAAATGAGAAAACTGTCAGCAGCATCTTTTTTTTCCACGGCATCATGTGATAAACCATTTGCAGGTTCTCATTTATTAGCTTTTAATCTGCCTGACTCACGTCCTGTCTTCGTCATCACTTTTTAATGACGCTAAGAAAATATATTATCTATAATTTCCATCGTAAAGGTTGGTTATTTCTATTTAACAGCAAGTGACCTCAGCATTTCAAGATTGATTTATGCTTGATGATGTATGTTTTTTTTATTGCCACTGTGCTTCTTTATTCCCTTATCCCTTTAGAAAGATAGCACTCTAAAGCTGGAAATTGCATCTCAAATGGATTATAGATTCGTATCAGTGTCTGACTGTCCAACTTGGGCGGTAATGTGTCAGGATTGTGGCGCAGTGCTGACAAAGAATCACTCATCCGCTGTGTTTTGAGAAGCTAGTTGAAGGTGTAATAAATCCTGAATCCAGGTGATATGAGTAAATGAGTCAATAATGCTGTCAAAGTTTCATTTATCCACATTGCTGACATCGGTTGTCTCGAACCGTGCGCGATCAAGATTCCTGTGTATCCAGCTTTACCGTACAGCAGGTGCATTTACTTATTAATTCACCATCAGCATGTGAGAGTGAGTGAAGTGATTACATCTGTAATACCTGATACCTGCACACACACAGCTGTGGGTGTTTCATGAATGAAGACCACTGGCTTCCATGTACGGCAACATAATTTCTACGAGAATACTTGTAAAGGCAAATATAGTAAATGTACATTTCTTATGTAGAGTCTTATCAATAGATAGTCAAACATTCAAACAGCTATTTAAAAGTAATGGTGTTTAAAAGTAAATGTATTTTATAAATAGTTATAATTACAAGCTAATATATAATAAATAAAAACAATGGATTAATGGTTGGATAGTTTGGGAACCACTGATATACATTTACATCCCTAACTTTTATTTAACTTGTTTATACACTCTTGATACATCTGACATACTGTATTTACATTGTGGTGTGACTGAATCATCATATACAGCCAAAGGTATTTTTTCTCATTTTCAACGCTGCCTTGATGTTTGATTCACCTTATTTTTGTCAGGAATGTCTGCTGCAGTAACTTTCAGGACCTTTGCCTTTACTTTTAAACGGTCTCTTTCAAACTTGCACCTTTTACGAAACCATGTATTCATTCGTCGGCAGAGCAACATCTGAATGCGTCACGGTGAAAATAACATTTCCGTGGCCTAAGCGAAAGCAGTCATTTCAACAGGGCAACACTTTCATCTGCAAAATGATTAATCACGTCACATATGGCATCTGTCCGCTATGTAATATATCTTGTCATATGACCTTTCCACTTTGTTGTAGAATGATAATTGCCTCTGCCTCATCTCCTTAGTGGGCTACGACACAGATGACATTTATTGACTAGCCACCCTTGTACGAGTATTTTACAAGAAGTGTGCAGAAGGCAACACAGATGAGCAGCATCTGCGAGAGAGAAGCAGTTGTTTTCATATGGACGACTTGTATTAGCCATGTTGGAGCCCGCTGTTAAAAACCTCATTAAAGCTGTTGCTTCTCTAAACAGGGGATGATGTATTCTAATAAAATCTCCTCCAGACAGTAGGAATGTGTGAAGAGAATGTGAATGGCATTGTTACGGTTGTGACAACTACAGCACGAGAGCTACTCAAGCATAAGGTGATTACTCTTTACTTCTACTACATATATACTACAATACTTTTCCTTTGTGGAGAAACAGTTGCTTTTTCTGAATCAGCTAAGCAAATACTCTTTTTCTCCCATGTCCCTTTGTGGAAGTAAATTCAAATGGACAACAGCAATAAAAATGCAAATTCTGACACAATGGTATCAGAGCATTTTGTGTCCGTTTATCTTCACTAATGTCCATTAGCATTTAAAGCATTTATTTGCAGCATCCTCCAGCCTAACTGGGATAAAAGCCCTCCCAGTGGTCTACCTGTCATGTCGTGTTGAGATCTCCTTCAAGTCCACAGTTTGCTTTCTGTGGTTCACCAAAGGACTTTCGCTCCTCTGATAGTCAAGCAGCAGCTCTCTGTTGCATCCCCTGCCCCTTATTGAGCCTGAGAGAATTTGTCCTGTCAGAAACAATAACTTTCCCTTCAAGTCAGAGACAGTTTTATTTCTCAACGACCATCACACAAGGTGGTTGTTTCCATTTGCCTCCCCTGTGTTTCCTTTCATTCCTGCGCTCATCATAGATGGATCAAATTGCAGCACCAAGAAAGTCAGACTTTTCTAACATCCTCGCTGGTGCCGATTGATTTTTTTCCCTGTCACCTTGTCCCACCTTAATGCTCCCTTTTAGGTTCTGCAAAAAGGGACTCGTAGCGAACTGTTCAGGGAGGAACATAAAGTCATTATTCCCCCCAAATCAGACGATAATCAGCCTGAATCTCCCTGAGCACCGACTACACACCCACACACCTCTTCACCAAGCAGACTAATGCTTCATGAATCTGTCGCTACTGCCGCTTCTATCTGACTACCACAAGCTCAATGCAGCATCCAAAGATGGATTACTGATCGGGTACAGACCCAGAGGCCCTGGAGGTCAAGTGGCCGCTGAGTCAGAGAATCTGTTTGTAGTGACTGTTTGCATTTGTTGTTGAAAAGCTATACATATGACGACAAAAGATACTCAAATCAAGGGGCACAGCAAGTGATGCAAAATGGCCACAAATAGATCTAAAACAAGAAAATGGCCACAAAGAGAAGAAACATTAGCACAATGAGATGCAAAAAACAAACGACAAACGACATGAAGTGGCTGCTTTCAGTTTGGGTGTCTTACACTCATGTAGGGGAGGTGGGGGGCCTTTTATATGTCCATGCTCGGGGGCCCATCGTCTTATAATCCGTCCTTGGCACCACCCACCCCCTTTAGCCTTCAGTCATATTTTCACCTTTGGCTGCTGACGCTTTTAACTGCCATCATTAGTTGGCAAGTGGCTGTCATGCATTAAACACCACCCACCACCCCTGTCTTCACCTACATTCAATTGTAGATAGTGCTGCCGCTGCTTTCTGCTGACAGCCACTATTGCTGCTGTTCACCTCCTTAATCCGAGTCCATTCATGAAGCACCGGTTAGCATTATTTCTATGATACATCAGGCATTAGAACACGCTGCTTTGAAAGGAGTCATTACATCGGGATCATGCATTTGTAGGAAGATATGATGAGAACATTTTTCACATTAGAGAGCAATTAAAAAATATATCAAAATATATATCATCTTTGTTGTTATCTAATTGAAGATGTAAAGAAGGTGCAAGTGAAAGAATTAAATTTGCCAAAATATTTTATGCTAGTTTGGATTCTTGATAAAGTTACAGTTTGATCCATTTAGCAAGAGCCCAAATTTTTACACACGTTATTAACTCTGCAGTTTAAAGGTAAATCTTGTCAAATATTGAGCTTCCTTGTGTCAGTGGGATTTGTAGCTAGCAGCTTCCAAAAGTAATAAAACAAACCACAGAAGTTCTCCAAAGATTAATGGCTGGTTTAATGCTGAAATCTATTCATGAAGTCGTATTTTTTTTACAGAATTTCATATGAGATCGTAAATCTGTTGAATTTCTGAGGAATACTTATTTATTAGTATGGATGGACTCAAAATTTTCTTGAAACCTGGGAATAGAAAATATTGATTTGTATAACAAATTGCAGATATGGCAACTCCCATTTTTTCCAACCGCCTCCAGAAATTGGTTTAGTCATGGGTTTGTGTGTGGTTGTGATTCAAACACTACAAAGATGGTCCATGAGTAAATCTAAGACAGATTGCAGCATACATTTAAACAAAGTGCAGAGACGTCCTGAAAGACTCCTCAGTGAGATAGTGCCTCATGGTACATCAGGCAGGCACGCAAGTCATTTTATAGTTACACGTTCCCAACATCCTCTCTTCCACATCCACGACCTGCAGTATCTCTGACAATGGGCTGTCCACATTAACATCTGGCTCTCAGGCTGCATACATCAATGCTGAGCTCGGCAACCTCCTTGCTCCACTGCTGCCTGCTATCAAAAATTTAACTCCCTCCACCTGGCAGGCCTCCCCCTCTATTAGCATTTCATTGTATTTTTAATGTTTGTAACATGTGTTCGTGTTCATTAAGAGTTGTGTGCATTATGATACAATAAATGGTTAAAACGTGACGTGAGTGTCCTGACTGAATTAGGGTAAAACTCGGTAAGATGATGAAACTGTAAGATTCCCTGGAAACCGAGCTGACTCTTCAAGATGTAGATGAATTGAGTTAATCTCGTCTCACAGCTCTCTTTGTGGAGATAATCTCAAAGTGATAATGTCCTCTTCCTAAATGTGTCAGATAGTCTATGGGGTCAGCCGGATATAAACATTCAGCACAGGGAGCGGCTGCTCACAGCTTGTCAATCAGAACGCCGAGGCAGGTTGACCTGTCAATCAGAAACACGGTCCTGCAGCAGAGCATAATTGAATTAGCTCCAGTCACTTTCTGAAGGTTAATTGGTGGAGAAACCTTGGCTGAGAATGGCGAGGTAATTGACCAAGATAAGGAAGTCTGTCTTATCACAGATTTTGTCAGGATGTGTGAATTTTCATCAATTCTCTAAATATAAGTTATTAATAAAATTATACATATAAAGATGCTGACACTCAGCTATCCTGTTAAATCCACCTGAATAGTGAGTCTTCCATAAGTTTCTGTCACGCTCAGGGCTGCACAGTCGCTCCCACTTTAGCTCGACATGTCATGAGTCAGCAGCAAGAGACACTGCTGGCAGATGCTTTGGCTCGGAGGCCAAAATAACGTGCCGAGTTGATGGTCAGTTGATGGTCTGGAAAATTGCATTTAAACCTTCAGGTGTTATTCCAAGTTGTATCTTACTCTCAAACGAACAGAATTAAACTCTACTTTGCTCCTGTCCCTTTGATAAATGCTCTCTATAGCCCAGGTCACTGTTTCCCCTGTTCAGTATTCATCCTGCGGAGCCAAACTCTTATGGTTTTGTTATAGAATACAGTCGAGTACAGAGATCACAGTGGTAATGTTAAAGAAAGCGCTGAGGAAGATACACTTTTCTGCTTTCGTATTCTCTGAACTATCGTATCGGGCCGCTTTAATTCTCCGGCAAGTTTCACCGATGCATCTGTTTCGATCAGTGCAGTATGATTCCACGCCAGTCTCCATGGCTTATCATCTTTAAAAGAGGTGTCACCCAAAGTAGAGCTTTTAGTTTGTAATGAGATTTTTTTGCTCTCGCCCAAGCTTGAATCGTACTAGGTCATGAGCCTGCAGAAGGACTCTTGATACACTGAAGAACAATAGAGTGAGATATTGGGAATTTACAAGAGATGGCAGGGCAGTAAGTCATTTAAAGTTTTACAAAGTATGACACCTGCGCAGAATATCAACGAGGAAGTGGGCTGAATGCAACTTTCCAAAAGACCGGGAGGCAGTTTCAAATTCAGGGTGCCTGTGCTTGTATCTGTATCTGTCTAACCTTTGCACTCAGCGCTTTAATTACCCAAAAAGGATCTGTTATTTGACATTAAGCACTAATGGATCATCAGCATTAATTGAGATCAACCCACACTTCAGCAAAACGTATTATCCTGATGCTAATTTGCAGCTAATTAACAGGTAATTGGCAGCAAGAAGATGGTATTTGTCCTTTACTGATCTCTGCAAAACATATCCTGAATCTAGGATGTTACTGTGCAGAAAAGTTTTATATCTATTCTTTCCTAATTCAGCAGGCAATTCTGTCTTTATTATACACAATCATTCTGCTTTTCAAAACTTTTTTTCCATGTCACAATTATCTTTCGAACACAATAAACCACCATTCAATGACTGATAACTTACAACTTCTGAACAGAGAAAGTCTGTTGCTCAGTTAAACAGACAGAGTTTAATTACAAAGTACTGCTGTAAAGTCCTAATACTGCTATAACTTGTACTACATCAGTAGCTTTAATACCGATAATAAACCAGCTGTAGACCAATTTCCTGTTTTACTGCCAACATAATCACATTCACAAACTATTAAGAACAATACATACATTACAAAAACACCATTGGCCATTTAACAACAGTGTTAAATAAAGAAACAAGGAACATAGTTTTCAAATGTTCTCAAATCCCCTATATTATGTAACTCCATATACAGTATCTTATCACTACGTTTATCACTTTATTTCAGCCTCAGGAGGTCGTATTGAGATAAATACTGTGGTGAAAGCTTCTTCTGGCACCGTTTTATATGAGGAAGCAACTCCAATTGTCATGTGGGAATAAAAGGCTTTGTCTGGAAAACAAATGAGTCCAGTGCATCGAGGTGGCGTACAATACTCCTCACTTATAAGAGAAGTTAGGTTATACTAAGTAAGAACCATCTGCTGTGTGAGAGAGACACACAAGTCCAACACGTATATCAGCCGAGCCATAAAAAGTGCTGAACTTTTAGCAAACCGTATTCAATGAGGATGGGACCATCAATTCTTTTCCAGGCAATATTCCCTGAGTAATTAATGTATGACTTTAATATCCTTTGATATAAGCCAAGCATATGTGCCCTCGTTCTCTCTCTCTCCAAAGCAATTCAGTACCTCAATGAGCACAATGTTTTCCTTCCCCAAGAGAAGTAGTTCCATTTCAACTCAATTGATTCTCCACTTCTGCTTTCCCATCTTTACTTTTTTCCCCCCCATTCTTTCCAGCAAGGAGTGCATGCATTTTCAATGACATCAAATAAAGGGCAGTCATTGGTATGGATGAGGAGGGTCCTCGGAGATTGAGGCACCTTCGCCGTCACAAAGCACAAGATAGGAAGCTCGGGGAGAAAACGCACGGCCTCGAACTGTAAAAACAGATCCTTTGATATCACGGCTTTGTAGGCACTTTTGTAAACAACAAAAAAAATATTCGTTAGTATGCACGGTGAAATTGTTTGGACAGATACACTGACAAATGGAAGGGGACTGAGAGGCAGAGATAGCCAGAGAGGGAGGAGAGGTGCAGTCTGCCTGGTTTGCATACAATGAGCGAGTGTTTGCGGGGAGGGAGACGCAGCAGTTTCCAGATCTTTTTTCTCAATGTGGCGTTCTGGAGCTCCTGTCAAAGTTTGCCTTGAAGCACCAGCTCTTGTGGTGGAGCAGCACTCCAGCGGCTCTATGCAAGAGAGGACGGCTCCTCTGCTTCATGTTTAAAGACTGCGGCGAGACACAGAGAGCCGCTGAAAGAATCTCCTTAAGTTACCATCCAACCTGTCAATATCGCAACACCTACTCCAACCCTCTGCTTTAAGGCTATATCAGCATTTGACTCTTAAAAAGTCAGATTACATTTTTCTGCATTATATGCTGCCAAAAATCGCTCTATGAAAGATAGACCTCCATTTCTCCACATTTACAGCTTCGTTTGTGCTGTTCGTGTTTTTCATGAAAAAAAGAAGCAGTGATTTGCTGAGCAGAAGCATGTGAGGCCCTGAGCAACTGGAACAGAAATTCACAAGGCTGTGTTTGAATCATTCTTCAACAGCAGGGTTTCAATAGGTTATCCACAGAAGAGGAAAAGAAAAAGAAAAGCCTTCATTACCCAGCGCATAAAGCCTAAATGGAAAAGAGACTGTGGAATGGCTGCCTGTGTCTGATAGGGGAATATACTCAGCTTTGATGCCTTGGGTGTTCTGGCCTGCTGCACTCAGGGCTAGCAGTGGACCATACAGATTGCTGCCATTATGGAAAGTGGGTCTGTGGTGGCAAATAGACCTAAGCTCTCATAAGGAAACATACACTGCTGGATGCCTTGGGCTCATTTGGAGATCTGAATATACTGTATGATACGATTTGCATGAAAACAAAGCACTAAAAATTAATTTGAATGTAGTTGGGTGCTTTGTTTATCCCCGAACAGCTCGGCACTGCGGGCGATGTTTTTGTTGGCATATGCTGTGGATTCACTGGGACACGAGAGCAAGAGTTAAGATACAGTGTCTGAATGCAAAATCTGCATTTTGTCGAGCAAAAGCTACGGTATCACCTATCAGTGTGAGCATGCCTGTGTATTCATGTTTACCCTAACAAGGGGAAGTAGCCTGGCTGTAATTTATGCATGGTTTTCAGTGTTGAGGCAGTGAATCAGTTGGAGGCTCACTAGAGTGAGTCACTGTGGACAAACAAAACGCAGCCAATGCATTCTAAATGAGAGGAGACTTCTCAGCTTTAACTTAAACTTCCATTTAGCCGCTAAAGGATCTCGCACCAGTGTCACGCTGTGAGCAAGTGGAGGTCAGGTCAGATGAGCTCAGTCTCTGCCGCGCGGTATTTGCGATAAAGGTCAGAGACTGGGGAATAACAACAAGACAACGCTTTTCTTGAAGAGATCCTTTGCCTTACCAGATATTCTGCAGAGCTGTATTTTTCATATTCATTTCATGGAACATTTGATTTGGAACCTCTTTCCTCCCAGGGGCTTTGAGAGTGTTCCTTTCTCCAATGCTCCTCTGTCGTTGCTCTTTTGTCGTCATGATGGTGGTTTTATAATGGCAGCCTGTGGCGTTCTGTTGCAGTGTCCTCCACCACTTTATTTCTCCTCTTTATCTGCACTTGAATAGCTGACCAGTGCTTTTACTTGATAAACTTGCAGATAGTTTATTAGTTCTACGTGAACCAGGGAGAATTGCAATTTACAAACCGTTTCTACGCACCCAAATTGCTCTTCATTTCTGTTTTAAAATGCTGTCTTTTTATGAGCCATTGAATCAATCTGGCGCTGCGCATTTTCAAGTCTGGACAAAGCCTTCAAGAAAGTGTCACAGCACAGGACTGACATTCGGTGACAGACTCTGCCCTCAGTTGTGGAACTCTGTCACGCTCATATTGCCAATAAAATCTTCATACTGACTGCCGCCGAACAAAATGTCAGAGTTTATTGAAAGTGGTTTTGCATACGGCAAACAGCTTGCTGTGCTATGTATTCATTTACAGCATCTGGTAAAGAGTGGAAATGGAAAAGCAGAAATAGTGAATTGGCAATAAAGTCACACCAGCTTCCACATATACAGTAAATTTATAGAATACAAATCACAAATAGGCCAAACTATGAGCTGTAGATTTACATATAATCTCACTCTCTGGGCTAACTCAAATCTATGAGAAAAGCCTCAGATTACACTACCAATCTGTACCAGCTGACACAATGTCCCACTATATCAATCTATCAACATACAGTACACTGCTGGAGATGATTCAGAGCTGGACGGCTGTTTCCCCTATAGCATGATGCAAATTCATTCTGTTATTACTCTGTTAAAGGTCTTCTTAATGTAAAATGAAGCATGCATTTCTTGTGCAATGCAGGTTTTTGTCTGTCTGTAATATAAAATGTGGAAACACAGGGATGTTTTTGTTGGGTGATGCAGTGGCTCAGTGGTTAGCACAGCAAGAAGACCCTGGGACTGAACCCCAATTAGGTGGACAGGGAAAAACCCAAAACACACACACACCCCTAAGCTCAGCATCCCTGGAAGCGTATAAAGTCATATTGGATTCAGCACCACATGATTTAGGTTCAGTAACAATCCAGAAAGTAGTGTCCTCTGTACTGCATGTGTTTTATTGTAAATAACCATGTGCTGACTATAGTTTATTAGTCAAGATTTCTGCAAATGTTAAAAACATAATCTGAGGTTTTGCAGAAAAATCCAATGTCAATGTTATTGACTGCAGTTGCGTCTCTTTTTTTAAATTTACATTTATATACTACTAATTTGCAGCATCAAATACACTGCGTCTGCAACCCAGTGTAGAAAGAGAGAAAAGCAATGCCTGCTGAGTTACGTTTTTTTGTCAGCATAATGAGGAAATGTATTCAATCGAGGTAACTGTTCAATGACAATAGAATTCATTTGTTTCCAATATCTGCTAATAGAAAAAAGAGAATGATTAACATTTTTAAGGTGATGTTTAGGGGCTTTAGAGATTGTGCTTTTAATTAAATATTGAAAGAGTCAACAGTGAAGCAGGAAAGCAGGATGTGTTTACTTTATTAACATTTAACCAAAATCACGATCCTCCCGTAACTTAAGTGCTATTGATGCTTAAACATAACCACACACCTCAACAACATCTCCCAACTGTGTGTGAAGCTTAAAAACATAGCACCTCATTCTTTACTTGAAAAAAATGTTGGCACTGAACAGATTTTAGCAAAACAATTAAATGAGCAATATATAAGTGTAACAGGACACTGGGTTGGTCCCAAGTTAAAACCCATATTCAGGGTCTAACAAAAAATGGACAAATTAGTGATAATGTTTCAGTGCAGACACTTGTAACCCAACATGATGTATGATGACAAAAAACCTCAATACTCCTGTGATTCTAATGTGATAAACTAAACCGAGAAAAAGGTCAAATGACAGCAGGAATGCTCTTTAAGGCCACAGAGGCAGGTGGGGTTTCAACTTGAAGTATATTCTCTCTGCCATGAACTGTCACATTTATTCTGTTCTAACTGTGATTATACCTGTTGTGTCGAGCCATGTCCTCTAACACACAAAAGCACCTTCTCACCCTCTGTGTCCCCCCCCCACAGGCAGCTCATTTCAGTCTGTGTCAGAGGCAGAACTGGTGAGCTAAAAGAAAAGATTACTACAGATATCAAGACCTCTGGGGTTGATGTTCCCGCTGTGTGTTCATTTCCAGCACGTTCTGATTAGTATGCTCATTAATGACAAATTAGTGGTTGTTAGAAGATCATTTTTAGTGCTAATATTAAATATTTCTGAGATTGCCTCACAGTAGTTTCTGTATAAGCACTTAAACAAACAGAGGAAATAATTGAAAAGAGGGTGGTGGTGTTTACATCTACTTAATTGTATTCTAGGAGTAAAGAAGTCTTCAATTTGATTTTAAAGCAAGAAAAAAAAATCTAGATCGTCTTAAGAATTAATGAGGGCTCCACTGATTAGAAAGCACCATCTCGTAGCCATCAAATTTAGTGACCAGAGTTCTCGACGAGATTCTTCCTGCGATAGTAATAACTGTTAACGAATTCAGTTTTATACGTTGACATCGTTCAACCTGCAATTGGGTATAAACATCCCCTTGCTGCATGTTAAAATCAATCCCACAAATTGCTTCAAAAGACACATTATTATTGGCAATTGCAGTCTTTCAACCACTAATGCATAACTGTGCAGCAGGCGGCGTGATATTTTTTTTAATTTCCTTGTCAGCACCAGTAAGTTGACCCTTGAACAATTAATTGCTGTAATGAAGGCTGTAATAATGAGTGATTTGATGATGTAATTGAGTGAGGTTCTGCTCTGAATCCAACCACTGAAGGAACTATAAACTCTACACTTTAAAGCAACACTATGTAACTTGTAAACACAAAACAGCACATTCATTCTTTTACAAATTAAAAGTTGGACACATAAGTAATAATACACAACCTTGCTCAGTTCAACAAACTCTTATATCGTTAATGTATATCTTCACTTGGTTTGATATGGCCTGTAGTTCATGGTGGCTTATTTTCACTAGCATTTGCAAATGTTTGATAGCTATTGCAAATGATTTTTAACAGTCTTTTTGCTGCCTCTTCTCTGCTTGTGTGTGTTTATCGTACATTTAAGTAGTATTTATAATTACACTTGTGGCGACTGATTGAGTGAGTGAGTGACTGCTGCTCAGGAAAAATGACTTAAGATCAGACTAAATATGGCCTATATTTATCTGTAACATTTCAAAACAAGAAAATGAATTTACCTGTGACTGCAAGTGATATCAATGAGTGGACTGACTGGAATTATCTAACTGTCTGGAACTGCACAAACAGCAAAAACAGTGCTTGCAAGGATGCGATATACTGTATTTTGTATTTGAGTAAGTGCCAAAAAAAGAAAATAATCAATTTGGGATTATTTCTGTCTGCAGTGAAATCTACTGCAGATTAGGGAGCATCAGCTGTTGCCCCCATTTTTACTACCATGGCTTGTCTCCCTTTGCAAAAGATCTTAATTTAATTTAGGGCCATCAAGAAATCACACCTTCTGCCCAATTTCCTTCTTTTCTCTTGTGGAGTCAGCGCTCAAAAAGATTTTAATTTATGCATGAAGGCTTTCAGAGGAAAATCCTCCATACATTGTAGGAAACGTCATTTCGTGTGGTGCTGGATAATTGATTTAATGCAGGTTCTTAACATTGGCCTCCCTCAGATGCGTCTGACAGTCCTCAGGTTAATGGTGTGAAAACAGGGACCCTGCTTTTTCCCAACCTGTCAAGTGGTAATTGGCCAACAGTTTCCTTAAATTGCAGTCTGCCACAGGGACTGCAAACACCTCTTAAACTGTGTACAAAATAATTAGTATGGCATGAACACTGAGAGCATGCAGTAAACATGAATCCCAGGCTTTGAGTGCACCATGTGAATTCAAACATATGCAATGTAAGCACCTTTCTTATTCTGATTAAATGTAATTAATGTCAACTTTGTGTTCTTCTTTATGTTGCAGGTTATTCCTCCGTGCACATGAGAGACACACAGAGAGGAAGACAGTGGCAAGAACAATAAGATGAGACCATTTAATGATGGTAACCTTTAAGGAGAAAAGCACAAGCCAGCCTGAGGTGGTGAAATCTCTTTTAAGCATCACCACAAGTTCACTGCTGGCAAACCTCAATGTAACAAACTCAGTTTAAGGGCAGATACGCAACTTTTTTTTTTTGACTGGTGCATGGGACAATACCATCGATGAAGAGGAGACAAATAAAAGAATTTTATCTGGTCCCTGAGAACAGTTGAACATCCAGCTTTTTCCAACAGGATCGTCTCAGCTGTACTGAAACCACAGCGGTACCACCTCCCTCTCTTTTTTTGGCCCTGCACATGACTCTCAGAGAAGCACCAATGGCCTGCAGCTTAGGCATGGTGATGAGTGCCTTGTTTTGGTCTGTAGCCATTGTATATTTGACTCATATTGGCAGAGTCAGTGGAGACTGCTGGTTAATTGAGGGTGAAAAGGGCTTTGTATGGCTTGCGATTTGTAGCCAAAACCAACCACCTTATGAGGCCATCCCACAGCATATCAACAGCACCATTGTGGACCTTCGTCTGAATGAAAACAAAATCAAAAGCATCCATTATTCTGCCCTAAGTCGCTTTGCCAACTTGACCTACCTGAACTTGACGAAGAATGAAATCTCCTACATCGAGGACGGGGCCTTTTCTGCTCAGTTTAACCTACAAGTCCTTCAAATGGGCTTCAACAAGTTGCGGAACTTGACAGAGGGGATCCTCAGGGGTTTAGGAAAACTGCAGTACCTCTACCTCCAGGCAAACCTGATTGAGACTGTGACACCCAATGCCTTTTGGGAATGCCCCAACATTGAGAACATTGACCTCTCCATGAACCGAATCCAGCAGTTAGACGGGTCCACGTTTACCAGTTTGACTAAACTGACCACCTGCGAGCTGTACACCAACCCTTTCAACTGCTCGTGTGAATTGCTTGGTTTTGTGAAATGGCTCTCAGTTTTCCCCAACAGGACGAATGAGCGGATGGTCTGCGACTCCCCACCTGGCGTCTCTGGCTACAGTCTACTGAGCCAGAATCCAAACAATCCAACATATCGAAATGCGCTTCACATGCTCACCACCGTGTGTACTGATGACTACGTGACGCCATTTATTCCTTTGCCCACCGAGCCCACAACACCCCCACCAGACTCGACACTTTGTGGGGTGGAGGACTGTCCCTCAGGCACAGAACCAGAAGACATTAACATCAGTACAACCTACCATGATGTGGAAGTAAACCCTCTGATGAAGCTGAAGCAAGTATCAAACACAGCTGCCACCATCACGGTTCAGATTCCTCATCCTTACAGGAAGATGTACATCCTGGTTCTGTACAACAACAGCTTTTTCACAGATATTCAAAACCTGAAAGATACAAAGGAGGATGTTGATCTAAAAAACCTTAAGCCCCACACTAACTACACATACTGTGTCGCCTCCATACGTAATGCTCTTAGACAAAACCACACTTGTCTGACAATCACTACTGGCCCTTGGAACGGAAAGGACAGAGTTGTAAACAATGCAACTGCTACTCACTACATCATGACAATTTTAGGCTGCCTCTTTAGCATGGTCATTTTTCTGGGTGTGGTCTACTACTGCTTGCGGAGAAAGCGCCAGCAAGATGAAAAGCACAAAAAATCAGGTAGTTTGAACAAAAATATAATGGAACTGAAATATGGACAAGAATTGGAGGGAGGGACTATTTCTCGAATGTCGCAGAAGCAGTTGTTGGCCGGGGAGAGCATGGCACGTATGCCATACTTACCATCTGCAGGTGAAATGGAGCAGTACAAATTTCAAGAGATAAGTGATACTCCTAAAATGATGAAAGGAAATTACATGGAGGTGCGAAGCATGGACCACCATGAACGCAGGGAGTGTGACATGGGAATGGCCGGGAATAGCCAGGGGTCGGTGGCTGAGATTTCAACCATTGCAAAAGAGGTTGATAAAGTCAATCAGATAATTAACAACTGTATAGACGCTCTAAAGTCTGAATCCACCTCTTTTCAAGGGGTGAAATCTGGAGCTGTGTCCACTGCAGAGCCCCAGCTCGTACTTATATCAGAACACCCGCAGAGTAAATCTGGCCTTCTGTCCCCAGTGTACAAGGACAGCTACCACCACTCTCTGCAGAGGCATCGGGCCTCTGATGTCTCGCCAAAGAGGCCCAGCACTGCCACAGGAGGGCCCATGCGAAGCCCCAGGCCTTATCGCTCTGAATCCAAGTACATAGAGAAAACCTCCCCATCAGGAGAAACCATCCTCACTGTAACACCTGCTGCCGCCATCCTGAGGGCCGAGGCAGACAAGATCCGCCAGTATAGTGACCACCGGCACTCGTACCCCGACGCTCAGATAGAGGAGCTTGAAGGACCTGACGGCCACAAGTCCTCCATGTTGGAGCCTCTAACTCACTCCCGCTCCAGAGACTTAGCATATTCCCAGCTGCCATCCCAGTACCACAATCTAAGCTATTCCTCCAGTCCCGAATACTACTGCAAACCTTCACACAGCATCTGGGAGCGATTCAAACTCCACCGGAAACGGCACAAAGATGACGAGTACATGGCTGCAGGACATGCACTCCGTAAGAAAGTCCAGTTTGCTAAGGATGAGGACCTGCATGATATTTTAGACTACTGGAAAGGTGTATCATCCCAACATAAATCATAACCTGTTTAGGTGTTTTTAAAATGGACCACACATTGCAGAAATGACACAAGAACCTCATCTGACAATTGAATCAATGGATACTTCCATATTATAATCAACTACTCACTCGCGTGTATCACATTCTCTTTTGACTATAAGGAAAATGGGGCAAAGATTCTTTAAATTTGTCATATTATGTAAAGCATTCATCGGGAAAACTTTTATCTATTAAAGAGAAAATATATTACAAATTAATAATATATATGTTACAATGGATTATAGGTTTTTGGGTATCGCATGGCCAAGTCCTGTGACAGTGGATTTGCTGTTGTGTAATATGAAACTACTATATGAAGATATGTCTACTGAAACCTCAATATTGTTTTGAGGAACTCCTTCATTCAAAAAGAACTTTGTTTTCTTCCCTCCCTGCATATATTTAATTCAACAAAACTATGTACAGATATGGGTTTCTATATTTGCAATGTTTGCTGTGTAAATGGAAAAGTATTAGTGGATGAATCAGGTTTTATCAAATGGAGTGCTGTTCATTTAGAACCACTTGTTGCTGAAGAACAGCATCTCACACTTTAAACCTGTCAGATCATTTGTCATTTTAACTGTCACCGCCTGTTTGTTTTTTCTATTATTATTCTCTTTTTTTAAAGCTTTTACATGCATTTACAAGACACAGATGGATTCAGTTTTAAATGTCCCCTTAATCTCACAATGCAGTATTCAGCGGATGGACTCTGATAGACGTCGTGCAGGCAAGATGCGGCGTGTCAAATGCTGTAATGAAGGTCTCAGTCATCAGTTTCATGAACCATCATTTGTATCTTTAGTACCAAAGTAGAAAAAGCTGAAATGTTTACAATATTTCTGCACGGTCTGGGAATCGTATGAACTTAGAGCAGTAGGTCCATGTTGACTTTCTTTTCTTTCTTTATTTTCTTGTATCAGTTACTCCTTCAGAAACATTGGGAAACTAAAATATCCACATACAGGATATGGTGTTGAAAGCCTACTATTTATCACTAACACTTCAAGGGTAAGGCAGCTGTACTCTGTCACCTGTTGTTAAGGTAGAGACAGCTGTTCTTCCCCGCAGGAGAGCCCGATGGATGAATGTAACAGATACATATTCTGATCTGTCTATGGCAGCTTTTATGTAAGGAAATATTTATTTAATGCTATTAACGACTGTGTTTTTTTTTCCTTTGCTTCAATATTTCTTCCAGTGTATTATATTGCATAACGTCTGATCCGATAAATGCAGGAAAGTAGTTTGTGAATCGGATGGGCCTTGTTGCTTGCTGAGAGGTTTCATTTTGTTTTTACCTGCTAGGCTGTTAAATCTTTTTGTATATTATGAAAGCTACGTACCAGACGAATATCAACATGCTAGAGTAAAATTTGAGAATGTGAAACTGAATCCTCTGACTTACTGGCTGTGAATTTGTATATCATGAAATTTTTTGAGTAAATATAAGACTTAACGCTTTTTCTTTGTAAAATGTTTATGTAACTTTTTCCAAGCGGGCTCATGATGATTCATTACATATTTATGAATGAGCAATAAATATGCATTTCAAGCCTCCTACTTAATTGAAGAGTTGTAATGATATAACTCTAAATGTATGTAGGACATGGGTTTATGAAAAGGCAGAGAACAGTTCTTTGAGGTTGAGCCTCACATTAGTCATTTCTAGGGTTGCAGAGATATTAAAAAAACTGCTATTATATAAAATTTTTCTGAATTGGGGTCATCATAACCAACATTATCACTTTCAATATAATGAAAGAAAGACCTACACCTTCGAGTAGAAAGAGGTCATCTTTCCGTTTTTCCTTTCCTGCTTTCATGAATCAAGTTTCCAAATTAGTGAATATTTTAACCAAATTTCGAGAATATCATCCAAAGAAAATGCTATTCAGAGCACATTTTCATTCACTACTGAATACTAGATGTTAGCCGCTTCAAAATAGAGTTGGTGGCACTTATTCTCTAGTCTTGTGCCATCAAACTACTGCAGAGGAAGAGCATGCAATGTAATTAAAAGAGTGCTGCTAAATCCTCAAGCAAACAAAAATGATGTGGGAAAATTTTAAGAAAAGTTATAGTCTTCTCAATAGTCCACGCAGATCCAATCTCTTCAGTCAAGTGTACGTTTAAGGCGCATGCTTTTTGTGTTTCATGATTAATTCTGTGTCTGAGTTTCCTTTTGCTTTTATCAAAACACAATCACATCAAAACATGTGGCACTTCCACTCAGGTTTGTTGGTCCAAACTGAAGGTGGGTGGAAACTTACTGTGGTCCTCAATCAAATATTTAATTGGAAACTATTCTTACTTATATTAGATGAGCAGCTTTGGCCAGAATCTGTGGCGCTGTAAACAAAACACAACCAGTATTTCCAGATGACAGACGATGATCCACATTTTGAAGCTCAAATATTTTTCTCTTTTTCTCTCACTTTTCATTTTGTTTCTTGCTGCATTTTATCTAACTTCAATTTTGGTCATATGGCAACTCAAAAAAACATCAGCCCTTTGAGTGGAAATAGATATTAAACACTTCAATATCAATGAATGAAAATCATGAAAGCAGGGCAGACATATTATATGTGCTGTGTGTTGAGGTGAGGACGAGGCTGCAGTCTGATAGCAGTGCTGACCCGAGGGAACAAATTTATCTGGTGACATATTTTTTCATCAACCACTTTTCCTTCCATTAGACATCGAGTGTGTAAGTATAACTGCAGGCATTAGTTAGCCCATTTGTATTTTTTCTGTGTCATAATGCTGCATCCATTTCATGTAAGTGTGTCATGACGCTGTTATTATTCATTAATGTGAAATGAAGCATTCATGAGCCTGATGTGTTATGTAAGCACTTTATAAAGTGTTAACTTGGTTGTCTGACTTAATATTTCAACCGCCTTAAGATTTTGGGATATGTGTACAAGTGTAAATTTCCTTTTGTTTTATTTCAATGTTGATACTGTTGACAAGTCTCCATTTGTTGTTATTTTTATAAAAGCATTTCAGTATCTTCTGAGAGCTGTCAGGTTTCTAGTTCATTTAGCTATTTAGCGACATGTTTTTATACTGCATATTGTAGCACTTCTGTCTAATAAGAGTTTAAAGTGTTGATAAAACCTTTAGAAAGATCAACAGTTGTTGTTCAAGTGCATCAAAACAAACAAGAGCACAAAAATGTGTTTTTTATTTTATTTCTTAATACTATGTTATCTGCTTTCAGGCAAAGTACTGTGAAATAAAGTTAAGGGTGCACATACAATATACACTCAGCATCTTTATTGTGACTTTTGAACAGAAGCCTTTTAGGGCTACTCTAATGGCAACTGACCAGTCGATTCAGCTGTGACACGTTCAAGCTCTGCCGCGGCTTCCCGGTCTACCTTTTCAAGAAGATTTGAGACGTTTTCAGCGGACGCAGAAATCACGACAGGTGGAGCTATGACTGAGGCAAAGTGCAACCGGAACACACAACATGAAGTGTAAGATGAGCCAAACATTCCAAACACAAATACCATATTTTTTGGGCAAAATATGTGATCCTCCTGTGCACAGTCCATTATTTCAGTAGAAAGCCACTCTTCGACAGAGTAAAGCAAAAAATACCAAGACCTGGCCATTTTTCCTTATAATGCACAAATGTACTCAAATCTAATCAGATCATCTGGACTATACATCTGTCAGATTGTCTTAAGTGTGAACAATGTTGGTCTTGAATAATTAAACCTAATTTTCTGGTGCACACAACAGAAGTGCGCCTAGATTAAGTAGATTTTTTTTTTTCACTCCACTCATTTGTGATTTTGTGGCTCATCATGACACCACATGTGGTTTAATGGGCCTGGAGTGCACTAAACATGAGGTTTAATACAGGTACAGGCAGCGATGGTGCACCAATATAGACATCCCCAGAAATCACATCATCTCCTTTCATGTACGTTATGCCTGCCAGTCTCATTCTGATAGAGACTCTGAACCAGCAGACGTGTTGCTTTCCACACACCTCGTCACATGTTTTAATGTGATTAGGGAAATAATGACAGTAAGTCCCGAACAATTGGATTAAGAGCTTATTTTTACAAAAACACCTTGTATTTTCTGTTTTGTTGTTTGGCTATGTTTTTTTCTTGTTTTAGTAGATAACAGCCCAAACACAATGTGGTGCAGTTTGATGGTGATATTTCCAACATTTTTGACAGCGTATTTTTTTAGGCATTGGAAACATTAACAGTAAATGTAGCGTCAGGATGTCATCCTTTCAGAATCAAAAAGCAGTGGTGTCTTTCCTCGCCTTTTCACACTCATCACACAGAGAGAAAAGGGGCAGGAATACCTTTTTCTCCACTCAAAGTAGCCTCAATAGACCATGACACAATGTAGCTGCGTGCTGCAGGAGCTCTGCCTTTGTCATGACTGCTCGGTTGCAACTGTGAAAGAATATAAAAGGCTTCATTTGAAAGCTTTTTTTTATGTCCTCACTGTCATTTTTGACTAAAAGCAAAAGTTCAAGCCCATTCACAGAGTCAATATGATAATATTTAAGATTCTATGTGTTTCCTCATCCTATTTCTGCTTTCTGGAAGCATAAAATGAGTAGTAAATAGCTGCAGGGGTTACTGATTAATGGAGGCGAGTAAACAAGCCAAGGTACACAACCATGCTGCGTTCAGAATCACAAGAGCAGGCTAAGGCTGTGTTTATGCTGTTTGAAGGTCCAGCTGTCTTACTTAATTCACTTACGTTTTCTGTCCTCAACAGACTACAACAATTTATTGTATATGACAGCTGGAAATTCTCCTGATAAACAACCACAGTTCAGAACCTGAAGTCAAAAACGTCGATCAACATGCCTCCTGCTTCATGTACTGCACATAACCTAGGAGCTGCTCATTACTGCTCTCCTAAAAATGCAATGAAATTCAACAACAAAGCAATAACCATATTGCTTTATTTTGCTTGACTCACCTCAGTCATCAATAGCTTGTTTACAGTGCTGCCTTTCTATTGCAGTTTGCTTTGCCTGCAGGGAAATGAAGGGGAGAGACTGTGGAAGGCGTCGACTTTGATTTGTTGTTGTTACTCACTCAACAGCAGAGGTTAACATTAAGGCAGAAATTATACACAGACTCCACCTGTAACTCCCCACTTAATCTTTGAATGTGTGGGACCCACAGTAATGATGGATAATATATTAATATGTTATATGGGCAATATATTCCCATTTATTATTTTATTGTTAAGGTTTATTGTGTTGTTCATTTGTAATTTGATATGTGTTCATTTGCAACAGCAGCTATAATGTTTTAGTAGGTTAATTTATGGTTACAATGAGTAAACCTCACACAGGCACTCTGGGCAGCTCGAGGGTCCTTCAGGTAAAACACTGGACGGCGTCATTCACTTGACCCTACCTGCAGTTTGTAGCTATGTTACACTGATGCACTTGTGTTTCCAGAACAAAAGTAAAGAAATAACTTTTAAATAAATTAGGCATGCCTGGAAGTCTTAGGGTGGAAGGTTTTACAGCTGTACCCAACTTAGAATTTTCTATGTTGGATTTTGCTATCTCAACATTCCAGGTCTCTGCAAGTCAGTTTTTCTGTGGAAACAAATGGCTAACTGGAGGATAATCAAAGCACAGGCTGTGTCCACAATCTAGTAACACTGCAGTATAAGTGTGTAAATTTATTCACTACATAATGCCCTTACAAAAAATCCACAAGCCAAGCAGAAAAAGTAGTGTCGATGGCATGCACACTACATTATGTTAACAATCCCACAATGCAATGCATCACATTTTATGGATGCAACTAATACCGTTGTGTGACTCTGCACCTGTCAGTGATGATTACTAAGTGTCCGAAATCTCAGTTTCCTGCTCACCACTGAGTAAACCACTGAGTGTCTATTCTAGAGGGAGTATTAAATGAGTTAACAAGGGAGGGATCTGGCGAAAAAAATCACATTCTTCAGCTTAACAAGACAAGAGGAGCAGCTCTGTGTGGCTAGACTGGAGCTAAACTCTAACATCAGTGTGTCAACATGAATCTTAGCTTAGAATGTGAGTACTGAACTAACAGAAAAGAAGGGAATGAAGAATGCACTATATGAAAATATGAGGATCTGGGAACTGTGTGTTTTGTTGTGTGCTGAGATGTTTCACATGATGAGTGAAACTTTGAGCTGGATGAATATCAAAACACACTATCTGGTAATCCATCCAGTCGGTGTTGAGACATTTCACTAAAATCCTAAAAATGTCAACCTGCTGGCAGCACAAAAGGAAAAGTCAATGAATCACCACAGTGAGTAGGAGTCATCATCAGGGGACCATGAATGTTTGTGCAGAATTACAAGGCAATCTATTTAATAGTTGTTTGCCCAAAGTGAAGGGCAAACTGACCAACAGATTGCCATCTCTAGAACCACACTACTACAAACAGAAAACCTGCATAGTCAGGTCTGCAGATGTGTTTTAAGCTTACTTCCAAACTTGAGACTCCTCACAGAAATCTAATATAACACTGCACTTCTCACAGCCTGGTTACATCACACTGCCTCTCTGTTTGAAAACAACAGCTCATTCAGAACACAGCATGAATCATGAATCATCATCAAAATCTAATTTGAGGAGGAAACTCTATTATGGAGTTTCAACACCTCTGGCCACACCCAACACTGATGCAGGCTTGTATTTGAACACAATTTGGGGATTTTGGGAGTTTCACTTATGAATCTCAGAATCACGACTGCTGAATGGCGACTGAGTGTTTATTATGTGGGGAACCGGTGAGTGAGTTCAGGCACAGCCCAGACTGAACTCCGAGCTGTGGACTCCATCATGTCACAGTTGAGAAAACAGAGCGCAGTACACTGATCACACAACTGGGGCTTTACCCATGGGTTTATGTTGATCCTGACCAAATAAATATTTTAGGGGACACAGCATAACAGCTAGATAATAATGAGAAAAAAGGTCAACCTAATCCCTGAACACATTTGTTCATGTTGCTTCTGGTGTTCCCTGGAAGAGCAGCATTGTGAAAAGACAAAAGTGGGAAACAAGCCACAGATATTACTTTCATCTCAAGACGTTTTAAAAATCTCCTTTCACTGTAAGAAAGATTGCTTTCCGGACATAAACACCCTGGCTGCCAATGGAGACCCTCCATCCCTGGACATGGCACACAGAGTGCATTAATCAGCTGTCAGCAGAGCATGACTAAGGCCTCCAGTTTAAAGCATTTGAGAGGAAACACCAAAAGTTCCCCAGCTCTTGTCAAACTCAATGTCTAATTGGATATGGGTGATCAGCTTTAAAAAAAGAGCATCTACTGTGGGCTCCAAAATGAGACCTGCACAGAGATCAAAGATCAAATAGCTGCTATAATTAACAGATCGAGCTCATATAAAAGCTGCTTTGCAGGGCGATCAAATGAGCCAAAAGCATTTCCAGCACAGACAGTGACCAGCGGGGTCTCTGGGGAAAACACACCCTTAAAAGTAAGTATGAAATATTATGATTTAATTCAATATTAAAATAATTTACATTCAGTAGTAACATCTTCCACATGTGTCTAAATGTGTGATGTGCTCGCTACTTTAAGTCATCCCCAAAGAAAGAGCATTATGAATGCATCTTTAATGTTTTCAGCAAGGGGCGTTGAAGCCTGTGATCTATGAGCACCTTCATGTTGATGGGCTGAAACTCTTCACTCTTGTTAAAGGAGATTTATGCTGATGGATGATTCCAGCGAGCCGAAAAGGACCCAGGACTCGCTCATTAATACAGCAGCAGCGGTGATCGCCAAGCAGAACAAGCGAATGATCCTTCAAATGAGCGCTGTGCACAGGCAGGTCACAGAGACCACCAGTCAACACTGCTGGCAGGGAAGAGAAGAGGAACTGCTGAGCACACTCCATGTTGGAGCAGGAGAGACCGAACGGCTCATTACGATATGAAAGTGAGAGCAAATCAAAGAGTCTTCACACACTAGAAAATATAAGATGTGTGCCCACACAGGTCACATGACTTTTGTTCCCGGAACTTTTGCTTCTGGCGATAATGAGCCTGCCTGTCTCTTCCGCACATCTTTGGTCCTCTTCTTTTTTTCCTGCCAAACAAAGACTCCTCTGATCATGGCGGAGTACAAACGAGCAGAGGCTGAGCGCAAAAAAAAAAAATCAATGGTTCCATTCTTGAGGAAGATAAAAAGCTTTTAGGCTTTAATTATTTCCCCCTTGTAGCTTTATGAATTTGCTTACTACTCAATTCAGAGGTGAGGACTCGCTTGAACACGCTCGCAATAGGCTGGATCAGTTCATTTCCTTTCACTGCAGTTAAAGTAGCATGTTAATCATTTGCCTGTATTGAAGACTGTGAATCTGCTTAGACCCAAATTAAATTCTAACATTAAGAGGAAATTTAGAAAGAGAATAGCAAAGCTTTTGAAACCCACTGTAGCTCAAATGAAATCTGTTTTTTCCTTTGTTCCTTATAAACAACTTAAAATCAAGTAGGAATTTAATGAAAATGAACAATTAACAAAACCTAACTAAATAAAGCCAGTACAAAATATTAAACAAGCAAGTGTAAATAAAAATTGTTTTGTACAAATACTGAGTGACAGGAGCAATAAGCTTTCTTGATTACAAGTTTTTTGACATGGTAAATAATGAAAATAATGAGTTATGGGTCCTGGTCTGGTGCATCATCATCATGGCTTGAGACATTAGAACAGATTTTAATGTTTAAGTGATGCCTGTGCTTTTCCTACAATGACAAGTTTAAAAGTCTGCTGTCGGAAAAGTTCTGAAAGAATGAATAAACTATAAATGAATGATCAAATGAACAAAACATATACAACCTATTTTTCTTTGTTTTCCATCACATAGGCTGTTATAAAGGTAATGATACTAGTAGATCCACTGTAAGCAGGACTCAATGGTTGTTGGCTATCTACTATTGGCAAAAAAAAGGATGGACATTAACTGTTTGATCAGTTCATTAGGTTTCCTATTAACAAACATCATATGTCTCAAAATTGTCTTCTCAAAAATGGCCTTAGTTGTTAAAGGCAGGTCTTCTTTACAACAAAACTGTCACTGGTGGCAAATGTTTTGATCTTAATTATTGAATTATCTCTTGTAATTTGCCAAATAAATGTAGTAAAGAGTGGATGACAGTGAACTCCAACATGTGGTGGTGTGATGATATACTAAATCAATGCTGGAGTAGTAACGTCTCCATTTCCAGAAACATTGCTTCGGTGTTTCTCTAACAAACACATTGACTTAATTAAAGTTGAACAAAAGTGAACTCTAACCTGGAGGTTGCAGTGAAACAGGAAACACACACTTGAATCAGTAGAAATGAGTGGGAGATGGAACATATATTTGTATACAGGAAAAGTAATGTGATACCTTTCGAGGTGATGAGGTAACACCTTTATCATTTTACCTATTTATATTAACATGTTTGTTAGATGCATTTTGGTGAATACTCTTCACCTTCACCTCTTAACAACAGTCTCTTAACAGCCTCATTATTTACATACCTGTCTTGTAACAAATGGTGCCAGTAATATAAAGTCATATTTACTGCACTTTACATAAAACTAGCCTGTTAACGTACTGTTATATGCAGCAGAATACATTCATGAAAAATGCAGCAAAGATTTCTGTGTAACCCAATAAGGGAAACTTCCACTGAGGGACTAAATCATTTTGTGAATGCTGAGCAGTAGTTTTCAGTGCATTTTCATTCTAAGTAGGAGTCCACTGTGTTGAGTGAAATGATGTCCCGCTGCTGTGATGTGTTTTTGTATTTGTGACTACAAGATCCCGAGCAATGATGTCACACAATGAGATTTCTTTCTGTCACACTTTGCTGGTGCTTTTGTTCCAGCGGGGAATTCACCGTCGTCCTCAGTGTGATGTCTCTTAATCTCAAAACGCTGCAATCACAGGCTTCTTTTTTTTTTCCTCTTTCCTGTGGGGACGTGTTTCTGATTGCTGAGGCACTTGTTTTTCCCCAGAAGAGGCTGTGATGCATACTACAGTCCTCTAATCTGTCCAGCAATCATAAAGTCTCAGGAAGCTGTCACTGATTGCCCTGATAGTGACATCATTTCACAAAATGCGTTAAAAAAAAATCTAATTATTTCCTGTCAATGAAAGCCACTTATTACCATTATCAACTTATGTCCAACAGCAGCTCATGAACTTATAAGCACCCAAATATTAGTAATCCGAATTAATTTTCGGTGCTCTTCAACACTCAAGCCATCAATTTAAGAAGATTTTTGTTGGTAGCATTTACATGTCTTTATAGCAAGTCAACCTTTTATTTGTGTGAGTTATAAACTGTTATAAATGATGAATGATTATTAGACTTATCAGCCTTTGACATGTGAAATGACTTTGTGTTGCAGAGGAGAATGCAATTAATCAGAGGCTTCATGATTTTAAATAGCTTAGATTGAAATGCAGACAAAAAAAAACGTCACACACTGAAAGCATTTTGAGAATTATCTGAATACTTCACACTTTGTTGCGTTATTTTCTCTCTTTGGTGAAAAACAATTCTCTATTATCCAAATTCTATTGACTGTTTAATCACACAGAAAAGGAAGGAAGCGCCATTGCTACTATTCCTGTTTATCCTTCTTCCTTTGTCAACATATGAATCCGAGCGTTAATCAGAGCGTGATGGCAACAAGTGCGGCGACATTAGGAAGTGAAGACGCTGATGAACATGAATGGAACATCTGCACAGAATCAAAATGAAGGAGACTTACTACTTGTATCAGATATGATGCTGAACTGTTTGGGACTTGAATTCGTATCAACACATTTATATTCACTCATTAATTTTTCATGCCCGCAGGTCAAATGGAGGTTAGAGCCTATCCCAGCATGCATTGGGCTGCAGGCCCAGAAACACCCTGGACAGGTTTCTAGTCCATTACAGGCCAGACAATTACAGACAGACAAGGCAAAAGACACAAGCTTGCATTCAGGGGCAAGCTGAGAAACTTTTGGATGGGGAGGATAGACTGGGCCACAGATTCAGTGCCATATGGGAAATTGGTGAAAATATGTTAAGACTCAAATTCAGAGCAGAATAATAAACTAGTTACAATATTCATTTAGGGTAATAAATAAATGCTAAATAAACAACTTTAATAATAAAAGTATGAAATATCACTAATCCCAAACAGTCTCAACCATGTGTCATTTCTGTAGTTATTTTGCCTCATTTTCTGGTTGTGATGTTTCTCTTCGCAATCATTTTGCTTCTCTATGTTTCAGTTTTGTATATTGTTGTGGTAGTTCTGCCTCACTTCTCCTCACATTCATTCCTATGGGCACTTTAAAGGGAGGAACTGCTCACAAAAAAATATAGCCTTCATACCATACTTCATATATTCTAACCTATAAAATGACCTCCATTCATCCTGTAGTTTTACCATTTAAGACATTGCACTTTGTATATTTGCATTTTAGGACTACAGACTGTGCTTTGTCACTGCAACAGAAACTAGTTTTGAAGGATAAAGTGTGGAGAAAAAAAAAAACAAGTGATAATTTGGATTGAACCTCCTCTGCATTCTACTTAACAACAACGCTCCTGCTGAATCGAGAATGAGACGCATCAGACCAGGGAATGGTGTGTTAGTATGCATTGTGACTGAAATTAAGCTTTGTTCTTCATTTTACATCCTGGGCATGCAGAGAAAACCGAATTCTACGGAAATAGCTCTCGTAGGTGGCTGTGCATAAATTCATTACCTCTGGTAAAAGCGTTAACGGAGATCTCATCACATCAGGTTTTGTGTGCAGGACTGTTGGTTCTATCCACAAAAACAAATGATGCTGATGTAAATTCAAAGTAGAAAATGGCTTTTAACCCTTTTCTTGATCGATAATGGGACAAAAGTCAGCTTTCACACTACGATCATTTGTTGTATTTTGTCCCTCTTGGTTTGAGTCTGGGTGTTTGTCTGTTTCTCTCAGCGTGTCTGAATGTGTTTCCTGCGGCTGCCTGCTTTCCTCCCACAGTCCACAGACATGCAGGTCAGGTGAAAGAAAGTCTAAATTGCTTGTGGGTGTGAATGTGAGTGTGAATGTGTGTGTCTGTCTGTATGTATTGGCCCTTGCGATAGACTGGTGACCTCTCCAGCAGTGTACCCCCCCCTCTCAGCAAACGCCTGCTGGGATAGGCTCCGACCCCCCGCGACCATGAGTAAAATCTGTGGGGACGGACCGATGGAGAGTGGGAACCATCTGAAATATCTGTAAATGCTTCAGCTACAGTGAGTTACATTAGCTCACAGGGATTCATAACATCTGACATTTTATATTAATTAAGAACCTTTTCACATTTCAAGGTTTTTTTTTCCGAGGCTGAGAATGAATACAGCTATAACTATAATTAAAAACATGTGCAGAGTGACAAAGGTGGGGCTCAGTCAAAAGAGTAGTTTGTTCAAAGTTCATAGTTTGAGGAAAAGGCAAATTTATTTACAAAGCACATTTCATACCCAGAGGCTACCCAAAGTGCTTTACAGATTACACAGGCAAAAGCACAAGGAGGAGATGATAAAAGCAAGCAAACACTAGCACATAGAATAAAAACAAAAAAATCAAACAGGCAAAAGCCCACAGGGTAAAAAACAATCAAAAAACACCAGGATAAAAACAATAAAAGTAACAAATAAATTTGATGTAAAAGAACATTAATTTAAAACAATGGCGAACAGGTAGGTCTTTTCTTTCTTGGATTTGAAGACTTAATCGTCTCAAGTCTTAACTCTTTTGGCAATGTTTGTTCCACATCTGAGCAGCACAGAATATAAAGGCAGCTTCCTCATGTTTAGTTCTGACTCTGGGAACAAGCCGACCTGAGACGTCTGCAGGGTTCGTACTGGGTCAGGAGAGCTGGTAAGTATCTAAGATCCAAACTGTTTAGTGATTCATGGACAAGTAATAAATATTGAAGCTGATTCTGTAAGAAACAGGAGCCAGTGGAGCGATATGAGCGCTGGAGTTACACAGTATGATGAGCTTTTTTGGTCCTTATTAGAACCCTTGGAGCAGCCTTGTGGATCAGCTGATTACAGTCTTGGACAGACCTGTCAACAGTCTATTGCAGTAGTCAAGCCTGTTCAAGATAAACAGGCTTTAAAAGCCACAGAGGAGTTATATGTAAATAATGAATAAACAGAAATGCCATGGGAAACCTTTCTACACGCTAACCATTTTTTTTCATGAGATAGACCTCATAGATGGAGACAGTAACTCATTCATTCATTCAGTTGGCAAATCCGCCCCCTGTGGCTGCTGTCAAAGACTGCAGAGACAATAAACCAGGATGATCCACTTGTTTGCAAACCTCTGCAGCTTTGTGTCGATGACTTTATGTTTGTTTTTCTTTAGGAGCATTTACCAGAAGCTCCTGTGGCCAGGCAGGTTCACTGTGTGTAAATAAACCATGAGTAACCTTAATGGGAAAGTTGTAAACTTCTCAAAACAGTTTCAGTGTTAAAGGTGATGATGTTATTTGAGATGGTATTTCTAAGTTGAACACTGTGTTTTTACTATGCTTAGTTTTTCTTGATGAAACTCTGAATTGACTTGTCATCCCAACCTTTTCTGTTTGATGATGTATATGTGAAATGCAGGTGTGTTTTTTGAAATATTATTGCATTTTCTGTTTCGTTATTTGGTTCTGTCTGATGTGTTTTGCACCTCAGGGCCACCTTACATACTTGTACAATGTTGTGAGTGAACATGCCCCAAATACACTTTGCTAAACATTTCTAGACAGTGACTAATAACATTAATTATGTCTCCATTCAATCTAGGTACTCCAGTTCCAATTTCCTGGTTGGTTGTGAGACAATACACAAGTTGAGTTAATGACAAACATCACTCCGTTCAGCAGTTATGTCACGTACATAAGAAAGTAAGAATAACACTCACTAAACACTAAAACTATTCAGTGTCATCGGTGCCAGAGTAGCACAGGATGCGATTAAGACAATTAGATCCACCTGTTCTCTGCTGTCCCCCGAGTCCTCAATGTTCCCCAACCAAAGCACACTCAGTGATCAGAGGCAGAACTCTCCCAAACTGACTTTCATTTAGAAGTTTGTACCCTCCAGGTCCTGCATGTGTTTGTCCGGTCTGAATGATTGATCCCAGTCCTCTTTTATTTTCCTCTCTGTTTTTCAAACCAATCTCCTGTAGATAGGCCGGCTGAGTGAGTGGGTCAGGGGTCCAGCTGTAGTGGGATATATTCACCGAGAGCATGCCAGTATTACTTCATTGTGAAGGAGTGCAGACTGTAGAGTGTGTCAGACTCTAATGATTGATCTTGATTTCCCTACTGCTCAGAAACAGCTGGACACAGCAGCCAGACGGGTCAGGGGAGAGCTGAGGGGAGGATGACCAAGTGCCCTGAAAACAACCAACTGGAAGACATCCATGGTCTGCACAGGATTTCAAAATTTCCCCATTGCGGAATGAATAAAGGAATATCTCATCTTATGATGTCTCACACTTTTTTTTTGCAGTAATTGGTAGTGATCTTTCCCCTGGTCCAAAACCTTCACTAGTCATGAAATATATCGAGCTCATTCAAGCTACACTTTGGAATAAGCTCTCCCTGCAGCACAACCCTCAGTGGCAGATTCCCATTAAGTTTCATGGGCTCATTATTGTAGCACTTGAAATGATGAATTCATTAACAGAAAGTTAATCCTAAACAATTTTGATAAGTGCTTAATCATGTATATCATTTATCAAGTAAAAATAGCAAACATATGCTGGTTCCAGCCTCTAAAATATGATTTTCTCTGTTTTATGTCAAATTGATACATTGAGTTCTTTTATTTTGACAGAACAAAGTATTTTAAGACATAACCTTGGACTTGGACTCTGTGAATATGTGATGGCTATTTTGAATTAGGAGATTCATCTATAAAATAATCAATAGGTTAATTGATGAAGAAAATTATGACACTGCAATCATTCTCCCAAATGGATAAACTTTCTTTGATTTTAACACCTGTATCTTCGCCATAGAGTCATCTTATATTTATACTTTATTTCAAGTGAAACCACTGTGGGTTTGTTGGTCATCGATCTTGTATAAACCATGTTACAGTTATTCCCAGACTTAATATAGTGTAATAATACTTAAAAGTTAAAGTGTCATTTTACAGTAACAATCAATAAAGCAATCTGAAAGTCCCTGATTGTGCCTTTTCTTTAGACACAGCCTCTGTCAAGGATGTGTGTGAGCAATGGTTGTGTGTGGATGTGGCTGGAGGCAGAGCCAGAGGGGCATACTGAGCAGAAGAAACACAACTGAGGCAGCTGTCGTCACAGCGTCGTCCACAGAGGATGAAGAATGAGCACCTCATCCGCTCACCCCTCTTCTCCCACCACTGTACTTTTGGTCAATTCTGAGCATATATTTTGTCTGCGTACATTTTATAATTATTTCAGACTCCTTCACAGTAGCTGCACTCAGGATAATAAGTCGCAGGTTCACAAATTTTTCAATGACCTGCTTCGACTAGAGGCTCCTACATATTTTCCAGTGGTTAATCTGTGTTTTTCAGCCAAGTCTGTTTACTTTGCACTGGGCCAATTGAAATATTACAGTCATACTTTTAATGTTGCAAAATACTAAGTCAATAACTGGCTTCTTGTGCAAAAACAGTACAACAATCTAAGAATCAATGCACATTTGTTAAACCAACACATGCTGTAGATGCTGGTGTCTGATCTCCTCTGAGGGGAAAGAGGGTCCCATTGTTTTCATACAGTCATTAAAAATCTTGGTTGCCTTCACTATCATAATCCATCATTCTAAATAATGTGTCAGATTCCCGACATTTCTTGAATGCTGCAAATCAGAGTGTTGGTCCTTAACATCATCATGAGTCTTCCTGTCTACCTTGAGGCTTATTTGGCTTAAGGGAGAATGAAAATATTGGGAAAAACATCTTAGGCTAAAAGATAATTATTGTTATTAAGATTATTTGTTGCTGCAGTAAAAGGATTAAGAAAGGGTAGTAACATCAGTTTGAATATTTAATCTACATGTGTTTTGAACTTAAATATTCATTGATCGGGTACAAATGAACATTGTCCTTGTTCGATTTTTTTTCTCATTATGAGGCTCACAAACAGCTGACATATGCTTATTAGCGAAGCAAATGAGGAGCAGTGGATAAATTGTCAGGAGTCATTACAGTCAAAGCCACTCTGTTTTCCCTGGAGAGTACCTGCTAAAAGATGTAATGTCAAAAAAGACACTTGTTCTATCACTTGTTCCAGCTAACATAAACAGAAGTGATACTTAGTGAGGATGCTTGGCAGTCTGTTCAGTGTTTTAACCTTGACTTTGTTCATATCACATCCTCCTTAATGTATATTTCTTTTAAGTAATTACATTCAGCAACAACATTTCATACAGAAAGTAAAATAAGGACAAAGTTGATGATATGATATTCCTGAATGATGAGACAGTGAGCTTTTCAAGTTTTTATAAATAACTCTTGTGCCTCCAGTGGTAAAAACGATCAATTTTATATGTCCAAAATCCAATACCGATACACAGAAAAAAAAATCTAATAATTCATAGTACTCTTCCCCAGCTGCTGTCAGCTTGACAGGAGTCTGTAACTACTACTGGTACAAAGAGGAGAAAAGGATGGAGCACTCTTCAAACATGTCCAGTCTGTGACGGAGCTAACCAAGACAAATACCTCACCTTCACGTCTGTGAAGCTACAAGATGGATTAGAGTAACAACTCTGACTCGCAAGTCTTTGTACTGAGATGAAAACTAACACAAACATGAGCAAAGCAGGCAAACTTCACACGGCAACTTTCTTGTGTTCAACATGATTAAGTACGACCCTTTTAACCCAAACTGTTTACAGCAATTACTGAGAGTAAATAGCATGGGGACTCATATGCGTGTGCAATAATATCTGAAATCTAAAACCATTAAGCAAAGGTACAGATCAAACACTGTGGTGCATTTTAACAAGATGCATCCCACTGTGCATCATGGCCTGTAAAAACAACGGAGTACTGCCCTCGCCAATACCTTGTTAGCACTAATTAACTAACAACGACACTGAGAATCGTGACTTATGCTCATATGATGCTCAGCTACTGACTAAATCCTCCTTATTAATGTCAGCTGTCTCCAAAACACAACCATGGAAAACTAATTTGCTTTTAATTCATTGTTCAGGTCAGAGTGTCAGTCACTGAGGAGCTTTGACTCTGACAGCTTTGTCGCCCCTGTCAGCTCTCTGAACAGAATACTTTCGTATTGTGGCTCCCGGCAACAGCCTTTTAAAAAGGTGTAGGTGGACTGAGGTTCAAAATGTGGTGGCGATGTGATGCTCTTGCAATGTCTCCAGCTTCTGTATCTTTTGAAATGTAACTGCAGGAAATATAGTCGCTCTGTCTAATGCAGTCTGTTTTCCTCTTGAGCAAGTGAAATGCAACGATCAGGATGCATTTTCAACATCAACGTCAGCACAGTAAAGACACTAAAATAGCAATACCGTCACATTTGTGGACTGTAACCAACTTCTGAGAAACCTACATTTCCTAAATGTTTCAAATGCACTGGAAAGATTTTAGGTAAATACAGATCAAAGCCTCTGGTGCAGCAATGAATAGAACTAAAAATGTCTGTGGTGAATAAAAAAAAACATTTCTATCCTCTGTGCAAAAAAACTCAATAACTCTGGCATTATTCTGACAGGGTAACATCCCATTTTGGATCTAACAAATTTCTACACTTTCATGCCACGACCACTGTGAATACTCCATTCTGAATGACTTGAGAGATGTTGATTAATTTCAAATAACAGCATATAACTCTGATGGAGTGGTCTTATCACTGTTTTGTATTAGTGCAAATGTGAAGGCATCACGCTGCACAGGACTGTGGACCAAGACGATTGAATCCACATTGATGTTTCTTACAGTAATAATTCAGAATTGGATCTACCCTGGTTGCAATACTTAAAATAGATATACAATATAATCAATGCCTGCTCCTGTTAGGACTATTGTCGCAACATTTACAAGCTGAAAGTTAAGCTTGGAGGCATTTGGTACAGTTATCTGTTTACAGACAGAAAATCTTGTTTTATATATTAAGAGAAAATTGTATTCAGTTTATTCATGTTGATGAAAGTCTCAAGGCCTTTATGAGGATGAGGATGCATCCTGAACTCTTCCTTGTGATGTATAAACCTATATTAATTATGTGATAACTTGCAAGTGTGATGTGCAAAAGAAACACACACTGTCATATACTTTTATTGCTAGAGCCCAGTTGTGCCATAAGACCTATTTAAACCTTCGAGCACTGACTCTGCAATTCATATTTCACTTCACCTGTTTTGTACATAGTGCACTTTGTTTTGGTCACTCTGATCCTGTGCTGGAGTTTCAGCATTATTTCATCGGCTGCCAAGTTGGCTAGTAACCTGATGACATTACTAGCTGCTATTAATTTTTAACAATATTTAGAGGTTGGGCAGGTGCTAATTTCAAGCTCCGGTGGGAACCATAAACATGGTGTCATGGCTTCAAAACAAGCTCAGAGGAACCAGGCAGATATTATGACAATGTTTTTGTCCTGTATTGTCTAAAGTCATGGTGTAAGACTGGCAATGTGTCAGTCTTTTTTTAAAGCTCCCAATGTCTCCTCAGATTGTTTGATAACATGACAGAAATCTGTCTTTTGCAAAAAGAAATGCAACAGAATAAATAATCATGATGAATAAAATAAACAACGAAGCAACTAATATCAAACTAAAGTACTAAGACAATATATCTGTGCAAGTAATGTAGAAATAGTATATTTTTGCTTGCTATAATAACATCTTGAAAAGATTTGAACAGATTTCTTATGAAGGGCTTATTGATCAAAGCGTGTGTGGGTCCCAATAAATATGCAAGTTTGGTTGCAAATGAGAATGCAATTAAAAGAAAATGCATCACTTCATTTGGCTGTGATCTGCAGGGGGTTCACATCCAGCTTGGTATCACACAGCATGGTGCCTAACAAGACGGTCAAAGTACTTATGACTTTATAATGAAAGGCCATTAGAAACATAAAAGCCTGTTTCTCCCAACAGTGAGCATGTCCACCCACTCTCTAAATCTCTGCTTGTGAAAATGTTTCTTGTGGGAGATTACACCATGACTGTCAATATGTTGGATGACCTTTGATAGAGTCAGTGTCTTGGACAGATGTTTGCTAACAAACGTGGCTAAAAAGGCTGGTGTTCAAGGCCAAGGAATTATATTTTTTCTGTCTGCGTGACATCCACAGGCGGCTTTAAAGATCCACAGTCGTTATCTGACTCTCTGACATGAACCAGTTGAGGCTGAGGACAGTTCTCGCTTGTCTTTTTACAGACTGTCTGATTTGTTCCTTACTTTTGCTTTGTGGTCACTTCCCACGTCTCCCTTGTGACTCTTGTACCATAATCTTACACCCACTACAATAAAAGGCCAGGATATTGAATTGGTGGATGTACGGGAGCGGCGGTGGTCGGCCGGCTGTGAACAGGACTTGCTTTGAGACAAATACCCCGGCAGATCTATGATAAGGTACAGAAGTGTTTATTTTTCCCTGCGCAAAATAAACTGCTTAAGCGTGTGTGGTGAAATGATGACCTTGTTTCGCTGAATCAGTTTTAACCTTTTTGTTGTGGAGTCTGGCTTGGCAGCTTGTGCTCGCAGAATAAAAACTGACTGGGGAGTAATAATTACAAGGTTGTCTGATTCTTACATTTGAGCTGGCAACCTTAGGTCACCACTTCAGAGAGCCTAGGCCCAAAGAATACAAGGCCAAAAACTCACTCAACTCGACAGCAACTGAACTGAGCAGTGTGGAAACATGGAAAATAACATCTTGCCCTTTTTTAATGGGTACTGTGTAGTGAATGGCTGTCCTCTCCAGAGAACAAACAGTATCGATCATTTGTTAAAACCCCCAGATGTTTAGGTTTCGGGGCAGAGGTGGAAGGAAAGACGTGATGTTGATACACCACAAAAAGTGTTCGAGGAGGGTCGGGTGGATGATTGATGAAAACACGTGACTTCGATGCCGCAGGCAGTTTTTTCTTTGTCTCCTACTGACAGTAAATGCTGTTTCTTTTCACCATGGAATCAAATTATTCCTAAACATAACAAGAAATTGTTTACGTTAAATTATAATCATGGATGTCTCAATCAAGTTGTTCTGGCCCTGATCCAAATCACAGTCTCTTCTTATCTCAGGGCATAATGCGGCCTGTAATCCAGAATGAACCAAAAATATGGGTTTCATATGGGTGGCAGGTCAAAATTATTTAAACATATGTGTTTCTGGATATTCCATCCTACACAAAATTGCCCTCTCCTCTGCTCTGTATTGCCGCCAATGGGCTCCTGGATGTTCGGCAAAAATTTTACAGCAAGTGGTACAATATGTTTGAGAACGTAGAAAATATATATTTAAGTAATTGTTCCAGTTATGTAAGGAACCAATGGTAACTAAAGTGAAAGTGCTGAAGTAAATGGAAACTGTTGGAGTAGCAAGTGTACACAGGCCACAGAAACCCGTTAATAACTGTGCCATCATGTTGATATTCTTGTTTGTGTTATGTTTTTTAAAGCTATGCTCCTTTTGAAATGTTTTTTACTGTATAGTGAAATGGTGGCATGAAATTGAAAAATCAGAGAAAGCAAACAGCAGAGCAGTTTCAACTCTGGACAATGACTAACTCCACTAACTTCTCTCTCTGCATTGACAGCTTGAGTGGCATTACTTACTCTTCATGTAAGCTCAAGTGCTGTAAACCTGACGGACCAGACAGGAGCTGGGACAATCAAGACTCACCCGCACAAAGATAGAAGATGGTATTCAACATTCAACCTCAATTTGTTTTTCCAGAGCACATACTGTATATTGTTTTCACCGCAGCTCTAAAATATCTTCATTGTTTTTAGTGTCTTGTCTTTTTGTTTAGTGGTGAAATATGCTGTGGCTCGAAGCATCATAATAAATGACTTTTTTTGCATGCTCATTTTGTCATTTTCCCAAAATGTCCCAAATATTCTACAAAAAATATGGAGGCAGCTGGAAGCTACAGACTAGAGAAGGTTACAAATTTGAATCCCAGCGCTGCCTGGTAAAATAAAAGAACGAAGAAGAGTGAGACTCGCTCTCCTCTTCCTCAGTGACAACTGTCAAAGTGCCCTTGAGCAAAGTATTAACATCCCTAACTGCTCCAGTGGAGCTGCTAATTGGTCTAAAGTAGACACAAGAAAACAATGGTTCTCTTGGGCAGCTCCCAGATGTGAACGTTTGTAACTGTGCGAATATTAAGGCCCAACACTGCTTATATAAAGGGCACACATGCTCACTCCTTATACAGTTAAGTAAAGTGTTCAAACAACTGAATTTCCTACTTAATCAAAATGATATATGGAACAAAACAAATGCATTGATCACAGGAGTGATTCAGTATGCACAAGGGACTGTTATTAAATTACTGGCACAAGGAGGGGAAATATATTTTACATTTCATTTTATAAAAAAGTAAGACTCTCCCCTGCATTGTTAATATTTTATGTGGACCCTCTCCTTGACACTGCATTTCCCTCTGATACCTCAAATTACTATATTTGTGGGAAAAAAATTACTAAAGGGTAAATATTGCAGCCACTATGTAAACATTTATTAGAGTCACAGAATAAACCAGTTCTGTCGATATTTTCCTGCCATTCCCAAATTCATCATGAAAATATCTATGAATTACTTCAGATGATATGTGACAGAAAAGATATGGGACTGTCTGTCAAACTGACCACACGAGTTTGGTATGATGTTGTAGAGATGCTCCCTTCACTCTCTCGCCGGTCATTTTTACACGGTCCCTAACAAATGTACAGGTGATATTTGGTTCCTGTCAAAAAATCGAACATGTTTCACTTTTTTTCAAATATGCAGCTGTGACTTTTAAACCTGCAATTGCTGATTTTCTGGCCATAAGTTAAGAACACAACAATGACACTTCATCACTTGATACAGTTGACTTATTGACACATCCAGCAGTTATAGAGCAACATTATCATAAATTTAAAGTTGTGTGTCTGTCCAACTGGCAAACCTAAGTCAACTGTACTGTATAGCGAATTTTTAGAGTTAAGAATTTTTAGAGAGCCAACAACACTATAAGAGCAGTGAGAATGAACCAGAACAGTTAAGTTGTGTTTGGCACAGCTGAACAATGAGCTGAAACTCACTATAAAGCCACAAAGAGCTGAGGGTGTTCTGTCATTCACCCCAAAATCTATAATCACTCTTACTGCTGGGTATTTATACGTGTATGCCAGAGTGTCGAATAAGTCATTGGAAAAAATACTCTTCACAGGAAAGGAAAGTTGGCGAAAGGTTGGATTTTAAAAAAAACCCAAACATGAATTTTTTGACATGTTTTGGCATATAATGATGGACAGCAGAACAATGCACTCGGGGCCACAGGGTAACACCATAGAAAAGACATTTTTCATTTCCTGGGACCTTTAAGCCTTCTGAGTTACACAGGAGTCATTTCAAATCTGCCAATACAATGATGTTTACTATCTGAACATTCACATTGCATTTAAGTACAACGTCTCCCAGGAAATTACCACTCTAGGTTGTTTCAACATCACACAGCTGGTCCACTTTTTTTGTGCAATGACCTTTTCAGCCCTCATGAAAACCATTTATATTATATTCCCTCAAGCACGGTGGCATTAATTCATGCTGAAACTTCATTCTAAGCTCTGGATTTGAACTCGGTCGCACTTGCTGTAACCCCTCTCACCGCTGCTGCTTTTCTTTCCCAACAACAGATCAGGCGAGTGACAGAAGCCTGAAGCCCATTTAGTTCATCAGGAGTTGGGCGAGGCGGCCGTCACACCGGCTCTCCTGCAACACCTTCACTCTCACCAGATCGGAACGTGTCGCTCTGATGAAATGCCAAGTGTCGGCACTCGTGTAACCCAAAGTGCATTAGTTCTGTGTATTTGATTCTAATAAGCCTCATGAACTTCAAGCGTTGTCTTCTGCTAATTATTTGGACATCAAACAGTAAAGAGCGACAAGGCTGCCTTCATTACCGCACTCAACAAGATTAATGGGTTGAGCCCTGATGGTGCACGCCACCTCCATCAGGAAACAAAGCAATGGCAAACACACAACAACATAAACACACAACTTTGACACAGCTCTTCATAATGATCTTAAGCTCTCTCTGAACAGATTGGGTCGTCAGGAGAATGTCTGCAAAGTAATTTCTGTCGCAGGACATCTGTAATGTTAATAGCCAATTCACATGAGATAACAGATCTCTAATCAGTCTTTGAAATTACAGAGATGGGAGTGTCTGCTCCATTTACAGAGGTGTCTACTCTATTTACATGCTGTCCTGACACCGAAGGCTACAGCAAAGCAAGATAGTAAAATGAAAATAGACTGCACAAGGCCATTAGTGTTAAAGTGCCGTCATATCTTACCCAGAGGTGAAATGGTTTGCTCCTTTGCTATTTGGGATTTTTTTTTCTTTTTCCTTTTATATATTTTTGAATAAAATCAAGAGCTGAGTTATTTGTGTACATGTTTGCAAAGTTTTTGCAAAAAAATGACTTTTCTGAATGAATGAGAAAACTTGGTATTGTGCTCTACCTCTTCTTCTTCTTCTTGTGAGTGTCTCTGTCTTGTGCGGTGTGAACAGCATCTCAAGCACCAAGTAATTTATTCTGAACTGTCCTCAACAAGCAGGATTTAAACAGAGTCTAACCTTGGCTTTGGGAGCATTTAGGAGAGGAACTCGCTGGGTGTTTTACGGTGAACACGCTCTACCCTGAAGACCTTAGGAGAAACCCCTTAAATCCAATGTGACAAATGAAAGCAGGAAAATCATGGTGGTTCAAAGATGGTCAACTGTTAAAAGGATTTCACTTTACTCAACTTTAAAGAGTGTTATGATAAGTTGCCTGGAGATTAAAAACATTCTGAGCTGCATCATGAGCCAGCACGCACAGAGTGATGGTGCTGCTTTATCATTTGCATCTACAAGTGCCTGTTCATTGAGATGTATGTGACTGGCTGGCTGCTTCCTATGGAGTCAGATTAGTCTCACTATTAATGAATGCACACAGAGGCATTTACATTTGTATTTCAGCATTTATATATAAATGACTCTCGCTGCCATATTTTTTAATGCACACAAAAATAGTTATTGTTTTTTGTCTGGTAGCTGCTCTCCACTGATAAGTGATAACACTCTTATTGTGCATATGCATTTAGTTATGAATGCGTGAGCTAGCTTGCTTATGGATAATCCCAGGTTATTTATCATCATTAAATAGTTAACTTGTTAGCTAATGCTGGTGTTAAAGGCCACAGCACTCACAAACAAGCAATCACAACTCAAACATATGCAATCATTCACAACAGGAGAGCAGCTATTAGACTCCATGTTGAGGTTGACCAGCAGGTAAATGTAATGTTAAATGATAGCCTTGAATCTAAACTTACATGATTGGCTGAAGCAGGAGGAGTCATGTGATTGGCTATAGATAATTCACTAGTAAGAAAAAAATGCATTTGTAGCAGCAGGGGAGTCTCAAAAAAGCATGGCAAGCAGTTTGTAAATGCAGTTTCAGCAGTTTGTGTAACATCCAAATATGTAGCTGCAAGTACTTTTAAATGTATTTATTTGTCAATTTCTACTACATTTATCTAAAACAATAAATTCTTGCATGTGCATCGGAACTAAATTTTTGAACCTTATTTTTTATATGTGCATTTGTTTAAAATTCAGAATTCATGATAAATATTTTGTGTGCATTACAGAATATTTATGTGGAGAGAGTCGTTTCTACATAAATTCTGAAATGCATGTGTGAACCCCTCTGTGTGCACTCATAAATATTGAGAGTGATCTGACTCCATAGCTAACTGAGCCTTGTTAAACACACACCAAGCAGATCATTTACTTTCATCCACACTCAGCTGGCTACTTTCAGAGCTCTCTGTGTGTGTTTTAACTTTGTAGGCCACTAGCTCTATTAGTGACTCTGTCAGCAGCCATATTTCAGCATCTGTATGTGCTCCCACCCCTCTGCTCCCAATAACAAACACCATAAAGTGTCAATTGAATTATGAGCCCTGGTTTCTGCCTACTCATTTTGATAATAGATTTTGAGATAAATCACGCAGCTTTGTTTGGTGAGTAATGCTGGGCTGACAGAGGACAAAGCTCTCATACTCTGTAACCTCTAAAGCACTAACAAGACACTGCTGGATGTTTCTCACAACAACACGTTACACAGGAGACCGTGGCTTGAATTTTTTCCACTGCCTCCAAATCCATGAGTGTTAACCAGAGACCGAACAGAGAGAAACATTAATAAAAAGCAGGCAGGGATCTTTCCTGCCTTGGTAAATGGATCCTGTTTAAATAGCTGGAAGCCCACAACTCTGCAGTGACAGTTTTGTATTGTTCATTCTCCAATTAATAACTTCACTGTGGAAGGTTTGCGGGCAGTGCACATTGATTCTGTGTTATTAAAACTCCCAATGCTACCCACTAAGTCTCTGAGCCCTCGCCTGCAGACTGTTAAGCAGGACCCCCTCCCCCCCTCCCCACTCCCACCCCCCACCGTCTGCTCTTCTAATTTGGGCTGTTTGCTATCGATATTGATTCGTTCTTGATATTCCCTTCAGCTGGCCTGTCTCTGAAAGTCTCCACTGTAAGTCATTGCTCACCCACATGTCAATTACTGTAGAAGGGGGCGAGCACCACTCTGTCTTAATGAAAGCAGATGGGCTGAGGAGTTGAACCGCTTGCTTCTGTTGCAGATCTAAAGGGATGTGTTGAGGAAGTGAGAAACTAGCCTGTTGTGGGAATTGTGCACAGCTAGTGTACTGCGGCAAATCAAACTGTAATGCAGCGTGATTACGGTGTCAACAGAAAGTGTGTTCATCTGATTAAAAAATGAAGACGTTAAGGCCGAAGGTGATCTATAGAAGAAGTCTGTATTATTTAATGAGAATGACACTGTGTAGTATTATATTTGGGATTCAATTAAATGAATATGACATATAGTCTATTTTTCAGTTAATTCAGTGTTTCTGAATTCTCTTGTGTACTGTAGATAAAAGTGTTTTATTACCACTTTCGAAGAGAAGGAGAGGAAATGTGAAATAAATGAGAAACATCCTGATTTTCGAGCTGTAGAGCCATTTGTTTAATATCAATATGCACATGTTAGTTAGTTTACAGCAGAACATTTTAAAAGGTCCAAAGTAATATGAACCTTATTGAAGTGTTATTCAAGTCATATTTATGCCTGCACTAGTTTTGTAGCTTATTTTATGAGTCTGTGATTAGGTCCATTTAAGTCCTCCTCCACTTAAAAATGTGCTTTGCTTAATGTGACTTGAAAATTAAAAGGATGTTATAAGCATGATTTGTGACGTCACAACTGAACCATACTGGATTTGTGAGGGTAAAGCTGATATTTATATATATATATATATATATATTTCATTATATATTTTAATATAGAAACTAAAGAAAAAGAAAGATAGATAATTTAACATCATGTGGGCCAAAGTGTTTTTTTGAACATAAACACACAATTTCTATAGATTCCTATTAAATCCTTTTATCAAACCTGTATGCAACCTGTATTCAAGTCAGTCTCCAACACTCCATTTTGACTGTAGAAACAGGCAGAAAAGGAAAATTCTGAATGACACAATGTGCCAGCACCTCAGCTCTGGTCCATCTAACACAGGTGTGTGAAGCTCACAGCCACAAGCATGAAGTCAACAGCACCAGCAAAGGACTGGCAGCTGGAGGCCAAATTCAGATTTAGGTGCAATAGTCACTAAATTCAATGAAAAAACAGCAGACAGCTGTTGGAAGTGGAAGAGCATTAGTCTGCATCTGCCACAGTATTATTGTGAGCCAGCTAAAGCAAGGATATGTAACCATTCACCAAAAATAGACCCATTTTCACTTTTCACTCTATATGATTACGTTTCAGTTATCTATCAAAACATTTTATAGATGCACGGCTCAGGAATTAAACACAGCCTTATTAGGCATCAAGACCTTGAAGTATGTGCAATCATGATTCCTGAAAGCAGTTATTAGTACAATTTAGTCTGATGAGCTATTAACACATGTCAATGGAGATGATTGCTGAGATGCACATTTCCTCACCACCTGCTGCATTTGATTATCACCGACAGAAAGGCAGAAACACCATCCTGAACTTCAAATCAGAATCTTAATTTGAAAACTTTTCAAACAGGTACAGCACATACGACGGCTCCATAAGGCTGAGACTCTTTTGTCCAAACATTTTTCATTACGTGAGAGGAAGTTTGCTGTTTTCTCTGATGAAGCAGCGAGAACAAAGTTTTCAAATTGCTTGTGGATGTTTTGTTTTGCCAGTGATGGGAGACTTTTGTAAAATGTAATGAGGCCATTTTCTGCACATCCAATCTTATTGCAGCAGCTGAGCGATGGGGCGTCATGCATGAACAAGGTTGATTAACAGGGAGGAGTTGCATTCAAAGCAAAGAGCGTGATGACTAATGTGGGGAGACGTGAATTATTTGTCCAATTTCAGATTAAAAAGCCTATTATCAGAGATCATCATGAACAGGGAGACAATTTGGATGGCAGAAGCAGTGGGCCTGGGGTCAGTGCAGGCAGAGTCCAAGATGAAATAAAAAACAGCAAATTACTCCTTAAAAGCACCCTTGTTCTTCCCTGTGATGTACAGAAGGAGAGGACATCAGAGTGAAATTGAGGACTGACTGGGTTGGTGATACAAGTGAGAGCTCTCCATTCTCAGACACGACTGATAATGGCATTTCAATCAACCTCTCATCATTAGTCCGTATATCTCTGCCTCTTACCTGTTCCATTACATCGCACTCATAACCTCCGTCAAGAATGCCCTCATGGGTTTTTATGGCATTTATACATTAGTCTACTTTTTATAGTAACCAGGTTGCATGAGATGCGAGAAAGGATCCACTATAAACATAATGAAGGATGGCCCTGAATTTGAAGTAGATGTAACTTCAAAGCAGCTATTATTGTTATTTTCATAATAACAATGTATGAAGTAACAATGACAAACAATTTGATAATGTGAAAGTGGCCCCGCATAGACAGAGAATTATCGCTTGCGTCTGCAGCTCCCATCAGCTTCGACGAGCTGAATAGTGAGTTTCAGCTCATTGTTTAGCTGCCTGACCTGCAACTTCACTGTTTTTGGTTCGCTCTCACCGATCTCATGGTGTAATTTTCAGCCACAGGCAGCTGTGTTCAGTGGAAAAGCACTTAAAAAAAAAAAAACACTGCACCCTACCAGCTCATCACCAAACAGCAGACAGACACGGTTAGAGGCCAGCTGGTGAACACAGTGGAGCATCGAGCAGCTAAAGAGCCTGATATTTCCCTCATGAGGTAGTAGAAATCAAACCAGAGCTTCAAAGAGTGAAAGTTAGAGTTACATACACCAGGTGATCAGATACATGGCTGCAAATAAATGATGAAGTGCTGGATGAACAAGCAAGTGATTCTGCACCTTTAAAGTTGACGATATAGCTATGTTCACAACTTGTTTACATCAAGAATCCAGAAATTATTGCAGGTTTAAATTCTGTAAGATCCACATAAGTTAAGGCCCTTTCCTGATTTATAGTATGTTGCTGCGTTTGTCTTCTTGCTATCGGCTTTGATGTATTAGTTGAACACATTTTTCACTTTCAAACTGACTTGACTCAGCAGCGGATTAAAATTATGCGTGTATTTTCAACATGAATTATGGGTGTTTATGTCTCAAAAATGCTTAAAAAAACTGTTCGGCATGCAAATTGTGCAGCATTTTACTGGCCTTTCACTTTGAATTTCAGCAAGATTTACAGATCTGCAGATACTCGTAAAAAAAAAAATCTGTGCACACATCTATAATTTTGACACAAAGCAATAGGATCAAAGCTTCATACTCTGCACAATCTGCATTATTTTTAAGTCATCAGCATGTTAAGAAACAGGATGCAAGCAGCTCTGAGGGGGGTGGAGGTGATGATGATGGTGGTGAACTTGTCTGAGAAGCGGACCGCTGGGCCATCGATCTACCACAACACATCACTCCAGCTCCATTTACAGAACCAATCACATCCCCTGCTGATTGATGTGCGGATAATTGAGCTGTCGCTAGGGTTTTCATGTTTCTCCTCTGGCTTGCTTCAGACTTTAGTTATTGTATTGTATTTTACTTTAACACCATTTACAACAAAGGACATCCTGATGTGTATTTATGTCAATATCCTGCCAGACTGCTGTCAGGGAGACAGAGAGATGCTAACTCCTGCACCGGGCATAATAGACCACTAGCCTGTCCAGGCTAATTAACCTCAGGGGCCAGGCCTCCTGCTCCCCTGCAGGGTCAGCCGGTGTGGCAGCTGCTTCATCCTGACTTCTCACAGTCTCAGGCTCTTCTCTATCTCTGTCTTACCAACACACTTTGCTCACTACTATAGCTGTGATCTCGAAGCCATCCAATTCAAAGTATTTTCAGGATGTACTAGCTTTGTTTCTTTTTACATTGTAAAGATTTTCAATCACATTCAGCTGATTCTGAAGGAGAGTTATAAATCTCAGAGCCTCTTAAGTGTGAATGATTTTCATTTATCCTAAAGGGAATAATAGATGGTAATGTGACTGCACAAAGAGCCACAGTGATGTGAATATTACTTGATATTATATTGTCACAAAATGTCTTATTAACATACGCGGTTAATTTATTCCACAGAAGCCATTTAGCTGGTAACCTGTTCTTTTCTTCTTTTAGCACCAACTGCTGTTTTGCCACAGGCTGTTTTATATCCCCTGATCACCTTTAGCTTTTCCTTGGTTTTAGGAGTTTTCACTTTTTGCTGACGCTGTGTTTTATGTAAAGACCCAGCCATCTGTAAAACCTGCTTCTTTTCTTTTTTTGTTCTCAGACAGAGCCCTATCCAGGAGGAGACTCGTGGTGTCGAGCCCACTCCTTTCGTTGCATATTTAAGTGTCTAGTTGGCGGTATTTGCACTGTGCACTTTACTTTTGACTTTACATGTGTGTGTTGTATCAGAGCTGCATTGACCTTTTGTGGGCTTTTGCTTTCTAATTTCCCCAAGCTGCAGTAGGCTCCAGCACAAGCCTGGTCAATGACTAATTTCATGTTGTGTTTATTAGAATTGTAGATTCTTACACTTAATCTTATTAACTCAACAACCCTTTGGCCTAGTTTTAATGTTTTTAAATGATTTCTTTTCTATCCAATTTGTAATTTTCTGTCTTTTTTGCATTCATCAGTTTGATAAAACAAAGGTCTTTGTAGTGACAAATCAAATACTGTGGATCTCACCAAAGCTCAGTTATGTAAATATTGTGATTATTATGTAAATATGTATACTTGCTAAGATGACATGTCAAAGGCTTCAAAACAAAATGCAACAAAGGAAGCACAACAAAGAAAACAGGAAATCAGAATGAATTTTTTATTTATGCATTGTGTTGGTGACGACTGGGCCAGATGGCAGTTTACAAGTGTCTGGGGCAGCTAGAATTTACATGAGGCCTGTCACGATGATGATGAAAATGGCTTTTCTCTGTGGTCTGAGCAGTGCCACTTTACACAGCACATTAGGGCATGAGAACCTCCTATGGTGTCTTTCTGTCTATGAATGGCCGAGCAGCAGGTTAACGCTGCCCACATGGAAAAGGCGGCTGCTTGAGTATTAATAATTAAAGAGGCTCTGCGTCTGTCCTCTTGCATTGTTCCCTCTCGTGATGGCCATAAGCGAGTTGATTATCCTTTTCAGCGTCGACTCTGCAAGATTATCATCTACTGCCCGCTGATACAGCGGCCATCACATAAAAGCTTGCTTTCCAGCAAACTGCATCATTGCTCTCAGGCAATGGCAGCCTCATCAGAAAACCCAGCCATGCACTGAGATAGCTGGTGATAATGCCTCCACACAGCAGGCCACATTTTGGAAAGGCTGCGTTCCCTCTCTCTCAACAATGTAGCAGTGGCCTTGGCATCTTACAGCCTGTCTTAAATATTAATGTAATTATTTTCATTAACATATAATAAATAATACATGCACGAATGGGGTGGCTTAGGAAGACTAATTATTTTACGATATGACTGCTGGCTGTGTTTTCGTGTACATCATATTTTCTTTGAAGGCAAAAAAATGGGCATTTGAAAAGACTTTTCATGAGGTATAATAATCGATGTCATAAGTCATCAACCATACTGCCCTAGTATTGTTTAAGTGTTATCGAGCAAGGCGCTGAATCCCTGCCAGATCCAGGATTTTTGTACTGATACTGATCGTAGCCTCTGACCTCTGAGAGGGCAAAAAAAGCATTTTCCACCAGCTGACAATGTGACTCATTTCTTTTGCTATATGCTATGATCCAGTGGCTGCTTGCAGGCTGAGTATCAATTACTTGCACCGATGAAATTGAGACTGGGCTGAACAATAGCAGTCAGGTGGTAAAGAGTCAGTTCTGATACAGAGATGAGGGGACCTCAATGGGTCACTGAGTGCCAACAGTGGTACAATAGGTACAGACAGAAAAGCTAGACAGTAAGTCACAAGGAGACTGTAGGAGAGAGGATAGAATATTTCAAGAGCCCAAATATAGGTAAAAGCAATCAAATGAGAGTGTCAGAGCAACTAATTGTGTCATTTATATAATGGTAAACAGGTTATATCTTGAAAACAGAAAAAAAAAAAGAAAAACAGCTAGGTTAGCAGCTCTAAGAGGCTGTATTTAAGAACAATGGTGCCTTCGGATAAGCCAAGGTTGGCATGCTACTATGCTCACAACACAATCCCAATGTTAAGCAGGTATAATGTTAGCAAACATACTGTATATCTCAGAGAATGTAGGTATTGTTGGCAATGCATTCGAATTCACAGTTTATTAAGATAAAAGAGCATCAAACCAAAATATGATTATTGGGCTAATTAGTGGACAAATCCAGTCAGAAGATTGAAAGAGAAAGAGATTTCATTCACCCGCAGGTGCTATAAACAAGACACAAGCACATTTCTGTTGATGAGCAGCAGCCGGCGCACAGGAGAAAGAATGAATGTGGAATAATAACAGGACATGTTTGAGCTGATAGCGCTCGCATTAGTTCGATGCAAACAAGCTCATAAATGACAAAATATACATATGCCACATATGCTATTATAGATATGCATGTTGTTGACAGTGCTACATTTGATTTGCGCTTTCAGAAACCACGTGAGGAAAGCCATTATCTGCTAGACGAAAAAAAAAACCATGTCATGTTGCTGTTGAGCTGTGCTATAATACTTATGTAGGAGCTGAGAGGGTCCTCTGGGAAGAATGATATGGCTGCACATTCCTATCCGTGCCAGATGCCCCTCGAGCGAGGAAGCTAACCCTTTTCATCTATGTGCTTGGCTTACTCGTGATTCACAAAGCATGCTAGGCTGGTTACAACTGGGCCCTTTACTCTCTCTGTGCCCCTTTAATTTGAATGCCTGACCTCCCATAGCTGCCAGAGACGTGGACAAGGAAAATTGTGGCGCTTAGAGGGAGGCATGGATGAGAATGGTTTTGACATTTGTTTCGGGTGTTGTCCCATTTCAGCATGGATCAGTGTCCCCCACACATCAATTTCACATGAGTTAGATCCAAAAGCAAACACCGCCAGAGGGGCTACGGCTGTCTGGTACTCGAATCTTTTGGAACAAGGCCTCTGGACATCATAGTCCAGAGCACGAGCAAACAGCATATGCTAAACAGCTACCTCTCATCTCTTCTTTCTACAGCCTCTGCCGCTTCAACAGGTTTATGGTCACGCAATATATGGCTTATGATATATTTCAAACAACTGCAAAGGTATGTGCAGAGGATTTTAGCTCCAACAGAACCAATATTCATTGAATCCTCTGTGGTGCATTCAAAAGTGAGACCAACCATGAGAACCCCTGTGGGAGCCAGGACCTATCTGAGCCCTGACTTTTATTTCCTCACATGTGATCTAAAGTTGAATAGATCTGCTGAAGACAATTAATTGAATAAATCAAAGGCAAACATCTTCTTTATATATTTATAAGCATTTAATAACACTATTACTCTTGTTGACGTTGCATTTATTGGTTGTATCCTTAGTAAAGAATGTCTCGAAATCACATCGAAACAGTCGGAAACAACTGTGTGCTGTGCAATTTGGAGTTGCTCCCCGGTTGCACATTACGAGAGCACAGACTCGAAGTTACAGCTCAGAGATGTTTACTGCAACGGGCACAATAGGAGGGAGCTCTGTGAAATGGAAAGAGGTAATGCCAAGATTTGTTTGACAGTGTGTTGGACTTTTACAAATTAAAGGGAGCACATGGTCCTCAAGTGAAATAACAAGTCGGATGTAGAGGATAGACAAACAGGCACTATTCTGTGAACAAAGTTACAGAGAAGCCTCTGCAGATACATACTGAGAGAGCTGCACAGTGATGCATTCAGCTGCACATGTTTTAATTATGCCACTGCACTGGGCGTAGTTCATTTTCTTTCATTTTTATCACTTTTTTTCACTCAATATTTGATGTAAAATAATGCAGTACCGACCATAAGTTCAATATGTATATAGACATAAGAGCATGTTTTATTTATGACTGTAATATGATATCAGTGAAATATTCTATGCAATTCTGCGGCGTGTTCATGGTTTAGCTGGAAATACCTTTAGAGAGTAAAACTGCTATTATCAGCCATTATCCATACAAGAGAGGGTTTGAATAGTGACCACTTTTCCTTATGGTCGTCTGAAAATATCGACAGCTACATCCTAATGTGGGCAGTCAAAGATACCATACAATAGACTTAATGGCAGTTATGGTATATGAATATTTTCAGTTAAGGAGTGAAGAACCAGAGGTATCATCGTTTTTATTACTATATGCATTCTTCTTTATCAAAACCTGGCATCTACATTATCCACAATGCAATTTGACTGCCAACAGTTTGGTCTGAGATTCAGGTGTGTTATGGGAGTAGCTTATGTAGTCTCGAACAGGTAGGCTCAAGCAGAGGTAATAAAAGGGGTACACAGGTCTGGTACCCTCACTTATTTCTAACTGAACCCACAGTTTTATTTTCAAACTCGTAGTTTTCAGTCCCAACAGTCATTTGAGGCAGTTGATCAGATTTCATGCAGCTCCCTATGCAGCCACAAAAGACTACATTTTTCATATATGCAGCAGTATTTCCAAGACCTGTACACAGACGTAAATGTGGCCAAATTTATAATATCAAAATCAACCCTTGAGACATATCATCTCATTTTCATGGGGGACTGAAACAAATCAAATGATCAAAATACAGGTCGACAGCATTTCTGTAAACACGATAAGAGAATAAAACTTATTTTTAAATGGCTGAATGAAGACTGAAAGAGCCCCAAGTGTAAAAGTTTTAAGCAACAAGGGTGGCTTTTAAAAATACCAATGAAAATGTCGTCTTGTATTTGGAGGAGGCCATGTATAAAATCAGTAGAGCTCCCCTTCAAATCAAGGGAATGAATGTTTTGCCATTTATTGTACATGTCAGATCAAGAAATCAATATATGTAATAAAAAAATACTTCATCTCAGGCACTTATAGTGGATAGAGATATGGGATGACGTGCAACAAAGGTCCCTGGTGGGACTGGGGACGCTGATATGTCATGGTCAGCATCGTAAACCTCAGGGCCAGCAGGACACGACCCAGAGTAAAAATTATGGGTTTTTTTATGTTGTCTGCTGTGCTCAGTCTGACTTATGCATATTTTTATGACCAAACTAGTTTCCCCTCCAGGGATTAAAAAGTTTTCAAATGCTAACGCCTAAAAAAACTGCATCAACAATCAATTTTATTCATTTAAAATAACTTAATGTGATCATTTGAGACGCTGATCATTATAGAATGAGATGCACTTTTGGCAGCATGCAAGGATCATATCAGCATCCAGAACTAGTGATTATTGCTCATCGAGCTAATATGAAATAATATAACCTCCAGCCAAGTGATCTTATCAACCAAACACACTGGAGTTCATGCAGTTTGAGTCTGTGGGCAGACAATACCAATTACTTAACAAATTACATAAAGTGTGCAAAAATGTTCCTTCAAATAAACTCGGCTTTCCTTATAGAGACTATTTTATCATTAAAGCAATACTCATTTCTGCATTATGTTGCTTCACTGATCCTCATGAGAAAAGTCCTGCCAAAGGAAGGAAGGAAGAAAAAGTGAAAGAAAACTGGAGCATCCACATGAAACCCAATCAAGCATGAAAAGACCTAAATTTCAAGATTGGAAAAGCTTCCCATGTAATTCACACATCTCATCTGAACTTATTAGAGTCACTGTTGAACATTGTAGTTTTAATGTGATGCTCCAGTGTGTGGTGAGAACTGTGGCGGACGGGCTAAATGCATGAACGCAATGATAAGTTGCGAGGCCGTTCACTGAGCAGGCAGACTCGCATTAAAACAAGTCCTGCTGGTTTAAACGGTTCTGGCTTAATGAACAGCGACATAGAATAATCTCTGCAGCCAGGTCGCAGGTGCACACTTCAGGCTACTGTTAACTCAGTCAATGTGACAAACATTGATCAAAGGCTCAAGGAAGTGTAGCACGGATCTCAACACTGCAACACTGCTTCTCTTAGGATGCAAAGGGTTATCCGTCAGACGTTTAACCAAGTGAGAAAACCGGTCAAATATAAAAATGAATCTTAAAAAGAAACCAACATTTCTTTTTCAAATCCAACATACCACTTTCATGCTGTTATACACAGCCAAAGAACTATTGATAGCAGCATTATATTGCCAAGTTCCTTGTCAAGTGCAAACTCTGGAAAGGCTTATTTTTAAAGATGGCTGCTCAGTGCTGTGGACCGAAGAACAGAAGACGACCAAATCTGCAGGATGGCAGCGATTACATTTCAAAATATGCTTAAGGGAAATCATTAGCACAGAGCTGACGAACCTATTTGAATTTCTAATTGTCTTATTATCTCATGTGACTTGGCAGAGACCATTTCAGTCATTTAGCATCATTATTGTCTACTTTAGCTCTTCGTCTTCGCAGCGAGTTAGATTAAACATGTTCTTCCCAGTCTCACTGTGAATAGGTGGGAAGTAAGATATCCCATCGATTAAGCAGGTTACTGCTCAACCTTTAAGCATAATTAAAGGAAATCATTGAGTTTAATGAAATATTGGAGTGCTGCTCTACTTCTTCAAAGGTTTCCCTCATTAGAAAGGCCCTGCAACGTCAAGTAGATGTGATTCTGTGTTGTCCAGTGTATGAGTCAAGCCTCTCTCATTAGACTTCCTTCCCACAGGGAAGACCCTGTCAGACTCAGCCCTTCAACTCACTGTAGGTACATGCTGATATAAACTACATGTGCATGTGGCAGGAGCACTGATTTTATTGAAGTAAAGCCTGTTCTAATGCTTTGAGGAAATACTTTATTGATATCTGATTTATTTAATGTAAAAAAAGGAGGTCTGGGATAACGCTCAGTTTTCAGCCTGCGCTCATCATGCAGAGCAATCCCACCATCACTCCACTATAGAGCTGGTCATTAGCTTTCCAAGGTGCAGGCCCTACAGGAGTGCATTGAAAGCTGTGCACTCAAGGAAATTTAAGATGCAGTAGCTCTAAAATGAACCAGCCGAGAAAATTCTGAACTGTGTGCTGCTAGGAAATAAAGGGGGAAATGGGGTCCAGATCTGAAACTGAATTATGCTTCACTACAGACAGCACTCGCCCTGCTGGCAAGATTTTCTGCAAGAAGATCAATACCATTTCCAAATCCTCTCTTAACAAACAACCTTTTTGTCCACCAGCCTGTTTAGATTTAGATTTGTGATAAATATAATTGCATGGATGCTCCTTGATGGAGGTTGCTTGATCCAAAGCCCAAGCGCACTAATTAGGAAAGTAGGAATAATCCAATGCCAATATTAGGTTGCCCTGAGCACCATCCCTGGATAAGCATTTGTGAAGGTCATCCCCCTCAATCAGCTCTGCTGGTTATCATGTCAGAGCAGAAATCGTGACTCACAAGCCTTTCAGAGTCAATGAACGTCTTAACCTGTGACTTTTCTTCCTTGTAATTTTGAAAGAATACACAGATCACAAGGGAAATTATGTCAAGTGAGTTGAAGAGAGAGGGGAAAAAAAACATGATTCTCTAAGGCCTGAAACTGAAAAGCAAAAAAAGTAAATGGCAAAAGAAAGAAAGGGATGAAAATTCAACTTTTCAAATTCATTTATTATTCATTTTCAGCTGCATGTGTTTAATACTTATGCATACACCTAATGAACCTGGGGGGAAATTATTGTCCTGTTCTTTTCATTGAAGTTATAATTTCACAGTTTTCCCCTTGACATGTTACACATTCTCCAATAGCCACAATCATTACAGATCCATGCTCTGAAGTCTGACACCCCTCTACTGACATTTCATTCAAAGTACAAATTCAAGTATCAGAAATTGCAGCTATAATCACAAACCCTGTATTTATGTGGTCAAAGCTCACTCACTGCTCACTAATGAAGTATATTACGCCTACTTCATCAACATTGTGAATAGAATCTATGCTGCAAACTGTTCTAAATTCACCAGCGTCTTTACTTCAGATGCTTTGTTCATCTACTCTCTTTCACCTGTGCCACTTTATTTAGATACGACATTTCGGCTTCTGTGGATTTGAAGACACACTGCTCAGTTTGCAGCCCCAGAACCCAGAAATTTTCACCTCAGTTGACTATTTATGTTTTGAGGCACAATCATCCCCAAATAAATGTGCAGTTTTTGTGGAAAAGACAGAGAAGAGCACGAGCTGGGACCTAAGCTGTAACCTGAGAATAACAACAACCTGACGATGTTGACTACATCTGAGGAAAATGTGACACTGTGATAATATGAGGGGACGGCACCCATCAGGTAAAGTATAATGTTTACCATGTTTACCCTCTTAGTTCACAATGTTAGCACGCCAACGTTTGCTAATGAGGACAAACACAGTACGGCTGAAGCTGGTGGGAATATCATTAGACTAACAGGTATTTGACCTAATGGTGGAGCTGGATGAAAAATTAAGGGATCAGTTATTACAGGTCATACTGAGGAGGACATAAATGTGTGTACTGAATTTATGGCAATCCATGCAGTCCAATTCTTCCTTTACTGTACTCTGAAGTGATTTGACTACCTCAGCCTGCTGGTGTTGTGGTGTGCTGCCCTCCACACTCTCTCTCACTCTGTATGGGAATGAAAATTACAGTTTGTGAATGTGAAAAATGAATTGGTCTCACTGGTGTTTTACTGCTCCGACACCTGGTTGACAAAATACACAAATTTGCTAAGGTAACAAATATGTTATCTCTCCTCTCTTATTAGCAAAGAGTACAAAACATTGATCTAGCAGAATCCCATTTTATCCGTCATTTTTATCAGTTGAAATGAAAAACATCTCAAGTGGTTAGTCATATCAGCTGCTAATTAAGTCACTTCTGTGAGTAATTTAATTTTTGAGGCCAAAATATATTTTTGTTTTTTTGTGCTCACTGTAGCCTGTGTCTCTATTTGGCCACTTTTATAGCAGTCAGCTTCAGATCAGTCTCAGGAGTCACATTCTCCAGTTAAACTTTAATGCATATTGTAGCAATAATTTGAGTTAATCAAGTTTATAGTTTTGAATCAGGACCTTATTTGGATCAAGTAGCCCCCCCAACAAGAAATCCATAGTGCATGTTATAGAAATGTCCAAACATCTTTAAAATATGCAAGAGCGGGCACACTCGCCTGATGTAATGAGCTGCATGAAACATTATGTTATCGTGTAATATTACATTAACATCACTTATATCTGTTTATTTAATTTTTTTTCTTATTTCTGTTCATGTGTGACGTTTCTTTGTGTTGTACAGAGAATCTGACGATGATAAACACTCTCCAAACCACAGACACCTAAATAGGGAGAGACACTGTTCACAGACCAGGAAAGAGCCTTATGCTCTTCTACTTATATTGGTGTAAATCAATGGATGAGCACATACAGAAAGGCTTAGCATATCTTTATGATATTATATAGCAAGCTTAAGTCGAACCACGAACCACTTTAATACATGGCGGCATAAACAGATGATTATTGAATGAGCGTTTGAAGGAGCCTTTAGTGTCTGATTTTCATCCTCTGGAAGCGTAGGTAGGATGGCAGGATTTGTTTCTTCTCCCCTACTGAGGCCTCACGCTGCCAGCGGCAAGAACATGACAAGAGCGAATGAACAGCAATGTGGCAGGCTTTAAATTTCATAAATGAGTACGTGAATAAATATTTGATGAACATAATTAAAGAAGGGGGCTATACAGAGTGAAAATAAACATCAGAATCCTTCAGATGCTTTTGAAAAGTTGTCATTGAAACAATTTAACCATGTTATAATTCAATTTTTGTAATTAACCCAAAAGCCATGGCTGAATTTAAATCCTGATCTCTTTCTGGACAAATTGCTACCTGATTAGTCTTGCCCTGTTGCCCTTAAACTGTTGTTGTTTCTCAAGCGCTTGCTGCTAATTTACAGGACAGACAATGTTTTGTCATGGTTGTCAAGCCACGTCAAAACTAAATAGAGATGACAAATGAGCTCTGAGGATCAAGATAATTTAACACACGTACCACACCTGGATGGATGAGGGTCCAAGCATCTCCTCAGCGACAGGTTCCTGCCAAGATGATTGAGCAGCTGAGTCAGCGGTTCAATCAACGACAGAATAAATGGATCTATAACTGAGCAAACAAACAGCTCACTAATATCCAGGTGTGGTGGAAATGATGAATATTAGTTTGAGAGCCACAAGTAGCACCTGCGAAACTAATGTCATTCCCATCAGAATCAGCTATAATATGTGCTTAGTGCTAATTACGTCAGTATGCTAACTAATGCTAAACTAATATTATTATATGGGCTCAGGAAGAAAACTGCTGTTTGTAAACACACAACTTTTTGGGAATCATTGTTGTAATTTTGCTTTGTAAAAAATATTGTTAATAACTATAAAATGTACATATTTGTATGCAGCTGCAAAGTGTGCGGTGATTTTTAATAACATGATCTCATAACATAATAATAACATGTTGATATACAGTAAGTGCTTTAAGTTGCATGATTTTTTTTGTAGTATTTTGTTGTATCACTGCACTCCACATCTAAAAACACTTTTCTTTATTCTCAAGTGTTTTATCTCACACTCTTCTGTACGGATTTAACTGTGCTGTAAAATGAAACACCTACTCTCGCCTGCTTCACTACTGCAGCTCAGAAACTATTCCCTTGTCGAACTGTTCTCAGGACACAAATACCTGTCTTTAGCCCCAGGTGCTTCATGTCATGAACAATGAGAGTCTGTGGGAAAAAGGAGAAAACACTGACAGGTACAACAGCGATACACCAGAGAGGATCTGGACACAAACTAGAGACTGTTTGAAATGTAGTGTTTTCCCTTTTCAAAGTTTTCCTGCATTACACAATGGGATCATTTGATTGGAACAAGCTACATTTCTGTCATTTCTTCATGTTGGTCCCATAATCACACGATGATAACAATAGAGGGAAGAATTTGGTTTAATACATCAAAACATGTTCCAGTGGCAGAGTGATAAAAGAAGCCATTATCATTGTCATGTTGCTCATTGAGCTTTATTGTTGCCGCTCAGCGTGCACGCCCAATATTGATGTCTCTATCCACCTTTATCCTAATTACGCTCAGAATAATAGCTTGCTGACATGTGAAAAGCATGGCCTCATGGGAGCACGATACTAAACATAGTCTTCAGGAGCTTTCATTATGATCTTCTGGGAGCCTATAATTTATAACTAAGATCCATATTGCTGTTCAAGGAGATAGAAGTGCACAGTCATTTACAGACGGAAGGCTTTTTTTATATGCACCACTGGCAGCGATTTGCTTTAGCAATATTTTTTATTTGCTTTGTGCATTGGCAACAAATCCCAAATGGGAGAACGTGTGTGGTGAAAGTGAAAGGGACACCAACTCCCTCTCTTAATGAGAACCATCAAGGTGCCTTTGAGCAAACATAGACTGTGATGCGCTCTGTGGTCAGACAGGACTGTGGTGATGCTGGTCCACGAGTGTAGACAAATTAACATGAAGCATTCAGTGGCCAAATTCCAGATGAGAGAAGCATTGGATTGATCAACATGTGATGAATTCATATGAGTTCATTTATTAGCATGTGCTCGTGTTTTGCAAGCAGTAGAGAGTGATTATCATCCCTTTTTTTTTACCTGGATTTTGCCTCTCAGGCTGTATGCAGCTTGTGTGGAATATAATACTAAGGGCTGGAAAAACTCCCACAAACCCCAATGCATTTTCAGGTAAACTTCTGAAACCAAACCTACGTCCCTGTCGTCATGAATACAGATGTCCGCTCCCACCTATGCCAGCTTCAAACATCAGCAGTCACTGAGTGAATCCACATAATTTTAGAATCAGGAATAGACAGAGCTTCAAAACAACAGCTCTACTTTTACATTGCTGGACTAAGTGAAGCTAGATTTTCTCAGAGTCTGGATCAGCAACGCCGTCTGAATCCACCTTTAGGCGATGTGTCAATTAGCAGTATTCAGGCTGTAAATCGCCTGTTTGACAGAACTCGCTGTTCCTCTTTATGGATGCTGATTGCATCATTGACATATTAAATCATTTAGCAGGATTTTCACAGACGCACCTGCAATTAACACACAGGATTTGGCCTCTTTGAAACATGGTTAGTCAGTTCATCATGCTTCGAGGGCTCATATCAAAGTGTTAATCACCAGACTTTACAGCCGTCAAATGCTGTTAATTGCCCATTAGGACACACATTGGCTGAAGTGTTTGTAATTGAAATAAAGTTACATTTAAGTTTGAGTGTTTCTTTTTTTATTTTGTCTCACATTTTTATGCCTCGATGTTCTCCATGAAGGTCCAATGTTTAACCAAAGCATCATCCATCATCTATGTCACTAATGTCTCTTTTATTTCCATATGGAGTGAACGATAGCTTCTTTGTGCTTCAGTATACAGTGAGCACCAGTGAATTTTACACTCATGACACTAAACATCAGGGAGTGCTTACTTCAAAAATGTAATCAATTAAGTTTACAAGCTACTACTAAACTGCCTGCAGTTACAGTCACATTAACATTGCCTGCAAATTGATTTAATACTGATATAAAACAATGATTTATTATACTTAGATTTGCACACAGTTAACATTTGGATTACACTGGCTCATTATGTCTTAAAGTATTTGTTTCTGCTTTACCCCCCCTCTTTCTCAGTATGAATAGTCTCATTGTAGCCAAACTGTTCCCATTTTCTTTTTTTTTCTGTGCAGTGGCTTGGTGCTATCTGGCAAAGCAGAGAAAATTGTGATTGAAGCCAAAATTTCAAACAAATCCAAGAGAAACCTGACAAAAACACAGACAGCTTTTCAAAGGTACAGGCTGCACTTATGAACACTGTCTCTGCAATTTGGTTGCCTTAAAAAATATATGCAATGCGCATCGACTCAAACAGCTCATTGAAGACGTGTAAAACGACATTTCTATCTATAGCCCTTTTCATGCATTGAATAAGTAACATCGCTGGCTTCATCTACCTGTTAAAGTAATGGCTTTTTATCATTCAGACATATGTGATTTTTACTTTAATGCACCTTGGGGCTTCAGACACGACTGCACATTTACAGAGAGAGACATTTGGCAACCGGAGAGAGAGAGAGAGTGGTGAGTTAAAAACGCTATGTTAAGAGGGAAGAACAATGTTTTTCTCTTTCACAAGCTGCATCAATGATGGATCTTAAAATATATGTTGCAGCTGACGTCTTAATTAATGACCATTGTAACCCTGAGACACTTTCTCCCCAACTCTCACAGCAAATCCACTAATGCATTTACATCAGTTTCATCGTTTAGTGTTATTACAGTGCGAATTCTGCTGCCTGGATGTTCTGATGTTAAAAGGTTCCTATGCAGGATTTACCCAAAAATGTGTAGACTCATACAGAAGCAATCCCTCTCAATCTTCACCTATGACCCACTCGTAGCATGTGGCGGTGTCTGTATATGCCTCTGTCTGTATTTTATTATTCTCTTCTCATTTTGCTGTGATCGGGATGTTTCTAGGCTGCAACCTCTGGGCAGTAGGCGGTAGCAGTTTTTATACAGTAGACTGATACGACATTAGAAGAATCTCGACTCTTTCCCAGTGTTTCATGGTTTATTCATCCGACGTCTTTTTCTCTGTGCATAAGAGATGATTCAGTTTACATTTATCATAGTGATGATGCACATTTAATCTCTCACTCTGCATGTTTAACCTCATACGGCTGATACTAATCGTACAGTATTCAATTTGTGTTCAGACTTGTTTATGTAAAAGTGACACTTTGCCTGATTTGTATTATATTCAGATCGGAAGAAGGTGTTCAACAACTACGGGAAACATTCACAGATTCTAATGTAGTCTTTGTCCCAGTAACAATGAAATAACAACAACAATGCAAGTTAAAGTGAACATTTCAAACAAGTTTCCAGGGTTGTGCTACAGGTTCTTGCAATAATTCCCTGTGTCATTTCGATACTTCATGCTCTGCCTTGATCAATGCAGTTCCCACAGGGCTACAATTCAATGGCCCTGAGGTGAATACTTGGGGTCACAATCATACTTTCAGTTCAATTCCTATGAGAAACACTTGATTGAAAATGGCGTGTTGGGCTTTCGATTTGGAGGTGTCTGATAAGCAGTTTGCAGAACTAATAAGAGCAGAACAGCTTTGTTAACAGTTGTCTTGGGAGGGGCAACATTCAGCTCTTATTTCATCAGACCTCTGATTGCAGGGATTAATTAACTCTGCATTCCTGGCATGTGTCTCAGAAGAGTGCTTCCATTTTGATGTGGGAATTCTAGATACAGATTTACTGTAGCCTAATTGGTTTTGGCAAGATTACATATCAGAGATTTTTAACTGACATCAAGAAACTAAATTCTGAAAGACTAAAAAGGCTGAAGCTGCACTCTCTGCGACGACATTGCTCTGCATGGGTTATGAACCTGCCAATCACAGCGTGCATTTAACTAATGTATGAGCAGTAACTTCTCGGCGTGTCTATCTATAACTTTACAAGCATTTCTAAGCACTACATCAAAGCTTTGATCAAGGTCAGCTTTAATGTGTCAGGTCCCAGAGTTGGGCAGACGGGTGAAAATATGGAAATGTGTGTTGCAGTTAGAGATACATATTTTAATTTTTCATGTTATGGAATCAACAAGGTGTCCAAATAAAACAACAAAATACATTATGTGTTCGTGCCCTCTAGAGCTGATTTGACAGACAGAACACCAGCTTTTATCTGTATCTTACAAATGACTTTTTTATGATGATATGATTTATGACAATGTTTTGGTTAAGGTCCGGTTAGGTTAAGGGGCAGATTATGGTTTTGGTTAAAATTGCTAATTCATGAAGGTTAAGAGACCTTTGTTGTCATGTTTGCAATAATAAACACACAGTTATGGTATGGAAATGGCACTTGGTTGTAAACTGGAAGCAAACTGCTGTCTCCCATGTTAAAGTTGGATGTTTTGTTGACCCATCCATTTATTCAGACCTCCTCCATCACCCGACTTCCACCTTTGTTCCCATTATGATTCATATGGCCCAGAGAGGCCTGTGTCACTTGAACCTAAGCATATGTCGTTCGGGGGAACTTGCTGAGACGACTGATATTGTTGCTCTTCTCAGGAGGACAGTCTCTGTGCCACAGTTGTATTGGAGGAACTGAAAGGTGTCCACAGCTTCTTTTTGTCACTGCATTTTTAATCATATAGTTTCCTTAAGATGTGCAATTCCTGGCCTGCTGGAAGAGCTATTTTGTAAGCTATACGTAGAGCTAATGACAACTGGAGCTGCAATTTTCACCTGGAAACTTAAAAGACGACTGGAGGCTTTCCATCAGCCCACTGTTGCTGACAATGATGTGGAGTTGGGGGCTTATTAGATTTATAACTGTGGTGTAATTTTGAACCTTAAGGAAAGCACAATGCAGTAAATACAGTACAACTCCAATGAGTGGGTTGTACCGTATGCAGAGTGGGTATGAACGTGGCACAATTAAATGCTGAGTCTCCTGGAGGCCTGTGGGCCTATGACAGTGAACCAGCTCTGAATGGAGGTGCCAGCTTTACAACCCTAATGAAACACTTAGCTTCCTCAGGCCTTTGCCCTACTTTTACAGCACTTAAGACAGTCACACCAGGACCCATGTACTATTTTTACTTGACAGTGGAGCGGTTCAATCAACCAGAGTACCATTAATGAAATGCATGGCATAGCTCAAATGTTCAGCTGGAACTGTGCGGGGTAGTGGCCCAAAATGTGAGACATGGGGGAGACACACATTAGTGACAACTGGGTTTGGGTTCAGGTGGCCAGTTCTAGTTTGGAGCCTGTTTCAATGCAAAATACCCCAATTTGTTAAGCTATAAGTCTAACAATTTTTTTTTCTCTCTTCCTGAATCATTTAGCTGTACAGCAAATACGGATCAGAAAATATTAATTTATCTTGCAAAACATGAGGTATTTGAATATCAACGTCAACATTTTTATATTTGCGTGGTGTAGAAGTGCCTCCCTCTGAGCAAATTATCTGCGGTAAATATATGATAAGGGATTTGAAAGGATTCTGAGTCTATAAGAGGATTCAGTGTTCGTTTCAAATTTGATAAATTGCAAGTCACAAAACTAAACCAAACTATTGAGAGCATTGCTTGAGGGCATATTCATGTTCGAGTGCACATTCCAGGTAAAATACGTAGTAAGCAGAGCAGCATTTTTTCTCATGTTTATCTCACAATTGTCAAGACCGAGGATGACTTTCCACGATGAGTTTTAAAATCCTGTCACATAGTAGAGTAGAACTGCTGTTTTGGCATCTGTTAAGCCTTTTTTCTTAATATGGTGCTATTTTAGGTTCGAACACTCACTGAAGGTTTTAAAGGTAAACTAAAGGTTTCTGTACTTGCCAAGAGAGGACATGGGTACAGTTTTTTTTTACCTTGGCCTGAAATCAACCTTTGTGACAGTTTCACACTTCCTCTGTCCACACATGAACCCGAGGGTACAGGAATGGTAAAATTTCAAAACCTGCCAGAACTCTACAGAGATACTAAGGGGTAAAGAGGTCATGTAGTTTCATGTAACCACAAAACTTTGGCTACCCAGTGGAAAGACATATCTGACAGTACATGTCTGTGCCTTGGCCAGTGAGCAGACAGGACTGAGTGGCCCTCCCTCGGGGCTGCCACTCTCTGCTGTCTATGTCTACTGAGAGGATGAGGCACGGTGGTGAAGCCTCTCTGCACCGCACCCCTGGGACCCAGGCTTGTGAACGTTCTGTCACAAGCAGTGAGCGCCCACGTCAGGCTCACTTTGCTCGTTTGCATATACTCAGAGCAGAGGCTTTAATGAGTCTGTGCGTTTCTGGTTTATCTGGCATAAATTAATTAAAGTTTGCCGTCAGTAATCTCACACCTGCCATTTTAAAGAAAACAGGCCGTAGATGCTTTGGACCAATTTGGTCAAAACTTGAATGTGTAGTATATTACTGCGATTGTCCTTATCCAGGGTTTCTGCAGTACACCAAATCAAATTTAAGAAATTTCATAGACTTTTTTAATATAACACAGACATGACATGACATGCTGGTCAAAGAATGACAGAAAACCAATACACACAGTAAGTCCTACAGTTATTTATTGACATTGACTGTATGTCACATTTTGTCAGTACTTCCCAGTTGTATATAAAAAATAATTAATAATAAAATAATAATAAATAATATAATTAATCAATTAAGAGAAAGAGAGAAAAATATTTAATCCATTTGTAAATGAAGGACATTTTAATGCGTTGCGAAGTCTTTTCCAGGAAACTTTAGTCAATCTTTTTTTCAGACATTTCAAGGATTGCAGATACCCTGTTATCTGGTAAAACTAATTTCCTCGGCCAGACTGCAATCCATAGTGTTTTTTATTAGAGAGCAAAGACATTCAAATCTAAACCACGATTGCTTTATAAGAATAGATCTGAAAAATAAAGCCAGTCGGTCCCGAAGGCACCATCTTGTCTTCACCTAGGGCCCAATTAGAGGAGTTGTAGTGACAAGTCAAGCATTACTGGTCTCTACAGGCCAAAGAGATCTGGACTCTTGTTTATCTCTTATTTCAATTGTAGAAACCACATTAGAATTCTCCTTCAGCGTGCCATTAATAAGTGCCAAAACAACATAAGCTGCATGGCCAATATATGTTCAATTAGGATTATCCAGAGACACAATTCATTGGGAGTGTGGAGTTCAAGTCTTCATGAAGCTTGTCAAACTGCACAAACTTCCATAAGGCTTTAAAGGGTTCGGATTTGCAATTAACTAAAGCGACAGCGAGGAGAACAATGCACCTACCCCAGCCGCCCCCACCCAAAGCTTTTCCATTATTTTAACAAGCACAACAACATATTGTATGTTAATAGATTTCCTCCCAGTCCTCTAGAGCTCGCCCCTGCCTGTTGTCTGTCTTGTTGATTAACAGGAACGCAATTAGAATTTCAGGGCACTGTTTAGCATTAGTATTCCAGATATATCGCTCAATACACCTACGTGGTTTTCTCGGTGTCGCCCGCCGCCTTTACCTGCCTGTTTCATCTCCAGGGAGCGTCTCCATTTGACCTCCGGTGAGCAGTATACTTAAACCTTTTGTTGTCCTAATTTGAGACCTGATTACATCTGAAACAAACCCTTTAGCCTCTGCAACTGCTTCACAAATGCTAATAAGCAATACCGTAAGTGAGGACGCACTAATATCAATACCAGCACCAGGCATCGGTCTGATACTGTGCTCATGTACTCGTAATCATAAACGGTGCTACCTGTACATCAGCTTCAAGCAATTTGATGAAACATCTAAAGAACCAACACAACACAGAGAAGCAAGAGAAAATGACTCGGGACAACCCACAGTTAAAATAACAAACGCCCTTACAAAGTACACTGCTCTTGGTGACCAGTCATTGTCAGCTGTCGATATAACAGGATTCGTCATTCTCTCAAAGAACCCGAGGTACTAGACTCACAGTCTTCACCACGTCACAAAAACTGTATCATCAAAGCTGCATGGCTCTGTGAAAAAGCACATCAGCAGCCTGTTGGCGACATTCTGCCCATCAGCTTCAACACTGGTATTTGGACTAACAGCATCCTCATCAGCAATGTTTCTCAACAGCTTAACTGCACTGTGGATCGCTGGCATTGCTGCAGACTCTCAGTCTTGGTTAAAAATTGCCATCAATACGCAGATCATAGGAAACAACACTCGCTATTGACGCTCTGACTTTGTGTATATAATATAGATGTATTTGTATTTCAGGAGAGTTGAACAGGGTTTTTTCTTAGTCACTTTGTTTTTTGAGTTTTCTGCACACATTTAAAAGAAAAAAATAATATTAGACAATATATTGTCATATTTATGTAACTCTCACTATCCATATTGTTGTCAGCCTTAAAAATCAAGTACTGGTCAAAATCTATTTCAAGTAGCACTGAAATGACTAATCAACTAACTATTAATAAGTAGCTAATCAGCTGTTTGACTTGTTTATTAAATGGTGACACATTTACTATTTTTCTCTATTATTTTTCATTGCAAAGTGAATGTCTTTCAGTTTTTAACATTTATAAAACAAGCATTTAGACTCTGGAAACTTGGCATTGAAGAAATTAAACGACTAATCAAAATAATATCCATAGATTCACTGAAAATGAAAATAAGGACAAACACGCATTTTTTTTTTACTGACTTGCATGGATCTGATGATTTGTTGACAGCGAGATGGTTCATTTTCAACACAGACAAAAGATTCAGACCACTTCAGTTTGCTCACTTTATCCCGAGGACGATGAAGGAGCTTCCATTATTTCACTTTTCTCCTGTTAAACTAGTGCTGTTGTAAAACCTGAAGCCGATGCTTAAATGTATAATTGCTCAAATAAAGGTCTGTTGTAAATGTGTTGAAGACATCAGCTGCTGGTAGTCGTCGAGGTAATTCAGTGGATCCTGCTTCTATCCCCACTCCTACGCAGACATCCCACACAGTTATCAGGCACTATGAATAATCTATTCAGGCACTCTACCAGTGGAATAATATATTGGAGGGACCAACCAGTTAATGATACACTTGTGATTCTGTGTATAAAAGTGTAAACCTGTTATACTGAAAAAAATGTCTGAAACAGTTTGAAATTATACTTTCCGAATTTCCCCTATGGGGGATCAATGAAGAATTATCTTAAGTGTTCTCCGTGAACACAGCTCCTTACATTCCTGTAGCATTGAAGCACCCACTGTACATGCTAGCCTTCAAGACATTATGTACTAATATTATGTGTCAACATGTTTTAGACACAATGGGAGATACAATGGAAAGCCTGGAACCTTCTGTGAAATTTGGCCTTGTTTATTTCTAATGTTTTTTTCTTTCTTTAAAAATAACTCTACATTCATGGGAACAAACAAAGGGAACAAACATTGCAGCAGGTTATTCAACTCTTCCTATTCTACAATATTTTAAAGCTGCTATAACTCCCTCTCTGTGCCGCTTATTGAAGTCCAGCCGGCTACTTTATTATATCAACATTTGATTCTAATAAAATAGTTTGGATTAATGAGTTGTGATTTGCCATACATGCACATTTTATGACCCCTGGCCTCAATTTCAAACAACAATCAATAATGCAGGTTATTCTTGTTTCTTTTGATTCTATAGATATCAAACTGTCAATGTCAGTGGCCTCTGCTTTACCGAAAACGTTTCCTCTCGCACAATCTCCAGCTCCAGACTGCTGTGGATTTAACCTTGTAAAATTGCTGTTTTTGAGTACCACTTAGTCATCAAGCTTAAAGCGGCTGCTTATGTCTTTAATGAGCCAAGTTCATTCCAATTACGTCGGTATCAGAAGTGGAGAACAAAGCAGATAAATGTGAAGCATGCAGACTTTATTCAGATTAAAGGCAATAATACGACCTTGAAATGCTTCTATTTCAGTGTTTATACCTGTACCTTTTTATAGTTTCCTAATAATCTGATGGCTTGAAGTGGTGAAAGTGTTTTTTTATTTTTTTCCCCCAACTATGCCAGCATCTTCTTTTCCTTCTGCTGGAATTACTGTTCATTAAACCTATAGTTTGTTAGGCCAGCGTGCAGTCACTCATCAGAGACGGAGCACATTTTTACAGTCTAACAAGGTGCTTTTCCCTTTCATGTCTACGGATCGAACAAACGAGAAGATTATGCAGCAAGTATACCAGCTAAAGCCTCAAAAAGCACTTTGTTATGCTTTTAAAGTATCTGCAGCTTATCCTCTTACATTCCACAAATGCCAGTAAAAAACAAAAAATAAGGGATATTGAAATTTTCTGATTAAAGTAAAGCAAGTGAGATTATCCTGAAACTCCAGAGGAGCTGGGTCTCTAAGTTGCAAAATGGTCCATTTCTTTCACTTTGTGTTTACCAAAAAAGTTGGGGAAAAAACTTTTAAATCCAAGTGGTTAAACGTTCGACTCATTTCTCTCTGCAAGCACCTTTCCGGAGGACATCCTCACATCCCTGTATTAACGTCAATTCAATCAATACTTTCCATTTAGACGATTAATAGATTTACTTAATTGAACCTCCAGGGCCCAGTGAGTACGCCTCAATCATTTATCTAAATGGTTAAACAGCTCACTGATACCTGTTGTAATTTTGTGAACTGCTGCGGTGAGCTGAAAACATTAGAAGCTGGAAATGAAAGACTGAATGATGTTTGAAGAAAAAGGGAAAAACTCCACCCTCCACTGCTCTGCCTGTGTTTCTCATTGTGTTCCTGCTCACAGCAAATAGGCGACTATTAGCCAGTCAATGTGCCACGAAGATTGCATGAATATAAATAACTGTTTTATTGAAATGGTGTGTTTCTTCAAACATCTGTGCGTGGTACATTCTGAACATTTGCAGCACCCAAACCAGCTGAGAGGATCTTCTCTGATGTTCACGTTATCCTTTCACAAACACAAGCAAGAGAATTACAACTGTGTCAAAGACTCTGCACCATCTCTGACAAATCATGTATCATTTCAGTGACAAGATGACATATTTGTTCTTGTCTGCAAAATCTGAGGGGAAGGTTTGATAGGACTAACTGCAGTAGTAGGAGTAGCAGATGTAGTTGCTATATAGATATGGTGATTTGGACATTTATCTATAATGAAAATGACATAAGATATTTTCTTTCCGTATTGAATTTTTCTTACAAAAGAAACAAACATCACTCTTTATCATTTCTCATTGCACCTGCAGCTCATGTCTTCCTTCCAATTGCTCTCCTCTTTTCAACCACACTGGGTGTCTAAATGCAGCAATTAGCAAAGTCATTTACATCCCAGGGCTCTATATCAGGCAAAACTTTTCTCATCTGATCATCTCTCTGCTTCTGAGCTGCACTTTAAGGCGTCGTATAAATGAAGGAAGGGTATTTAGGCACAACTGAATAGATTCTGTTAAAGGTCCTTGAAGCTTGTTTAATGTCACAGTTAATGTTTTTTGTCAAAGCTTGAGAAAGGTAAGGCAAGGCCTGTTTTAGTCAGTTCACAGAGAAATGTTTAACATCTCAGAGGGATGGAACAAACCTTAATTCAGATGCGTTGGAGCTGAAGCAATCAGGCGTTTAGCTTTGATGTCGCAGTTTTTCAGCACTGCCTCGCTCAATCTGAATAGTTTACAGCGTAGGAATCCCATCAAGAATTACAGAAATATGACAGGCGGCAACCTCGTGAGATTACGGTAGATTCTCGCTCCAGTCGGGAATGCCTGGAAGATATTTTTCCCACCCAGAGAGCTCGGTGCTTACTCAGCTTTGTTGTAAATTTAAAAGGAAGTAAGACATGAAACATTTCTTCACAAAAGCAGCTGAAACATAAAATTAACTGTTAAATGTCACGCAACAGGTGGTTCCCTTTTCATCCACCTCCACCTGCGTTTGTCATTGATCTAGTGGAGAACAATGATGTTGCATAATGATGACATTTTAATAAAATACCCCAGGACTCTGAAAGCCCTTTACATAATGAAAACATTGTACAACGTGTCATTAAACCCATTTTCCAACACAGAATTTCCTAACACAAGCCACAACAGTGTCTAATTTTATCCCCTATGTTGCATAAAGTGCTGACAGAGATCTGTAACCTCGGCCTTTCATACACCTGTAGACATACTTGAGGCACATATTGTGTCTGTCCTTTAGTTACATGGTTTTTATAATAAGCAGAGCAACAAGCTGTGGATGTATTGATCTGCTCTTAATAACTGCAGAGGTAAACTGCATAAAGATAAAAGTCTATAATAAGGTGCAATGCTTGTGTCCTTGCTATAGAATTGTGTGCTCTCAATAGAAAGCAGATAACAAGCGAAACACATTTCTTGATTCTCTTTCCTTTACACGACACATTTTGTGTAGGAAGGCTTATAATATCAGACTTGTCTCATCTCACAATTGTCATGTCACATCCAGCGTCCTTGGTCAAGTCTTCATTAGTTTTATTTATTGCCACGGTTCCTGTTTTATTGTGTGTTCTCACCTATCCTCTTGTTTGAGATCTCCACTTCCTGAGCGTGTCAGTTTTCCACCTCTGTGATTGTCTCCACCACCCTGATTAATTTCACCTGTGATCCTCTCCTCCTTGTGTATTTAGTGTGTGTTCCCCTCCACTCTGCCAATTTGTCCTTGTACCTTGTGTCAAGTGTTTCTGTCCTTCCAAGTGTTTATTCCTCACATTCTTGTGGGTTTTTTGTTTTCCTGGATCTTGCCTCTTTGTGGAATTTTCATTCATGCCACCTCCCATTTGTATTTGTTTACCTGTTTGGACAGCCATCTCTGGTTGACCCTTGCCTACCTGACTGTCCTGTAAGCTTTTGTACTCTTTTGTGAAAAGAATAAATTACTGAACTGCATTAACTCTGCCCTTGGTGTCCTATTCCCCGTGTTCCTGCTTACACCACTGCAACAACGAGTCTGAGTGATTGTTTTCATTTTTGCCAGAAAAAAGTTGAACCCCTGGTGAGAATTTTAAAAAACAATCTGCAGCTTCAGTGTAGCACAAATATTGATAACCCTGCCAATTACCAGCCAGAAATGAAAGCTAATGCACAGGTAATGAGGAGGTCAAAATAAATAATGCAACAGTCCCAAGATATTACCATATCTGCTGGATAGCATACAAGTGTCAGGTGTCATTACATCTTCACTGCCACTGGAAGGTCGACTAATTCAAGCAAACTCATCACTGCTGTGTACGTTAATCTCAAATTATGTCAACATTCATCATAAGAGTAAACATCAGCAACTGTCTTGAAATGACACAAAAATTGGGTGATTGAGTGCAATTTCACAAAACTTTGTCAACGTATCATTTTGAGAAAATTCTTCCGCAATGATCAGACAGTTATGAAGAAATTACTGGATAAAATACTAAATTATTACTTACAGTCAGGTATAGTTTGAGATATATTTAACAAATTGAACTAATGTACTATATGGAGACCATTTCAAAAATTTATAATCAACCAATAACCTGCAGTCACTTGAGCTCAGCAGTAGCTCAGTGGTCGTAGAAGGATTTGAACCAGCAACCCTGTCGTCACTTTTCTAACTTTTAGGCCTCCACTTTAATGGGTATGGAAGAGCAACTTCTGTGCTGAACCTTTCTGTTAAACTACAAATGTGTTATTAAAGAGACTTTTGCATATTTCGTATTTGAAAATATGAAATGGTTGCTGATACGAAGGCGTAATACGTTGGGGATTGCTTCACACCACAACAAGCAGGAATTACTGGGCCAGGAGCATTAACTAATAAAGGGAACGTTTATCTTCCAAAGGACATGTGTCATTTGAATTTAGGCGAAACTTATTATGGCTTGAATTCGAGGACAAAGCACAGGAAACTGCTGCAGGACACACTGTTTCAGTTAGCTCATTAATTGGGTGGCAATTACGGAAACAAATCCTTCAGGCTGTTCTCTGTTTTTTACTAAATACTGTATATATTGTTCTTGCTCCATTGGCGATAGTCTCCTCAGTCCAGTTTTTAAAAATGTAAAAGATGTGCAGAGCTTGAAGGGAAATGTCCCAAGATCACTAAAAATGTAATTCATTAAAATGTTCTTTCTCAGAAACACAATACACACAATTTATTCTTGCTGCCAATGCATGTACATGAATACATTTATGAGAAACAGAACAAAGTAGTTTCCAGCCGCAAAAACAAAACATTCAACAATTATGTGTCACAAAGATAATGTGGTTTTTGTCACTTTTCACTTTTTATACATAAGCGCAAGGGATGAATATGAAACATCCCCCACAAACCAACTTAAAGATGAAAGGGAAACACTAATGTTTGACACTTTTGTGTAATATCCCACATCATCCTAACTTCTGAGATTTCCCACTGAATGAGAATAGCGGAGGAGTTTACAGTGGTTTCGGTCACATTTCACGGCACAATCTTGTTCTTCAAAGCAACAAATGGAACAATTTCGTGACTCACAGTCGTCCATCAGGAACCGATGATGAAACATTAAAGATGGCTTCATTTAACACTTCAAAACATTAGACATTAAACTGTATTTACATATAATCTACACTGATATTAGCTGCTTCGCTCCTGTAGTGTATTATAAATGCTTATTTTGATCAAGCTGAGTGTGAAAATGTGATTCTGTGGTATTGGTCAAATTCAGAATTCTCAGTGAAGCCAGACTAATTCAACACATTCTACTATTGATTATTGATTAATGTTGATTAACATTCATTCAAGATTTTTGAATATCTAAACTTGGGTGTTGGCAGTTCACAATGAGTATTTTTCATTATTTTCTGAGAGGTTATACCAAACAAATAATTGGAAAATTGTTCAGTAATGAAAATACTGGTTAGCTGCAGCCCTGTAGTGAAACACTGCAAAGTTTCTAGAGAAAAAGGAAAAATGAGAAGATAAACAGAATATTAAAACACAAGATTTTTTGACTCATCATTTTCTTACCCTGATTTTTGTGAATATTTATAGAGGAAAGTTTTAGTGAGACTTTTGCACTTATGCATATAGTGCATATATACAGTGCAATATAATGCATTAGCCAGCTCATCATATGGGCTGCATTCATTATGTAAATACAGAATGATGTATTGATATTTGGCTTGCAGACTCGGCCGTCATCATTCACCACACGCACCAAGCCTGGCACAGCAGAAGGCCGAGAATATCCATAAAGCCAAAAGCCAGAACTACAGCCCAGTAGCAACTATTCTGCACATATTCTGCATATATATCTAAACACCAGATTCTGCCTGACGTGCTATTATGGCTCTTATATGACATTCATGGCTCGTAGTCTTCACTCATGAAATGTTATGAAGCGATGATGATAAGCTGCAGATGACCATCAGCACTTTAACATTAAGGCTGTCAAAGCTGCAGCAGTGTGAAGCATCGAACAGAAGCTCAGTAATTTAGATGTGATATTTAGAATTTATGATATGAAGAAGAGTAAAGACGCTGTCACATAAATCACTGGCAATGAAATGTGTCCATAAAGGTTAGCCGATATGAAGTGTGGGAAAAAATTTAAAATTCATCCACTATTCAAGACAATTCTTTGTATGTGTGTGTGCAAGACAACAATAATGTTTACATCCTCCAGACACAAAATTTCCTCTATAAAAAACTAACGTCTGCAGCGATGCATCAAGAGGGCGATGAAACAGCAGCAACAATAAACAAAGGATAGGAAAAGGAAATACTGTTTGTCCCAAACGTCAGCACTTGACACCAATATCAAAAACCAACACAATGAAAGCTTCATGATGGACACGCAAAACAACCAGCATGAATATAGCCAAGGTAGCACAACAAACAAACAAACAAGCAAGCATATTCACAACACAGCAGGAAACACTAGTAAACACCAACACCCAAACAACCAAGAGCAACAATGCTAACTGCTAGCCTCGTCATGCTAGCTTACTTTGAGATTGAAGTTGACCTTTCAACACTTGTCACCAATATCAAAAACCAACACAATGAAAGCTTCATGATGGACACGCAAAACAACCAGCATGAATATAAGCCAAGGTAGCACAACAAACAAAAAAAACAAAAAAATTGACAATAACACAGCAGGAAACAGCAGCAAACACCAACACACAAACAACCAATAGTAACAATGCTAACCGCTAGCCTCTTCATGCTAGCTTACTTTGAGATTGGAGTTGACCTTTGAAACATTGCTAGCAAAACCAACATTGTTTTGCTAGCAATTAAATAAAAATTATTCTCCAACTCAGTTTTGAAACTTATATTCTGAAGAAGTGTTTTAATATTTTAGAAAAAAGGTTAACAGCAGCTGTGTTTTCGGCTAGCTTTTCTTTGCTAACAATTAAGAGCAGGAGAAAACAAATACATGAACTTAGCTTTGTGAAGCGAAGCGCTGGTCTCCTCAGGAAAGAGTTGTCAAAAGTTGCAGACAGCAGAAGGGGAAGGGGAAGTTTGAGGTCCACAGATAATCCAAACAGTGATGAGCGTGATGGTTATATCCTGTCTGTCTGCAGGTTAGTTTCCTTATGACCTGTGCAGCTGGTACCTTCAGAAAATTTGCCTGTAATGTAGTGTTCTAATCACTGCACCTGAGGTAACAGAGAAATGACAATGAAGAATCTTGTCTTAAATGTGTGACTAAATTACACATAATCCAAATGTCAGGTTTAAAGCTCATATGCAATGTGAAATAAAAGCATGTGTAATAAACGAGAGAGTATTCAGGAACACGGCAGGTGTACTTCATCACTTTAATTAACTATAATCCACTTAAGAATTCATCTGCACTTTGCCGTAAGATTTACATCATGAACATGTGAGAGGAAGTGGGATTAATCCCTAATTATCCTGTTGAGGGTTAACGAAGAGCAGATTATCATGTCAGTTCTACTATAGATAAAGGGTGATGAAATGTGGTAGAAACCTGGCTGACGTTTAGCAACATAACTAACTTAACTATGCTTCCATTCAAGTGCAGCAAAGGTTGTTCATTACTTTGCATTTTAATGGGGATTTTTTTTTTCCCATTTAAGCTTGGCCTGAAGACAAGCATTTTCCCTCCTTCAGATTTTGTTTTCTCTGTTTTTGGCAGATTTTGCACCTGGTTTAAAAGGTGAATGCTGAATTTAAACCAATTATGATGTACATTAGCTTTTATGTGTGAGGCTTGTGAAGATAATAAGAGAAATCAGTGCCGTGACACTAACTTGTGACACGCTCTCATTATCCCTAAATAACTATTTAGGGCTGCATGTTGACTGGATTTCTGTTTCATTTCATATCTTTTTAATTATAGCACAAATTATCCAGTAACTAAATGTTTTACAGATTCGAAGGCGCAGCTTTCTGTGAACTACTTGTTATTGCCAAAATAAATCTCTGGCATTATTGGATTTGGTGTAAAACATAAAAGTCATAATTTGCCACATCCAAAGGAACTGTGGCAAGCTTGAGACAGCAAGAGCCCAAAAAGCAGACTCCTCGGGTTTTTATAATCAGAGATAACATGGCCATTACCGTCACTGTAATGACTGCACATGGCAGTTATTCAAATCTATCTCTGTAATATGGGGATCAGTGCCTCCTCCAGTCATAAACCTCAACGGAAATCACATAAAGAAGAAAGAAAATTACTATTTTGTGAACTTTAATATAATGAGACTATTGCCCTGCAGATGAGTTACAGGTTTCATGACTTTATTGAACAAGCTGTGAATCCACACAGGCCCACAGTGGAGGCTGGAAAAATGGTTCATAATGAAGTTATGTGATGTGTCTTGTAACCTGTTGCCACTAACGATGTTGTTGTTGCTTCAGTACTGAGTCTCTGAACGCACATATCCTCTAAATTCAGAAATTGGTACAAGGTAATCAAACCAAAAAAGAAAACGCAATATTACATCTGATCCAAAATATTTGATTTTAAGTCCACAAATATGGGACCAGTTAAAAGCCTATTGCCTTTAAAAGCAGGCTCAAAACACTGTTATTTACTGCTGCCTTCTAATGCTGTTTGTCCCCCTTTTTCATTTTATATCAGTAATAGCTCCAAATTTTATGTTCACACATTTTATTCAACCTTTAAAGTTTGAATGTCTGTAAAGCACTTGCGAATGCCCTGTGTATGAATTGTGCCATATAAATGAAATTGCCTTTCCAAGACATATATTTCATAACCTCATAAAACCAAAAAAATATTATATCTTTTGCCTGGTTAAATAACAATATAAATGTTGATATATGGGCTTTTACAGTGTGCAGGTTGAACACGTCCTGTACGAGCTGCAAACACAACATTGACACTTTATAAAGTCAGTATGACAAACTTAGCAAACAATGGCTCATTTACATATATTTACACCTATTTTCTGAAAAATATTCTCCCTGTTTTGGTTTCCATCAACCCCTGAGGGAAACATCTGGCACAATAGCTGCTAAATGCTCCACTGTGTTTAATTGTGTCTGTCTGTTTGGTGCTGGACTGGTTATGTACAGTCGGTTTTGGAGCATTTTCACTTAACACCGCAGCCTGCTGCTGCCAAAAATGAGGCAGAGAATGAATGAATGTTGGGGGAGGATGTTGGGACATTTTGAATGCATAAAGTACCGTAAAAGCATGTAGCATATGAACCAGGTTTTAGATTTAGGTGGATTTAGACAGTTCAGTGCAGCTCACTGCATTAGACTGCAGTAAAGGTCACCTGCAGATGTTACCTACCTGTAGAAGTTTTGAACATGCCATTAAACACACAAAGCTCCACTCGGTTATAGTCGCTCTGCCAAAGAAACATGGGACAACTGCCTGACTGCTGACCTGAATTAGCTGTTTGATGCCTTTGGCTGTGCCTTGGGAAAAGGACAGTCTGTACTTTGAGCAGTGTTGTCAGTTAATTTCACACCCGTTTCAGGTGGAATATTGTTAAAAGAAGAGCCTTTAAAGACTGGAGCAGCAAAATGTTCTCAAAATATTTTAATGCATATATGAATCACGCATAAATGTGTTGACCAATTACAAATGGCGTGTCATCGACTCATATCTTAAAACAAAAATGATTTTCATAGCTGGAATAATAACAGTTTTAAATAAACCATTAGCAGAAATGTCTCTAGTGCTGACTTCTCACAAGGTTTAGAAATGTAATTAAGGTGATGCACAAAATTGCTCAACCAGAGTAGATTTGTTTTTGTCTCCCAATTTAAGGCCAGCCTCCTGATGATAGGTTACTCATCCATTTTCACCGTGATTGCACATCCAGTGTGATGATGGAGAGTAAGCTAATTTCAATTTTGTCATGGATAATGCCACCTGATTTTCTGCTGCTGAATTTGAACAAAACATCTATCAAAGTATCCACATAAATCATCTGTGACAGGGTATTTAAAAACAAATACACATTAAATTCTTAAATGCAGAATCACGCGGTGCCTGAGCTGTGCACCGACTCAAGCTTGGCACCAGCACACCCACATTTGACACCAGATCATCAGTTATATCTTCTTCCTCTTCTACTTCTATCAGTGTCAACAATTACACTGACTGATAGTGACATTTCATTTCATTTTTTTTTTCATAACCTGCAATTGCTTTCTGTGCCGCAATGTAAACATGTAAGAACTCAACGGCAGTTCTCAAAACAAGATGGACAGAAGTCTAATGTGTGTGTGTGGGTGTGTGTGCACGCGTTGGGCGGATCATTGTGGACGCTGTGATGAGGAACAACTTTCAGCTACACGACTGACATATTTGGATGAACACGCGGACCCAGGATTTCATTGAACGCAGACGCGCCGCTGGGTTGGAGACAGATTTCCTGCTTCATGAAAACACACAAGACTTTTGCCCAACAACAATCAATGAGTGTGCTCTGCCATTTCAGCCGTGAATCAAGTTGAGCGATTTGAAAGCATGTTGGTATCCCGCAGAGGAAGAAGCGCTATTTGTGCTACTTATTCTCATTTTGCCAATAGATAACCAGTAATATCCACCTGCTCTCCTGCTGAGACGATGCAGCTGTTTTCGAGCGCCGTGGTCGACCTGATTGTTATATTGGAATGTGCCACCAAGACTGCAAGGATGGACGGACAGTTTTGCATGATGAGAGTATATTTGTCAGTCTCAAGTCTGTCACTGAGATAAGAAAAATATAAAATAACCCAGCTCCCTAAAAATGACTGTATGTTGATATTGAGTGATTCTTCAGTCACATATTACTTGATGTGAATAACAGTGTGCTATACATGGAAACTAAAGGTGTGGAGGTCAGGGTTAGTAAATAAGCAGCTATCACAATTTGATGTTAATGTCAGGAGATTGCTGCACAGATGATGCAATCGTTTTGTCCTTCGCCACGCCGTTGGCATATCAGTCAGTCCAGAATGAAATGTTCCATCAAGTATTGGACGGATTGTCATGGACTTTTCTGCACGTATTCATGGCGCCAACGCAGAGTGCTCCGGCAAAAAAAATGCAGGCTCGTCCAGCAAAGAAAGTTAGACCAAACTCAACTTCTGATGCAACGCAAAGTAACATCATCTGACATCTGATATTTTTCTGGTTGAATGCTATATTTTTACTGTTGACCTTCCAATCATGAAAAGATAAAATAGTTGTCGCCCAACCACACTTCCTGGATTTCATTGTCTCTAACTTTAGCAGCACAACCAACACAAATTTTCAGCAAATTTCAACATCTGAATTTTGGCTTCTTCAAGATTCACAGACTTAAACTTACAAATTTTGCAGCTGTGAGAGTACAGCTCTCTCCACTTCTCTCAATCTTTTGATGTCTACCTGTGAGCCACAATCTGCATTTCCTTTAGCACACATTTTCTTTCCTAATCTCTTACAAGCTTATGGTTAAACTAATTATTGCTGAAATTTCAAATGGCTCAAAGCTGTTAGAGTGGCCTCCATATGAACACAAGTATTTACTGCAAAACGACAATGGCTTTTCAAACCAGCCATGTAAAAACGACCTGTAGCTGTTTGTTGTTTCGTTCTACTGAGCCGTGACTCTTGCTGGCAACTGGTTCCCCGCAAGGACTGGCTCAGGTGTGTGTGTGTGTGTGTGCATGCATGTGTGTGGCCGGTTCAGTGAGGTCAGTGATACAGACCATTTTCACTCTTTACTCGACATCGTGCTTTGCTTTTGTTTTGTTTCTCATCAGTATTTTTATGCTGTTATTGACTGTGTTTTCCCGAAGTAAATGTGAAGCAAATGTGACATTATTGACTGAAAAGCCCCATTTCAACACGCGGCAGTGGAGAAATTGTGTTATCACCATGACTGCAAGCAATATAAACTTTCACTCTTGAGTAATAAAGCCTCAAATTAATCAGGCAAATCGTGTTGTTGTGTTTGCAATCAGTGGCCCAGGCTGCAATGTTTCATCAACACGCAGCAAGCCAATGCCTGCTACTTTCCAAGAAAGCACAGCCACCGGTTGGAAACAGTTTCTTCACGTCCTGAATGAGGGATTGAACCAGGCTTTAGCAGAGATCTCAACAGCGAAACATAAATTGAGGCTGTGGGCCCCGAAGGATTCTGGCTTCCTCATTCCCACCTCAATTGGTCACATCTAATGAAAAGAAAAGAGTTGAAGCCATTCCTTAAACAGACAATCAGACTGAAGGTGCATCGCCGTCCACAGCTCTATTCTTCAGGTGTATTCATACACAAATATGTGAAAATGAAAATTGCTTTGGTCTTTTTTTAGTGTACCGTGAAACATTGTTTTCTACAGTATAGAATGTATAAATGGTTCTAATTTTCTTGTTTTGGAAAACCTCTGTCCTTTGCGAAGACACAACTCTCCAAATTCTATTTTATACTGCTGGAAATATAATATACCACTATATAAAAGTAATATATAATATCGACAAACAACACCACCTACACCCATGGATGGATTACTGACCAAGCTTACCAGGCACAGACCCAGGGGCCCAACAGGTCAGGGGGCCCATGGGCCCATCTGAGCCTCTGCTGAAAATGATTGTCACCATTTCTTGTTGAAAAGTCAATTAAATGTCTACAAAGAGACACAAACGCCCACAAGGAGACATAAACTCACACCTGCAAGTCACCACACTACTTTGTTCCAGACTCGTTCCTCCAAACACACAGAGACTCAGATGAAAAGCATCAGTATTAAAACCCATATCAGTAAGTACCACCAGCATTATATTTTGTCCGGCTGTAATAATGTTCTGATCCGAAACGGCTCAGTAACTAGGAAGCCTGTCAAAAGGTAAGATATATGCCTCTTATTTATGGAACGTCAATAATATGGATGTTCTATCTGCAACTTGCTCCTTTGATTAACTCACTTCATTCGGATCTACTCTCACGGGCTTGTTTCAGTCCCAACCTCAATCGATGACCCTTTCTGTTTGTTAAACAGTCACGTGATTCTGAGCTGTATTTTTAGCACCGGCAACATAATCATTTATTGCATTCCCATGCTGATTCCAGATTATGTGATAAATTTCTTATGTCTGCTATAAAACGTGAAGCAGGCATATGACGTTATTATAACATGGCTCACAAGATGGCTTCCCATGTTTCCCTACAGTCCGACTTTATATTCCTAACGTTATGCAACCAAAATGACCTAATAATTTTCTCACATTGCATCAGTATCACTTAACATAATTCGAAGCTTTTCTATTGTTTTCCAGTTCACGTTTCTGAGCACAAAGTACTTTTGCAATTTTTGGCCATTGTATTCAACTGATGAACTAAACGTCTTTGTAACAGAGAGGAAATAAAGCAGAGTAATTACTGTGACAAGCTTCCTTCATTAAAAGAATTGAGACGTGTTATTCCCATGACTTTCAGACTGAGCTCACTTCATAATGATCCAGTTCTTCCACGCGAATGTGGACCGCTCCTCTATCTTATGGTGGAGACAACAGAGCCGCGAATCTCACGAGGACTTTAATTGACAGCATTGACAGTGATTGTCAGTTACAGTTAATGTGATAAATGGATTCGGCCTTAAGAGCAGCATGAGAGACTGGCACTGGCCACCATGGGGGGAATTTTCTTCCAACAATAATTAGAATGGTTTTTTACCTCAGCTGGACCTTTTTTCATGAAGCTTTTTAAAAGTGGCTCTGCAGTAAAGGAAATGTAAATGTAAAGATGAATTACTCCGCTCATGACAATAAAGACCGATGTAGCAGCAGTGGAATTTGATTAAACTTTTCAACAGTCTTACCAGACATCAATGTTCTGGTCTCCAGCAGCGTGCCATCAAGTCTGTGGGTGAAGACTGACAATAGGCCTGCATTGATCAGTCATCCAGCCGCACAAACGCAGGGCCTTTCTCAGCAGAGGTCAAAATATTTGCTTCATTAGTCATTTTTTTGTTTTCATTAACTCACACTCAAATCACACCTCCCGTTGAGAAAAACAGCCAATTGTTCCACATGAACACCAACAAGATGCAGCAAATACTTTATTCCTGAGTCTGACACAGTCGATTTAACAGCGGAATGATTTATAGGAAAAGAAGCAGAAGAGCTGCACACATTTCTGACTACTGATATACTGTTTCTATATTCTGTTTGTATTTACCACAACAACAAAGCCATCTAGAAATTGATAATGTCATTTGGCGAAAATCATGGTTTAACTTCAACTGATTTATTATGACCCTCTATAGGTTGAATCATTCTAAACCATTCTTCAACTGTTTAGCAAATTCAACAACATAGAATATTTGTATTGATCTATCTTCTATTGGTTCCAGACAGAGAATCTACAGCATGCTACCTATATGTTAAGCAGGTATAGTGTTTACCATGAAAAGATTAGCTAATTATGGAAATATAACAGCTCTGCTTTTTTTTTTTTTTTTTTTTGGTCACAACCCAAAATAATGGACCCATTAACATTTTGACCCCATAAAGGCGCTATGAAAGTTCAAGGATCAACAAAGGGATCAATGTGATGTGATTAATGTGAGCAAGAAATTTCATGGCGATCCAATAGTTATTGAGACATTTCACTCAAAAATCACAAATGTCAACCTCATATTTGCGCAATAGGAGAAAGTCAGGGGATCACTAAAGTCAGTAGGATTCATCCTCTCTTGACCATAAATGTCTTCAGAATTTCATAGCAATCCATCAAATAGCTGTTGTGATATTTCAGTCTGGATAAGAGTGATGGACCAAACTGACCATAGAACCACATCGTGAGCAATGTTTTCATCCAAGAGCAAAGGTATTTTATTTACATTATACAGGTTGATTTAAGTATTAATATTCATTGTATCATATGTACGTCCGAGTAGTTGGAGTAAGAGCTGATTATGATTATAATGAAGGTATTAGGATTCATCACATGCAGTGTCCACAGTGTCACAGCAGAGAACTCATATGAATATTAAACCAAACCTCTCTTAATAAGTGATATGTACACTAAACCTTCAGGACAGACTGAGCCTCCGCTTCCTGCACCCACTGCATAAACCAACTAAATAAAAGAACAGGAAATTCTGTCTCAAAGTTAGTTTGTTATTGGCCGTGTCTCAAGTCCAGCTGAGATCATTCTCACCAGGAGATAAGATGCTTATATGAAGCAACTCCCGCTCTGCATTATTGTCAAAGTGGCGAGAAACTTTTGTGGTCACAGCGCAAGTTAGAAACATTGATTAGAAAAGATCAGACTGGGATGAAGTGTTGGAAGTACGCTGCCTCAGCTCATGCAAACAAACCTCCTCCTGTGGTGTCCAACTATGTCTGAGACAGATCTTTGCTTGTGTTTATAGACACGTTTTTTGACCTTCATCTTACCAAGGTTTTGTACGAGATTGAATTTTTGAGCCAATCCTGGGGAAAACTACGACACAATTACGCTACAAAAAATGCACAAAATTCAGACATTAAAATAAAGCATTTCCTGGGAAATGACTGCATTTGCATTAGCTGATTTTGTGGCATCAAAATGACTGAGCAAATATGAGATAGATGAACATAATCATATGATACCCTGAAAGACAATCACACATTACTTAATGCAAATATATGGGGCTCTTCAGTGTGCTGTATACAGGATGTTTCACTGAGGTGCATGTGAGAGAGTTAATGTGGAGGGAAACCAAAGGCAGAAAAAGACAAGGACAGAGTGACCTGTACAGTTATTGTGGTGATGAAAGAGCATTTCATTTTGGCTGCCTTGACAATGGTGATTTTTCACTATTAGGTTCCATTAGTCTTAGTTTCAGACTTTATCAAGGAAATTATCCGGCATCATTTTCTATCTCAGCATGTGAAAAATGGCGGTGATGTGGTTGCACAACAGTCCTAACAGAGGCTCTTAGAGAAGCTGCAGGGCATCACAGTCAGATACAGGCTGGACAGAAAGAAAATATAAAGATTTTAAAGATATTTTTAAACGATGTAAAAATTTATATCCATTTAAAATTAAACAGCAGACACAGAAGTGCATTACCTTTGGATTTATTACCTTGTATTAATATGATACATCCAATAAAATCAAGATAGGGTAGAGTAGGCAATCCTGCTATTTCCCTGCATCAAATCTATACCTCTGTTATGGGAATGTGATGCATATGCACAGATGCATACATTAATACTGTATATGAATGTAGTTTTCATTAAGTGTATGTGGATGTTGGAGATGGAAAAGATTCCCATGTTAACACTTTGCAAGCATTCGCATCATCAAATAACTCAAGGCGTTTGTGTGATTAGAGTTGGGCTTGTAAGAGTTGTAAATACTGTGCATTAACAAAATTCAATTACATTTAATTCAGTTTAATTCATATAGCGCCAAACCACAGCAGGAGTTGTCTCAGGGCACTTCTCATAGAGAGTAAGTCTAGACTGTAGTCTTTATAAAATTAGTTACAGAGACCCAATAAGTATCATCATGACTTGAAGCTGCCTCTACATATTTAAAAGTCATGAAACTCCAACAAACAGAAAATTCCAATATGACATGAATGTCGCAAAAGCATAAAGACTCAAAGCAGGAGAAAAGGCCTGGTTCTCTCCAAAATAAAACGACTGACTAATTAACATGTGATATATTATTTATTAATTGCATAGACAATCGGACATTTAGACACTATTTGTGGTTTCAGAGGGAGTTACACGTTGTCACTACTTCCTGACAAACAACAGTTAAATCAACCACCCAGAGCTTCTCCGCTGGTTGCTGGCATCCTCGCCGTGACGACGAGTCTCCAGGAAGTCACTTCTCCTGGCTGTTGTTCACAAAGAAAAGATTATGACTCATAAACCAACCCAAAACCTCACATATTGTGTTCCTTTAACTATGTGGGCTTTTGGGTAGATGGGTTTTCCTGCAGCACTCAAAGCCTTGAGATTCCAGGTTTGAAGTGCATGCAGCCAGGCATGACACAGCCAATAATACAGCAGGTTTGACTCAGTCTTTAGCTGTAATCACTCATTGCCACAGGTGAAAGGAGGAGAAGTGATTCACACTTTTTAATGTCTGGTGCATTAGCTTCTTCACAATCAAAAATAAGACACTCATTTAATTATGTGCTATACAGTTTCCAAATTTCAATTCTCCTGATGGTAAATGCCTGGTATTTCCTCTTCCCCCTCTCCTCCTATCAGCAACCTTGACTAAGCCTAGTAAATCTACAATGATGCCCTTGGGAAAAGAGATGTGAAGCAATAAGCCCAAAATACCAGGGAGCTGTTTTCCAGGCAACATGTTTTCTTTTTCCTCAAGCTTTGCTCTTTCTCTCCTCTTTTATTTTACAAAACCAAAGGACCATGGCAAGAAATGTTATTTCATTTAACAGCAGGCTGAGGAGAATGGATGATAGAGCAATTCTGAATCAAAATCAGAACAATAAAATTGGAAACAAAGGGACTGCTCATCCTGCGTAGGGAGGCAAGTCCTGGCACAAAGGAGAAGTTTGTCAAAATGGTGGCGCCTGCCGAGGCTCTCCTGCTGCTCGAGAGGATGGCGGTAAAAGACTATTTTCATTAAATGAAGCCCGTGCAGGCAAAAGGTGAGGCCGCCATATGGTGAAGCAGTGGAGACAGGTTGCGACTGTGCAGAAGGACGGCGACAGATATAGAGAGTTAATGGGACTCAGGTGCTGCTCGTTGTCTCATCAGGCCGCCCCTCACCTCTCTCCGCCTCCTGACCGACAACCCGGCTCGGCCCCGCTTGCCACACACATCCATCTTTTAGTTCTTTCTTGTCTCATTTTCATAGCTTTCACAATGATGCGTTTGAATATTCTGTTTTCAGTTTGTTTCAAAAAATGCAAAATGAATGAAATGAATGAATGAAACTAATTTGGAGCCTCTTTGTCTTGTTGTTTTGCACAGCGCTGCTATAAAGACCGTGAGATTACCTTTAATTCTCGAATAGAAAGATTCATTCATGGTTCACTTCAAAGGTTTTTTTGCAGGTTCCTGTGGCAATCAGGCAAAACAAGAAACATCCCAGAGTGTCCACATGCAGAGTTGTTTCATAAAGACCAGTTTTTTTTTTTTGCCCTGTAGAGAAAAATACACATGAAATAGTTCAAATGAGTCAAATGTTGTGGTGGATTACAGTATTTTCCAGTGTGTGAGTGCAAGGCTGTTTGTTCTGATAGATGATTGTATGTCAACACTGATACTGATAATCCACATCCTCTTGAAATTGAAAAGTCCTCCAGGTTAACGATCCTTGCAAATTATATGAATATTTAAAATCACAGCTTGAATCGACCAAAACCTTGACACGGTAACAAGTATAATTCAGTCCTCTTGCATAACAACGAGGACATGTTTTTCCTCCACATTCATCAACCTCCCGCTGATCTTCACTCTGAGCGAATGTTAGATGCCTTGCCAAAAGTGTTGTATTCCTCTCCTGCTGGTAGAATGACAACTCCCCCAATAGGTGAAGTTTTACACCTTCCAGGAATGAGAAAAGTCAACCATAACAACCAGTGCTGCGCTGTGGGAGCGCGCAGACAGCTCGTCCGATCTGTCTCCCATTCTGCTTGAGAAAAACAAGACCCAACATAGCGCCTCTGGCTGTACAACCAGCTCTCCATACAGTGCTGACACAAACCCAAGGGGCACCTGCAGTACAACCATGTCAAGTTCTGCCTTCAGCATCTTTAGAAAGATTAATGAGCGAGCGAAAGACTCCCCCGCTTCCTCTCTTACCTTCTAAGTAATCCGGGGGGGGGGGGGGTTCAGTCATTACCTGAGATACTAAGTGGGTGAATTTTACTCCAAAGTCTTGGATTTGATAAAGATTCCTAATTTACATAATTACAGCCTGAACAGTGGCGACACAAGTGTAATTTTGCCCCAAATGAAACATTTTTCAACATTAAATGAGAGAAAATTGTGAATTCCCCCCCTGAGGGACGATTAAAGGAATATCTCATCTTAAAATGTGTATTTGTGAGTAAATAAAAACTTTATCTAATTCATAGTGAATTTAGGGTTTTTCATTTTGCAAGTCAGCCACGTTAGCATTCAGTCCAAGCTGGAATACAGATTATGTAAGCTTCTCAGTCCAATATATAAACAGATACATGGAGTAAGATGTCACACAATTAGCCCTTGCACCATCTGTCTTACACCCAGTCTTCGTTCCCTGTTGTATTTTCTCATTTTTCTGTCCACCAGCAAGCAGATTGGCCCCATGATTCCCGCAAGATGGCTCCCCACTTGTCCCATGACAAGTTAATTAAATGGAAAAGAAAACAAAAAATCCAATTAAAACTTAGATTCCATATATCTGCTCTTTGCACTGAGCACTTAAACTGAGAAATACTGCATGCATGGGGTTCAACTGTTACTACCTCTGAAACAATAATGATCCATCATAGGCTTGTGATGTGATCAGTTATTATTGCTTTGTTCAAACAGAACCAGCACAAAAACAATTTGTTGCTTATATGGTGAAATAAGAAAAATGCCCCACAACTGTTAAACACAGTGGAGCTGCAGAGATGTAAAATAGGGATGAAATTGCTATCACTGCAGCCATGTCAGCTCAAGTCAAGTTTCTTTATAGCCCAAAATCACAAACAATGTCTCAGCAGACCAGCAACACTGGAGCGTCACGATGGCTTTGGGGTTTAAAGACACTGACTATGTAATCAGAACATCCCCATCTTGAATCAGAGCGGGGACCTTTGTTGCATGACATTCCTTCTCTCTCTCTCTCTCTCTCTCTCTCTCTCTCTCCCTCCGCTCCTTTCCCACCACCTCTCTACTAGCCTCTATCAAAATGAAGGCAAAGATCATTTTTAAAAAGTCACAATATTAGTGGTCTTTGACAAAGCCAAAGCTGCAGGAACAGAAGGAAACGCAAGATGATGTTTAGAATTTCATTTGCATTTGTATTTTACTATTGAATAAAGATGCAACGGCTGTGCACATCTTTCATGTTTGATTCCCTCACAGATCAACCATCAATGTGTCTCTAATCTATCCTGATGTTTCACTGAAGACATAGTTGAAAAGATATATTTAAATATAGGATTTGGATCAGTTCCCACTTTCTCTGCCACTTCTTTTATGTTTCGTTGTCAGACACATTTTTTTGCCTCCTGATTGAAATCCATACATGTGTTGTACAAATTGGTCCAACAGAGTTTGATTGAGATGAGATAATGTGAATCAATAGCACGTGTTAGTGTTTTCATTATTCCGTCTAAAGACACATTACAACTACTACTGAAAGAAAAGTGGAGGAGATTTTTCCCGGGGTGTCATTGTGCAGATTTGTAAGGCTCCACTGAACCAGCAGCCCTGCCCTTTTTCAATAAAACATAATAGACAGATAGTTGGGGTCTAAATATTTACAGGCAGGGCTGAAGCACAACCCATTTCTCAAAGCGACAAGCAGCAGCTTTAATACAACATTCATCTCATTTGAACTCAATTCTCTCTGTCTCATTTGGACTCAAATCGGGAGTCACTTCAGTCGCCGTCATCGTGCATGAGCTAATTACCAGTTTGTTCTGAGATCATGATGAGGTGATTAAAAATGTAGGTCCTCATAACAAGATAAAGTTGCGTAATCCAGAATGGCAGCGCTTCACAGTTTGACGCAAGGTTTCTCGGTTCTGGAGTCGACTCTTGCTGGAACCTTTACCTTCTTCGTCTTCATTTGAATGCGAAAGGTTGTAAACGATGTCACCGATCGGTATCTGGAGAAAACAAGTCGTCTGGGTTTATGCAGATTAGAAAGGGACAGTGCCTTTACATGAAAAAGGGGTGTAGCGAAAGAGGGGGAAAATCAAATTCATACCTCCTCAGCTGATTCACAGGAAACACGATATTATGATCTGACAATTATAGACGCTTGGAGTGTTTACAAAGGCTGATAAGTGGTCTTCCTGGTCTTCAAAGGATAGCTGAGGATGATAATGAAGCATTATTATTCATGAGCTGCAGAGGGTTTAAAGCTATACTCGTGTTTAAAGGGTTTGATAAAGGGAGCTGCCACTTTTAGACACTGTGTTTCATCATCTTAGAGCTATTGCAATTACTAATAAAGTGGAGTGGGTTTATCAATTGAAGGAAAAAGCTATATATAACACTATACATAACCCCCATCCTGCTCTTCCTCTTTGTCTACAACACATAGATTTAAAACTTGTCTTTGAATACATGTTTCTATGATAAACCCTTGGAAACATAAGATGTGAGAGTCTGATAAATTACCTGAAGGAAATCCACGTTGGCAGTAAAAATGTTATCATAAGGTCATTAGCTTTCAGCTTCTATCTGCAGTCATTTTCCATACTTGCTAGTAAATGTCAGGCTTAGCTGATATGGGGATGCAAAATGGTGCCACTGAGTGCAAGCCGTGCTTTGTTTGTTCTCCATAGCCTGTGTTTTGTTTCTCCCGTGTCTCTTTAACCCTCCTCCCACAAGCCTTCTTCACCCTGTTTGCAATAATGCTCCTGACATTTTTCTGCAGGACTGCGTCAACGTCGAAAAAGCAAAGATCAGGACGAGATTGCTTGATTATTCACTGACATGTGTCCTTTTGTATGATAGTGCCAGAGAAAGAGAGAGAGAGAGAGAAACAAAACACCTGGAAGTTTTTGGCAGACTTTAGCACGTCACGGTGTGAGATGCACTGAAGCGCTGTGCCTACCAATATCATGTTTGAACAGGCATGAATATTTTAATTGCACGCTTCATTTTAAACTCCCACATTTTCTGAGAAACTCAGTTGTTTACAGGGAAATTTCCCAGTGTCATTATGTCAAATGAGTTGCCAAAACAGCGACATCATAAACTGAAAGTGGTACCAATAAAAAAGAGTTGCAGTCGTCATACTGTCCTGAGATTTCAGATTCATTTATTTGTGAAGATGGTATGAAATTATCATCATAATAGTAGTCATTACTTTGTGTCAGTGAATGGCTGCTTGGCTCAGTCTGCTAACATTCAGGGACAGGCTCGGGGAATAATGAATGTTGTCAGACGAGCAATTCATTTTGGCAACTCAGGTCAGCCAAGAGAATGAATGGCATGATGGTAAGGAATGATATTACCATTTCTTTAATTTCCTGTCAATTTGAAACTTCCACTGTGTTAATATTAGAGAGGCTGTTTGTTTTTTATTACTGATACTGAGCTAAATTTAAAAAGGAAACATTCCGTCATTTGCAAAATCTACCACGTTTTTGAATTTTGCTGCATCTCATAAACATCAACATAGTTTGCATCTGAAAACGGTTTCACTCCAGCAGCCGTACAGCTTCTATAAAAACATGCATCTGGTTGAACAAATCAATTCTGATTTCAGACCATTCAGAAGAGGTTTTCTAATTCTATGTCTTCTGCAGAGACCAGAGGAAAAAAATCGGCAGACAGGACCAGGCAGATGTGTCCAATATGAACTCACTCAAGTGAAAACAGTTTTATTCATAATATCCTGTACAAGAAAATACCTTCCTCCCAAAGACTGCACAGAAATTTCCAGGTAATACTTGCTGAAGGTGACACTAAATGGAAGCTAATTATACTCATCTTCATTCTCATAATTTAATCATACCTCTTACACATAAACTTGCAGAAAAGAGATTAGTGATATTGGAAGTGTTTTACCTGCTAATATTATGTTGAAATGTTGAGATATGTTGAAAAATGTCAAACAGATTTTTAAACAAAAGCATGTGATCTGTTGTATGAGGGAGACGAGCATGTGTCAGCTTTGATTTCCTGAACAGCATCGCTCAATTAAAGTGCACACAAACATGGTTCAGCAAAAAACAAATCAAAGTGCTTTTTGTACAGCAGATTTCTTTTCAAAATTCAGACAATTATATGGCAATTACAGCATCTAATCGTCAAATCTGAATTTAAAATTTGCAGCTCTCCAACAGTTTTCTCTCTTAATTTACTAATATTTACATCTGAACCTGCAGCTGGCCTGAGAGGAATGAATTAACCTATGAATGAATCATCATTCATCCTGAGCCCGAGTGCTCAGCCACAGCGGGAATTTACATAAATCCCACAGTAATTTTGGAATAATTTAAATCTAAATAGCAAAGAGCTGAATAATCAACAAGTAATGAGAAGTAAAATTGGTCATCTGTTCACATCTTTTCACTATCTGCTTCATCAACAGGCATGGCTGCTCCCATTCATCCCAAACAATCATCTTTAGAGGTCACTACCCCTTCATACAGTTATTTTTACCAGGAGGCATGAATGTTTCAGTTCATACTGTATTACTCATCACTCCTGAGACAGAAAGGCTAAATAGCAGCCTGTTTAATTTATTCATGTGAGCCATCTCTTCCTTTGCTGCCATAAATGCAAATTCAGGCCTGACTAGCCTTCTAATTTTCATTTTGTGGAATGATCCAACTTTAAACACCAATTTAGGAATAATCAGATTTCAATAACAGTGATGATTTTGCAGTAATTTGTAGGAGTTTATTTTGTTGGAAATGAAAAATTTAAAATTGAAGGATGGAGGATTTTCCAGTTCACTATAAGGACATTCACATATTCAGCCAGAACAGATAAAATCATATTTTTCTACACTGGCAACCCTGAACTTTAACAAAAATCCTTCAAATTCCATGAAGCTTAATTTAATTTTTACCACATGAATTTCTTCAACAGTCCTCTCATGTGGTTATTTCCATTTAAACACAGCATCCATAATACATAACATCACCTAACTGTTGCTTATCAGGCATGTTATTATCTGTGAAATGGCAGCAGCATCATAGTGAGGGGAATAGAGGAACTACCTGGGAATAGAGGAACTACCTGAGTCTAAACATGGGGAGGACGCTCAAGAAGCTTGGAATTAAAAGGGTTTTTAATTTGCAATCTTTAATTTTTACTTTATTAGCCTTGTTAGTCACTAGTTATTGGTGGTTAAATAAACTCGTTTGACACACTACTCTTTGTGACTAAACAAAGCCGGAGCCTCTCCTGGGTCTTCCCCCCTCTATGAGCTGCAGATGGTTCATCCCACTAGCTCTGAGGTTAAACCACTGTAATTGCCTGATGCTTTTGATTTAAAGACTTTCAGGTAACCTTGTCTTTAAAAAGCAGAAGTCAGGCTACTCAAAGAGATCAGCAAGACATTAATAATAATAATTTCAGGTTAAACTGCTGTTAACAAAATGCTTTGAAAAGACAGAGTGAACTTCCCATCACCTGTTTCAGAGACTAACTTTAATACTGCTCTGTATGTAATCTTGAACCTAGATACCTAGCAGCTTAGCTTAGCTTGCTGATAAATTATGCAGCATTTCCCTTCAGTCCATATTCCCATGTTACTGAGGATGTGAGACAAGGTGAGCTCTTAAAGTGGCTACTAAAAGATATATCAAGCAACCATTTGCTGTGGTTTACTCCTGAAACATTTACGCCGAACATCAAGAGCGAATACCGCTGGCTAGTACTATCAAACATGACTCCAGTAAAATGATGTTTGCTGGACTTCTATTATTATTTTATTATTTTTTTCCTCAACCAATCGTTTATAATTTATGATCCGACTCCAAGCAAACCACATAGTAAAGATATCAGTTATTTGAGTGTTATTAGCTAATTACTGATTACCACTAATAATGTAGGTGTTTGGTTGTTATTTAGATATTTGTACATGGGGGTGGCGTTCCCCATCTCTCTCTCTCTCTCTCCGATCATTTCTTTATTGTTGGTTATAATTAAGTCCCAAAAAATGACCAAAAAAAAAGGAAAAGACAAAGTTATTCCCACCATGCATAAGAAACGATGTGTTAAGAAGGGAAAGACGACCCACTGAGTCTGCATATGCACTTCTGAACAACTGTGTACTTGACATTCGAGACAATATTACATTAGGATGCTCTATAGTGTGAATCCCTATGTAGATTTCTGTGACATCAAATATATGAGTTATGTCTTCTATACTGATAGAAACACCCTTATAATTCATCACCAGTGGTTCTAAATTCTGCTCAGACCAGAATCAGATCAGTATGAAGCACAGAAACAAACACATACTTTCCAAACTGTTCAGCACGGTGATTTAAGACAAAGCTTGAAAGAAAATCTGTCTACGGGGCTCAAAACATTTTCCCAGGAAATGGACATCTCTCCACTGTCAGGGAGCAGAACCCGACAACACTCGCAGCGTGCCAAGCTTCAGTATCATCCCACTTCCTATTAGTCATGCTGTATGTGACTCTTATGTATTAGGTTTTCCCTTCATAAGCCCTCAATGAGAGAATGATTACATATTTCTACATGGCTGGCAGTGCAAATTATTAGCATAAGCAGCACTGGTAAATGACTTTTTGTAACAAAGCAAATACCAAACTGACTGTGTAGAACAAACACTGTGGGGCAAACAATAACTTGAGAGAAAGCACAGCATTGGGCTCTTGAGGAACACTGTATCACACTGATGATTCTTGCATATGTTTACATATTACAGATTCATGGCTGCTACAGTGTTAAGTTTGAAGGATGAAAATCAGCCCCAGCAGTATATAATGTGTCTGTGCCTGCAGCTGTGAGTCGTACTGATGCCTCAACAGTGCCATCTTTTGATCAAAGTTAAGTAAGCCTCTTGATGTTCAGTCATCAAAAACACAGTGTGCACCTCTGTGAATCTCCAGAGAGCATTTAAATTTAAAACATCAAATTGTTTATTTTAGGAGACACAGCGGAAAAATATAAGACTCTGATCATTTTACTGGCTTTCTGTACATTCTAGCGAAGAAATATCTCTCTGCTGAATCCTTTCTGCTGGCGTTTGGCTTTAAAGTCCGAACACTATCAAACACACCCGAGAGTCTCTCCTGGAGTTTATGAGCCAGGATCCCATCCCAGTATTTACAAACCAGAGACCCCCCCGGCTGTAAAATCTTCTCAGCCAAGTCTATCAAAGACAAACACATTGTGATGAGTTTCTCGTGGTCCATGTCTCTGAAACCGCTGGCGTTAGGTGCCATGTCGCTCAGGATGACGTGAGCCCGGCCGTTGGGGAGCAGCTCCAGCAGCTTGGCGTGCGTGGCGGGGTCAGTGACATCGTGACTGGACAGGAAGTGGGCACCGTCCAGAGGTGGTATGTTCAGCAGATCAATGCCAACAACTGTGCCACGTGGTAACTCTGGATCTAGGATGCAAGGAAACAGGCGATGCATCAAATACAGAATAAATGTAGATTTTTACAAAAAACAAGTATCATTTTGAACACTGAATATCTTGTCTTTGTACTGAGTTCAGTTGAACATAGATTGAAAAAGATTTGCAAATCAATGCAACCTGTTAAACATCATCCCATTGTTTGTGGAATCGGGTTTTAACACACAAATAAGGCACAGTGTTATTATAATATAACATTACTTATTTGGAAAAATACTGACACTGAAATTCAATGGGGTTCCATTTTATAAGTGAATAGTCTGTTCACTGTTACTTCTGTCTAAATAAATAAATAAATCTTCCAACATAGTTAGTTTTGGTTGAATTAAGGGTTGGCTGACAAAGAGCCCATCTGGGACACCAGAGCTGGGCTGAATCCATTAGTGGTTTGTTTGTTTGTTAACAAAAAAGCCCTTAAAGGCCTTTTGGGTGTTTTTTTAATCTACCATTTCAATTTTAAGTTATTATTTTTATATAAATTATCATACTGATGTTGTTGCATTTTAGCCCAAAGTTCTATATCCAAAACTCCTCAAATTGTATTATGTGAACTTAATTCTCTATTTTCCCATAGTTTCCCATAGTTTTCCCAACAGTTTAGTTTGACAACTTTAGTTTTGTCAACGGTCAGTGGTAATGACTTTTCAAGACATATCTGTACTTACAACTACATTACTAAGCTACAATAATTAACTCTGACAAGAATATAAATCAGCAGTACATTGATGTGACTTTCTAAGTTGTTCCCTGCATTTATATAAAGTTTAAAGGATGTCCCAACAGTCAAATACAGTGATGCTTCATACTTATTTAAAACTGTAAAATTAGTCTCTCGCTGCCATGCAGCATTATAATTATAATGAAAGCACAATAAGGCTTATCCAGACATTTAAAATGCATGTATAATTTACTCCAGCTCCAGGCTTTGAATCTGGTAGTACTATTGTAACCTAACAAATAACCACGTCCAACTGTACCACAGGCCATTTTAGTTGATGAATAATTAGAGGACAAATTGGTCACTTGAATATCTTGAAAGTAAATAGTTTTTGTCAGTATCATTTATTCCTCCATAGATGACTGCAGTCAGAGGGATGTTTTAAAACCTTTTTCAGTCAAGTGCATTGCGAGAATTGACTCACTATCGAATGAATTATATTATAGAGGGGGGTCCAGTAAACTTAGGCCAGGTTTAACAATTTAAGGATCCACAGGTGTGTGTGTGTCACCTGTCCCGGCTGAGTTGACCCTCTGGACGGCCACCTGGCTCCAGGCTCCGGGTGCAGCTCCACAGTCCACCACACTGTGTCCTGGCTGTAGGAGTCTCAACTTGTCATCTATCTCCAGCAGCTTGAAGGCGCTCCTACAGCGGAAGTTCTGGGCGTGAGAAGCTTTGACATACGGGTCTTTGAGCTGCCGCAGCATCCAGCGCTGCTCGGCGGGACTTCTGGACTTTAACTTCTTCAGTAAACAGAAGGAGGTGTGGACGGCCCGGCACTGAGAGGAGAAGCACCACATTGTTGACACCATGCACAGTCACGTGAACTGCGCCTGCGCGGAAACACAACTCGCCATTGGTCAGAGACAAACAGAGCGTAACATCTAAATATGTCCCCTTACGTTGACAGCAATAGTTCTGCTTGGGATTGTCCTGTTTCTTTCTGCTTCATATCACAAGGATTAATACATTTTTAACATGGAAATTATTTTTCATTCATTCATCACATCCCACAGTAAAGACTGCTGTCATAAAATCATTTTATAATTTAGGCTTTTAGACTTAAAATCGTTTTGTTCATATCATACAGTTTTGATTACATTAAAATGTTTTGGGGTAATTTGTGTACTATTTATACTTTTCCTAGAATATTAACTCTAATCAAGAAAGTTTTATATAATTATGCTGATATATGATATAATTGCTGTATATGCTGCTGGAACATGAAATTGTCTGTGATAGCAATAAACCTTGTGTATTGTATTGTCTTATCTTGTTTTTTTCTAATTTCCTGCATTTTTAATTATTTCTGTCTTTTATTACTTTTGAATAAATCCCTTTGCAAATATAAATGGGAAAATGTGCTGTGTTGTTAGTGTTGTTGTTGTAATAATGCTGCAATAATAATAATAAATAAACAGAATATATTTGACAACTAAAATATTTTCCGTTTTTAATATCAATAGTTTGACAGGAAGACGTTTTTTATGTTAAACTTTTGTAGTTTAATTTTGGGTTTCTAGTCGAACACATTTGAAGGTGACACATAACAACCGATCTCTCATGCACATGATGGGTCTCGTGGATCCGGTCAGATGTTGAGCAGAGAGATCCGGACTGTTACACATCAGCGCATCATGTGACATGTGACGTCTGCGACTCTGCACCGCTCTGAACGCGGGAGTTTTCTCAGCGTGTCATTCATCCGGTAAGTTTTTTCTGTTTATTTTCCTGTATCCCTTTCAGGCTTTTCACCAGCTCACATGGCGGAAACTGAGCAGGTAGGGACATTACATACATACAGTCCAGCTGTGCAGGTGATGCTGCATCAGACAGTGTTTACATTGCGTTGGTGTAAAGTCAGATTTGTTCTCAGACAGGTGAGATGCTGAGCTCCAAGCTGCTGACCCTGGTGCTGGTGGTCCGACCCGGAAGAGTGCTGCTCGGCATGAAGAAGAGAGGATTCGGGGCTGGGAGGTGGAACGGGTTTGGAGGCAAAGTCCAGCCCGGGGAAACCATTGAGGAGGGTGCAAGGAGGTACATCCATGTCCTCAGTGGCCTTCATCAACCTACAGTGATGAGACACTTCCTGTGTGTCTTTAAACAATAAACAGTTGTTGGCACAGCAGCAACCATATGAACAAATAGCACATTAGACAAAAGAAGAACAGTGTAAATAAGATTTAAAAAAAAAAACACAATAGGACTAAAATACAAAGAATATTAACAGCTAACAAAAATAAAAAATAACTAGTTTCTATAAAGACTATAAATAACATAACAGCGTAATATACTACCACATATATATTTGGTGATTTAAGGAGCAAAGTATGAAAAGCACTTCTTACATATTTTAATATTTCTTAAATTAATAAAAGCAGTCTGATGATGATTTAATTGATTTCACAACGTTTCAGCTCCACAATGCTTATTAACACTTCACAGCTTTGTATTGCATTTCATCATGGTAGATAATCGATAATCTCTAACAGGTATTAATTAAAGAAAAGATATAGAGCTCTAAAATCAAACAATGTATTTTTGATGTAACAACTCAGATTGTTGTGTCCAAGTGTGAAGAGCAAAAAAAAAACAAAAACATTTGCACATTAAAGATGTCAAATCATGTGGTTTTCAAGCTTGACAGAACAAATGAATGTGGAGCCTGGACGATGTGTGATCATCAGTCAGCAGCAGGATGTTTGTTCCAAAGCTAGAGGAAGGAAGCCCTGAAGCCAATCAGGCCGTGTCCCAAGCTGTTTTCTCACAGTGTGAAAAAGAGACCTGCTTTGTGTATTGGAGAGTTTACTAAATCAGTAAAATCTCAAAACCATGGTAATTACACTTTTCAACAAAAGCACATGGGACAGCCAGTCAATACTGCAGGAAGCCACTGACTAATCATAGTTCTTTGTTTCAGTACAAATACTGCTGTGTTGTGATTGCTGTGTTGCCTTGATGAAACAGTCAGAGAGTCAGCTCATTCAGACAGAATCTGCTGCTGTGTGTGTCCTTTCTGAACTGAATGTGCTGTTCAGCTGAACCGAAAATTAAGACAGGTCTCTTAAGTGAGATTTCTAAGATACAAGATTCAAATATTAAGCTATTTCACATCAGAGTGATCTATTTGATGTACTAGTATATTTAGATTTCCTTTCTTTGCATGATAACAACAACACAAAATGGGACATAATAATAAAGGAACAGTGAATTTTGGTGGTCAGTCTTAAGGGAAGTAGTGTCAGGGGACAAACAACACTGAGCATTGAGAGTCAGCCGTACGTAATTGTTCTTGAATGATAGAACACTTGCTAGATTTTCTGGGGCTCTCAACCACACTTCACTGTCTTCATCAGCGAATGTAGTACACTGTAGTAGAATGCTATAGACTCAGGAGAAAAAAAAGATTTTGAGTCAGTTATTATCATCCACACAAATAGATTGCCTGTCTTGGAAACCATGACGTCATCGTTTTTAGCTTGCTTTTAGCGTCTGTGTGAAGTGCACTGTGAGTTTATTTCTAAAATACAGGTTATGAAATATTTATTTGATGTTTTCATTTTCAGAGAACTGCTGGAAGAGAGTGGCCTCACGGTGGATGCTCTGGAGAAGATCGGAAACATTAAATTTGAATTCGTTGGAGACACGACGCTCCTCGACGTCCATATCTTCAGAGCCGACACGTATAATGGAGAACCAACAGAATCAGAGGGTATGTTTCCACAGCACCGCACGGAACTGGGCTGAAATGAATAACTCATAATATTAATTATTAATGATTACAGTAAAAAAAAAGGAAGTGCCACTTGTTGACATCATAAAAATATTTCGTGCGCGTAAGTGAAGAGGAACAACTGTATTTTTGTACATAATTCCAAGTAACTGACATCATAAGAAATCAATGTGGAAAAAACCCTTTAAACCTGCAAAAAAAACTTTCCCTTCTTACTTTTGGTTCCCCTTAATCTTGACTTCCTTTTCTGTTATCTTAATGCCAGTCCAGGATTTGTGACAATAGTTTTGTGTTGTTTTTAAAGCTTACAAAATGAGGCCCCCTGAGAATCAAAACTGTTGACAGTGTATCCAGTTCATATTCGTGTGCACATTAGCTTTAAAACAAAATACAGCTGTAGACCATAATGATCCTTGTTAGGAAATTGATTGGAACACTTACATGGGAACTTTTTCACAGACGTGACTGTGAGTCAGGAGAGCTGTCTAGTTAAGGAGAAGACTATAAGGAAACTCTCAGTAGTAAAGTTTAAAAGACTGTAAATACACAAAGGAAAGAAGAGGCCCTTGACAGAAGGAATGCAGAGTCCTGCACTATCTGGATTTCCTGAGAATTCAGTTGAGGTCAACAGGGTGAAGTTTAGAGACGCACAGCAAAGTGCAACTCATGGCAGACATTAGCACTCGACCAAAGAGTGTGAAGGGCAAGAGAAGTCAAACAGCCAGGGGGAGAAGAGATAAATGGAGGAAAAGACCTGAATGAAATGTGCTAAAGCTAGTGCTGAACTTATTGACTATTGTGATTTTAAAGTGCAAAGTTTCTGAAGCAATCTGAGCAAATGGGAACGCTCAAGAAATCACTTTTTCTGCTTCTACTACTTCCCAGACAGCAAAAAGTTTGTGACACAGTGAAGTTATATTAGAGTCCAAGCCAAAAATTTTCAGTCAGCAAATTGAAGCCAAAGTTCTCTCTTTTGTTTGAGAGGCAAAATTTTCACTTGCACTTAAAGGGTAGGTTCACATTTTTTAAAGTCAAGAGAAATTGGTTACTATAACGATTCCTCCTCCATACTGCCTGTGAATAAATCCCTTCTTAGTGCAATTACAATATAAGAGATGGAGAACAAACATCCTCATTACTTATAACGAAGCTTCTTCAGTCTGAGTTAGACACATGAAGTGGAGCTCTTTAATGCAACATCCCATCTTTGCCATGCAGCTCAGCAGGTAAACACAAAGAGGGATTTTGCATAACATACTTATAATTTTGTTATTCCTAATGCAACATGAATTGATTTGTTAACAATTCTCGCTATGACCTGGACATTGATTGAGATAAAATAAGAGATAAGTGATAAACTCAACCATTCTTGATCTTCCTGTAACATGTCCACGTAGATGATTTCATCACATTTTTTTCTCTTTTTTTTTCAGAAATGAGGCCTCAGTGGTTTGAATGCCACCAAATTCCTTTCAGTCAAATGTGGCCAGATGATATCATGTGGTTCCCCTTCCTATTACAGAAGAAGAAATTTGTTGGCTACTTCAAGTTTCAGGGCCATGACGTGATCCTGAGCCACACACTGGAGGAAGTGGAGGAACTATGAGAGATATGGTACCCCCTTTCCACCAACATGTTTGTTTCCAGCTGGTAAAAAAATAGGCTTTCCTAGACCTTAAGTACAAATTTAAGTGCCCATATTCATATTCTACAATGGTTTCACTCAAAACTGGTGGAAACATTGGCTGGTTGACTAGATAGGACCAAGACTCCAAGGATCAAGAACCAGAGCTAATTTGGTGGAAAAGAGGTATAAAAGGAAATGTGTTTCTGAGGACATTAATTTCAAAGAATTCCAAAGTTCTTCTCTAAATGCTGAAGTTTTCCCTATATACTGTTAATTTTTGTTTGAACCACTGTTACTGTGCATGTGGAGTGTTTACATGTAAAATCACTGTAACACACAATTGGAAAAAACAGAATCAAGAAATATCCATTCTGTCACTTTATTTTTCAGGATAACTGATTTAACACAATTCAGCAAGGAATTCTGGGATAAAATATTTACAATATCTACAGTAATAATTTTATTGGGTTTCATATTCTGTGCACGGCAACTTGATTCCTGATACTTTTTCTTTGCAAAAAAAAAAGTGTTTCATACTGTTAGCGCAGTTCCTTCATAAATAAATGCTGAACTATTTGCACATATCCTGATTTGCATGCTGGCCTCATTCATTTCAACACAGTTAGTTCGGTGCATTTGAGATCACATCAGTTTGTGATTACTTGTGAGGTAACTTCCGAAACATGAGCCCATATATGGCTAATTGTCCCTTTTGATTTATTTTCTTTTAATTTCAGATAAACTATATTATGTCTTTATAAACTACACTTGTACAGACAAAAATGTGCATCATTGTTTTTCAAGAAGAATATCTGAAAAGTAGAGATCTAATAGTGTTTGTCAAGGAAAATTCCTCAATATCCAGATCTTCTTTGCTCTGATACACATGATGTGGCCAAAAATCTTAACAAAGGCAGTAATTATTACATTTGAACTGCATAGGAATCCTTATATATTTATAGCACAGCCTTGTATTTTAGTGAATTTATATCATATATCTTTGGTCGTAATCAATAGCTTATAGTGTTACTGTTGCCAGAGGTTGTCGTTTTTTGTCAATAATTATCAAATCTCTGCCCTTTCTAGTATTGTTCACACTGAGCGAGGCCTTTCAAAATAGCTTATAAAATAAAACTGGGAGTCTTGCAAACAATTTAAGCGGAGAAAGCAAAGATGTTGCTCTATATATAAATGGCACAAGTGTGCATATAAAAATGAAAGTATGCTGCTACACGTCCTCATAAACTAAAATCTGTATCAAAAATACATTAGTTCAAAGTTATTAAGTAAAAACCTTCATGACTGGAGATTTAAAATAATCCCATTCTGTAATAAAGTCAAACTTCCTGTCCCTCGCAATTTCTTCTCAACTATTTTAGTGTATAAAACTTCTTACAAGGTTAAGTTATAAACAGGTGCTTTAGAAAATGAGTTGGAATGCATGAGTATACTGTCATCCTGCACGGCTGACATGCTGACTGCTCCCTTATAAAATAACATTTGGAGGATTTTCCTTCCTTGATTTGGAAAAGGAAATTATTTCCTCATCAAGCAGAGCATGAAATGGCAGATTTGAGCCCACTGTCTTTTCCACTTGGTTGATGATCGAACCCGAAATAAGTCGAGAAGTTGAGAATCCATTTACATTAAAAATGCTCCTATTAAATGGAATGTATGTTGTGTAATAGACGACTTTGCAGAAGGAAAAAAAGTTGTGCTTTTCTACTCTATTCTGTAGCTCACAGAGCAAGTTATTTTCCAGTTTGTCCTCATCAGCGACACCGTTGCTCTTTTTCCGCCTTGTGTATTCAGGTTTCAGACGGGGGATTTCAATCCATTATTACGACCAAAGAGACACCCAAGCTTTGGCTGGAGTTCATTCCACACCTCTCCCATCTGGAAAGAAAGCACAAAGTCCCTTTTCTTTACCTGTATTTCCACAAAGCTCAAATTACTAACAGGGTGTATCGAAATATTGCTAAGCAGTTTGCAGGTGATGATTTTCAACATCTAAGTAAAATTTCTTCACAGAAACCTTTAAAACTGATTTCTCTAATGTTGCCATCTTATTGAGTGAAAGAGACTGGGTTTAAATAGAAACTGAAGAAATGTATACTGTGCTTTATAATAAATATTTAAATCTAAATAAATAGGTAAAGGCATATGGGAGATTCAGCTGTTGGTGTGAAATGTAAGCCAGCTCAAATCCTAGACGAGGAGATTATCCCTCCAGTCATACCATCCATCATTATTAATTCTTTCATTGGAAGCCAATTTAAAACTGATTTGACCCTCCTGGAGCGGCACTGAGAGAAGGGCCTGTAGAAAAATGATTTCCAGACAAGAAGCCTTACCTCTCTGTGTCCTTGGACCTGGGAGTTAACAAAAGCCCCCAGAATGTGGGATGTGATCGGAAGGTAGATGAAGATAAGCTGTGTCTCTTGATGAAGGCAGAACAGGGAGAAGTAGTTCCGCAGCTCCATCGTCTGAATGGCGTTTTCTTGCTATTAACAGAATAATAATTAAAAAAAGAAAGAAATTGTCACCACTAATTAATTGATGGTAATAATCACAAAAAAATAAGTATTCTGTGGGGAAATCTTTCCTCCAATGATACTAGGGGAGATGAGGCTGATAAACCTCTGCTCATAATACCAAAACAGGAAGATGGCCTTAAGTCATCACATTTCAATGTGCTCTAGATTTGATTGATAAGTGAACTTGTTGCCTAATCCTGTTCATCACCAACTCAGTCACTGTTAATGCTACCAACACTGGTGTCTGTCACTGCTGAAGAAACCCTGTAGAAGCTTCCATCATGCAAAGGAAAGAAATGATCACAGTTCAGTTTAATCTGAGCACATTACTCTACTATTACTGATATATGTTTGTTAGACTGAAATCTTAACAATGGTTGGATGGACAGCCATGAAATTTGAAAAAATCATGGTCCCCAGAGGATGAATCCTACTGCCTCTGGTGACCCTGTGGCTTTTACCGTAGCACCACCACAAGGTTATTACAAATTACAACTATTTGATGATTGACATAAAATTTGGTGAACTCATCACATTACTATCACATTTACTAAGACAGTGGTCAACTGACGGAAGAGTTATCTCATACCAACCTGAAGGTACATTAGTCAGAAACAAACTATTTCATATTGTCAAGGCAAATGGTCTTGATATTTATACCAGAACAAACCACACTGACTAAGAGGAACCACAGTCACAAGATGAAAACCAGCAGGGATACAACACCTAATGTGACTCAGCTCCGTACCCATGCTTGAAATGGGGATGCACTTCATTTAAAGTGGCTCTTATTCATTAATTATATTATTGTATTACATTTAATATTTCAATAATAAATCAAGGCTAAATTCAACTAAAACAGATTTTATAGTTATTGATTTAATTCCTCAAAACTGGAAAATATGAAATACTGAGAATTTTTTTGGTACAAACTATAAATAAAAAAATCTCTCCAGAAATCTCACATCACTTTTACTTATACCCAATGGATGTTGAGTATAATAGCAATAGATACACTCAGGCCAATTTGGCGTTTTATTTATCAAGTGCTAAATGGCTTCAAACAGTCAAGAAGAAACCTGACAGCCTACAAATGTTGAAATAGAGAAACGGTAAGACCACCTGAACGATTCGTGACTCCAGCTGCTCCACAGACGCCTGCTCTTTAGGCTGCACTGTGGCGCTCATCATCTGCCTCTTCATCACACTGTACTTGTGCAGAGCTCTCTGGTGCTCGTGGAGTACGCCTTTCTCGTGGCGCTCACACAGATCCTGGAGAAAAACACAGTCGCACTGAGCTCTCCTCGTTTGCCTCAAAAAGGCACGGTAACATACAGACTAAAGACATGACAAGGATGAGAGGAGACACTTTTGTACAAAATATGAAATTACCATATATATTAAAGTGAAGAGGTTATGGAAAATGCCACTTTATCTGCCCACCAGTCCCCCTTGTTTAGTCTCTGCAACCCACCCACGACCAACAACTACATTTCCAAGTGACACAGAAAAATGAGGAGCATTGTTGTTCAAATGAATCACTACATAACATCCTGAATTTAGTTACCAACTGAACATGGATTTACTGTAAATATGCAGATTCTTGTTGTCTAGAAAACAGGAGAGAGATTTGATTTCCTCGACAGATAAAAAAGGATTTTTGCACTGTTTCATAAAATAAGCATCATCCGTCCTGTGATGTGAATCAAGCCAACATCAAAACAAAATCACCTGTCATAAAAGACTGGGTGGGGGGGCTGAAGGTGGACTCAACAAACCAACAGTGTAACTGACTCACTCTGTACGATTGCAGCAAATCCAGGAAAAGATTAAGTTTTTCCACAACATCGTCCTCTTCCCGTCTGCCCTGAGGACATTAGCAAAACAACATTTATTACCCAGTGCCAGTTCTGGACAAGCTCAAGCAGAGCAGGTGGTGGGCATGAAGGACTGAGGGCCGTACCTGCTGAGCTGCTTTGTCGGACAGCACGGCGAACTCCACAGACAGACTCTTCAGAGAGTGACGCAGGGTCCCCCAGGTGCTTTGTGAGGAGGCCAAGGAGGGAAGAGTCGAAGCATCTGAGCCCAGCGTGCTGATGAAAACAGCATTATTACAGGGCAGAATGTATCATTGTGGCGTCTCAGCTGCCAAACTCATTTCAAACTAACAACCATGAAGAGACACAACAACACAGAGGATTTGGATTCTTATTAAGATTTTTTTTCTCAGTCCAAGAGCTCTGGATACTAGAGATCGACTTTAGCTTCGTAGCCATAATAATGAAATACCTGAGCTCTCTGCCAAACATGAGAAGATCAGTTGCATTCTCCTTCGAGCGCTCTGCCATCTTCTCCGCTCTGTCCCGCAGCTTGTGGAAGCTGTTGTGAATATTTCTTATCAGCTCTCTGCTTGTCGAGAACTGAGCCTGGATGTCTGACGGGAGATATTCCTACAAAACAGATCCAACACAGCTCTTTGATTTTATGTTAATCGATAATTGTTTGTGGGACTTTTCCATTGTGCACATGACAAACCTTTGCCAGGGTTGCGATTCTGTTGGTCATGAACTCGTCGCCCGTTTTCTTATATATGTCACGTAGCTTAGCCTGAACATCCTGTTAGAGAAGAGGGGCGAGGAGGAGTGTGTGTGAGAGGAAAAAGACTGTGTAGCTGGAACAGGAAGCATTTTACTGTCAGTCATCATGATGATAATGCGTATTGTGCAACAGCCCAGGCCACAGATTGAGGCTACAAAAACACGACATACGGAGCCGCTGAAGGTGAGGAAGGTCTTCACCAGCTCGTCCTCTGAGAAGAAGGGATGCCGCGCCACCAAGTTGATGAATCTGCCGAGAGCACGTCTCCTCCCCTCAATGAACTCGCGCTCAGAGACGGAGGTCAGGACTGTGGACAGACACCAGAGGAAACAAAAATCTCTGGATGCAATTGAGTAGGAAAGAAGTGAGAACATGTTAAGCACTTTGACAAGGAGTGCTATTCTATTTTAATACTTTTTTAAATTGTCCATTGTGAGTCCCACCATGTTATAGAAGTGTTATGCTAAAATCAGCAGAGTACTATTTCAATTCACAGCATGTAAATTTACTGTTTTCAGAATCTTACTGAGATCCCTAAATACTCAAATTTCCTACACATACCGTATCAGTAGGATGAGAGGAAAAGAGCACAGGATGACAGATTTATGTGTGGGATCTTTCTGACATATTCTGTACTGGATGAAGATCTCTAATTGAGACATCCTCTAATCTAGTGTTTTGCAAGGATTCCCCAGTGTGTGTGTGTGTGTGTGTGTGTGAGTGAGTGTGTGTTTACATAATTATCATTCCAAAGCAACAATAAGTCATTTGTGAACTGAAAGAGCCTCATTTTACGCATCATGAGTTTGATTGTTTCTTTCAGGCAATAACTTTGATGAATGGGGACGACTGTGTTTGAAACAATAGTCCCTGCAGGAATAACACGTTTCCATTTAAAATTGAACATTTATTATTTATCAACCAAAAAAAAAAAAAGCTCAGTAACCAGATCCCACTGGATATTTACAGCTGACCTTTCAGTAAAAGCATACAAACTCATACAATGGGTTCAGAAATAATGAATTGAAGATGGAGGAAATGCAGAAACAAAGCAATACAATGGGGACTGTGTAGACATCAGAGTTCAGATACAGTTAACGTACCTCCCTTTAACATTCTTTTAGGTGGCAGCGCCGGCACCACTCTGTAGGCAAACCTCTGAAGCAAAACCTCATGGAACACATCGAAATCACTGTAGCGTCGGTAAACTGATATTTTATATCGCTAAAAAACAAAATAATCAGAAGGAAAATGATCAGAAAATGGGCAAGTGCAGGCAACATTACATTATCTGTTGGATATTTAGTAACAGCTGATAATGGAGCGATTGAAAATAGTACTTCACTTATTGTAAACTGCAAATGTTTACTTGAAAACAAACAATGCCACTATTGTAACAGAAGCCCCCGAGTAAATGATGCAATGTCTCTTATATGTCACATGCATGTTTTTTATATTTATGCAGCAGTTTTATATTTCAACCATGCTGTTACTTTAACTCAATTAAATGCACATTTAATTGAGAGGTTATGTGAGACCAACAGAAATGATGCAAACAAAATTCATCATCAAAGGGTAAGACAAGAATACTGAACCATGTTTTGAGCTTTTCTTGTCCTGTTATTCTAACACAATCATTTACATGCAGTAGAATTTACGGGATCCCTTGCCTGGCTGGTGACCTGGTACTCCACATGTTTGAGGAACAAGCCCTTCTTCTCAGGTATGAGCTCCACCTGGACTGTGTCTCGGGCCAGCAGCTTGTCCAGCGTGTGGGACATGGTCAGTGCGTCCTCCTGAGCCGGCTGCATCCTCAATGCGCTCAGGTCCCTCGGCTCCCCGAGCTGAGGTTTCGGTAGCTCTGTCAAGCACACACCCAGCACCAACTTCAAATATTTGTTTTGTTTATGATAAATCGAGAATGAAATGAATTTCCAAACTGTGAGGAATGCTGGTGTGAAAACCACTTTTCTTTGTTCAACACATTGCTACGTGTCTGGCTCTGTTTGTCTCTAGCTAGGGCAGCATTGTGCATCGTGCCCATGTGAACTGCTATTCATCCCTTCCTGTACATTCCAAGAAGGTCACGACTTTGAATGTAATGTAGTTCGACAAATGTAGAAAACTTGTTCTTGCAAAGATGAGGAAGTGGCATGCATCTAGCTGCCATACTGGCCACACCTGAAATAACAGAGAGAGCCTTAAATAATCACAGAAGGTTGGGAATGGATCTAACTCGAGCCAGCGTAATGGCTACCTCTATGAAAACCATAAAATTCCCCCCTATCATCTTCCCACTGTGGGTCTGCTGAAAGTATGCAACACTTAAACATAGCTAAGGCTTCTCTACCAAAATAAAATAAAACAAATGAAGCTGGATTAAATTAACATTTTAGCTTTTCTTCCCTTGTGAAAGAAAAAAAGTATGGGGTGAAATTTACAGTGCAAATACAATATATATATATATATATATACACACACACACACACACAAATGTATTTCTCTTTATAACTATTGTGATATGATGCAGTATATCAATAACAATAGGTGAATGTATTCCAGTGGTGACATGTCAAAGAGAACTTTCAATTAGGAATAAAGCCTTGTATACATGAGCCTACAAAAGAGTGACATTTGCCCTGTGTAGATAAAATATCATTGCAGCAGAGGGATGACTGACGTTGCCCTTAGACACTCAGAAGAATTATCAAGCTACTCATTAAGCAAAAGCTTTACTGCTCTGCTGTCACCATACTGTCACCTGCCTTGTATGCAGTTCTCCAAGAGTTTGGGGCTTGGTTGCTTCCCTTGCTGAGCAAGAGCAATCAAAGCGAGTGCTTTATAGAAGGACAACTTGCTCAGGAAGCCGTCTGTGGAGTCGACATGCTCAGCAATCTGAGAAGGACAAAGACAATATGACATGAAGGTCACCGTTTTTCAGTCCAACATCTAAATTCAACTGTGGTTTGCATTCCTCCATGCGAAAAGTGCTCAGTAGACACAAAGGCGATGATATGCTGAAATATCAGGAAAAAGGAAATTCAACTCAACCATGAGCTGGTTCTTAAATATTTCACTGACATAATACACTCAGAGCAACAACACTGATCTGTCGCACCTTAAGCCTAATTATCAGCATTACTGGAATCAAATCAAACAGATTGCCAGTTATTTAAAGCTCATGTCTGCTGGCCGACACAAAGCTCGTGCCAACCTCCTGCTGATAAGATAACAATATCAACATTATCAGTATTGTCCAATATTAAGATATGAAACATAACATCTTATCAGAATTACATCATTTTTTTGCACAAAGACATCATATTTTCAGGTGTTTAAGTTAAGGTATACAAAAGCACAGATTTCAGCCTTACTTTGCCTTAATTTAACTGTTTATAATTTTACTGTTTACTGCCTCTGTATCAGCACAAACCACAGTTTTATTGCATCTTTTTATAAACTGTTTACTGCTGCAGCATCTTGACGGTTTGTCCCTAGCAGAAGGCTACAGTGAATAGTGAAGCCCTCACCTGGCCTAACACCGCCTTGGAGAGATCGGTCCTTTGGAGCAACCGCTGAAAAACTTCAACCTGCACTCTCTCATCTGTCCTACAGCAGATGGCTTCATACACTTCCCTGTAATAGGCAGGAACTGAGCCTAAAAGAGGAACAACACCTACAGAGCATCACAATCCCTGAAGCATGACAGATAGCTCATCAGCAGTTTACCTCTGATCCAAAATCACTGTAATATAGGACCTTATTTTACACCAATCAACAGAACTCACTGCTCAGGTTATGATGACTTCTTTATATATAACTTGATATTATTTCAATACAGATTATACAATTTTGCTCTGTTTATGGAAGATATCCAATTTTTAAAAACATTTATTTTCAGACAGTATATGACAAGTCATATATGAGCTTTAAAGTAGTGAGAGGTATGTAAGATAAGGTCATTTAAGTACTGTTCTGCTGATGTACTACAAAAGTACTCAAAGTACAAATGACAGTTTTTCACGTGGCAGGAGAGAAAAAAAGCATCAAAACTTTCACGACCCGTTTGCACCTCTGGCATTTTCTCTAATAGGGATATTCAATGTTACTGTAGCTCATGAAGAAAACATAAAGAGGCGAATGAAAACCACATCTGACACTTAAGGAGATTTTAAGATGCAGCAACTTCATACCGAGATCTTCATGTACCCAAAAGTTCTCATTGGCTTCTTCACATCGGGAGCAGATATACCCACATTGTAAATCGTCTACAACGCTGTTTTTGACCAACTACACACTGCAGCAACGAGCAAAACAGCACAATAACAATGAAATGATATGTGTTAAGAGACTATAAGAAGTTTTGCCACTGTACCTTCATTGATCTCTGCTGCCATGGTTCAGTCTGTCATGTGAGCACAAGAGCACCTCCATGTGATTTCCTGCAGGAAAGAAAAAACAAGTCATTTATTTCTTAAAGTTGTAGTGGTCCTCTGGTTAAAGTCCAAACCTGGAGATGAGCAATAAAACCTGACACCTACATTCAATGACAGCTAATGAGTTGTATTATAAGCTGCAGTGATCCGGACTTTTACATGGTCGAATGTGTGAAGAAGCTCCTGTGTGACTAATAATCAGCAGCTTTGATAATGCAGCCAAGTGATCTGGGAAATTTGGGGATGTTTTTTGTACCTGTGTGTTTCCTGGTTTCACTTGAGCGACTTAATTTGGTTTGATTTTATGTTCCTCATTCTTTAAACCGGACTATCGTTGCCTTCAGGGGATCCTCGTAAATTTCTGCGTCGGCGTTCCTATAGTCATAAACACTGTTTGCCTGATATTTAAATGTCATGATCGGAGCATTTTTAGAAAAGAAATCATGAGGAAAAGCTGTTCTCGCCTAGAATTAACGAAAAAAACTATTTTAGTTGACTAATCTGATTATCCTTGTTGAATCCTCCATCTGAATTAATAATGCATTGGACACGTTTTATTTATTTATTTATTTTTATATAATATTTCCGACATTACATGAACCTCCCACTAGCTGAACACCGGCTCCTCTAGATGGCGCTACAGGTCCAATTTGATGCCGGTGCGGGGGACTGTGTGCGGGCCGGGCCGGGGAGCTGCCAGCTGGGTGACGGTCGTGAAACAGCCGCCGTGTCTGTGTTAATAACCGGATGGAGATTTTACTTGGAGGTGCTTGTTTGAGCTACAACGGCGGAAGAAACCCGAGAGATGAACTGAAGCGAAAAACAGCTGAGCAAAACAGGATGTAACTAAACCGCAGAGCAGAATGTCAAGTGGAACAAAAGAGACTTGTTGTTGTTATTCGCCTCCGTGTCCGAGTCCGACTGAACTAACCAGCAGCTAAACCGGCTAACGCTAGCCGAGTTAACGCTAGCTACAATACGGGTAAAACTCGCTTTTAAAACGGACAAAATCTAAATGGACCACGACACTCGGGAGTTTGTAGCTAACAGTACAAGAGGATCCCAGCCGGCGACACAACATTGACTCAAGTTGACAGGTTAACAAGCTAACTAATTAGCTCGGCTGAGCTTCAGGTCGCCGGAGGTTAACGTTGTAGCTGCTAGTTAATGTTAGCAAGCTAGTAGCAGAATCACTGTTGGTCAAGTTAGCGAGCTGTTGTTCTGCTTAGAATTAAAAATACGATAGGAGCGGCTTTTAAATCAATGTCATGTATTGATTGCTACTTAAGTGATTAATGAAATATTTTTGTTTGGCACAGTCAAAATCATACTTTTTAGGTTATGTCTAGCTAGCTTGTTAACTTGGTCTCTCGTGCTAGATGAGCCATAACGTTCCTGCTTTTGTTTTTGTCTTTCATCCGGATCCAGACAGACTTTCTGAAGTGGATCCCTCCTCTGTTTACAGTTTCCAGCATCCTTGCTTGCTTGTGTGCTGAGTGGATTTCATTGACATTTCCTCGCCATGGCAGCTGTGGTCAGCTATTCCCCACCATGGTGGGTGAACCTTCTCCACAGACTTCCCCATTTCAACTTGAAGTTCGAGCAAACAAGCAGTGATTTCCAACCTGAGGACTGGACATATCAACAGGTAAAAACAGCTCACTGAGCCCTCTGCCTCCTGTCAATGACCACCTTCAGGAGCAGGATTTGATTGTGTTAAATACTTTATCAAAGTGAGCAGCCCTAAATTTTTATTATCTTAATCTTAAAGGCATGTTTTTGGTTTCTTTTGTCATTTAACTCCTGATAAAGAGTTAAATACACACTAAAATAATTGTTTTTAATTCATTTATTAATTGCTTTGTTTGTACTGTTTCCTCATCATTAAGTGTCCTGTGTGGTGCTGTGGTTTTTAAAAGGCTCTGAGAGACTGGGTCTTATTATAATGTGAAGCATTCTAGTTATAACAAAAAAAGTCAAACTTGCTAGACATGTGTGTAAGTCATAAGATAATGGTGCTGCTGTTTTTCAGAGGAAGTTTGATTAAGAAAAAAACAGAAGTGAATCATGCTTCCTGAGAAACAGGAAGACATGTTCACACGCTTGCCGTCAGCAGCGGTGATGTGCTAAAGCTTGTAGATGCTTGGAAATGAAAGTACTCAAATGCGTAACACTACACACATCCTTGTTTCACTTTGTCTAACTTGTCTGGTGTCAGATATTTGCTGTCTGGTTTCTTCAGTTCACCCATGATTTAGTGGGAATGATGGGCTCCAGTTCAGACAAGATGAGCATTTTTAAGGAATGTATTGTTCACCTGAGGTGACACTGGAGCCCATTTGCTGAAAAGGGACATCATTGCACCATCTCACAGTTATTATAGTCCAGGTCTCTGAGATATGATTGGGTGCCTTTTCTTGGTAGGATGCAGGAAGGGTGCATTAGCTGGATAATGGTTGCAGTTGTATGTGTTTGGTGCCCAGTGTGTGCAGCTAAAAGTCCAATGTATCCTCGATATTCAGTGGAAACAGAAAGGAGTAATGCACATTTTATAACAAAGCACAGCAAATACAGCTGGTTGAGCACATTATCCCTGTGCCTTCACAAATTTGTCACGACAAGAGCAAACATAAGAGGTCATCATTAGGCTAACTTACTAAACCGTAATTATTAACCCACTGTGATGACAGGCTGGTAATTATTGTCAATGCAATACTCTCACTCAGGCTTAAGGAGGACACTTGACTTGTCCAGATGGCTGAGCTGTCAGTGGTGCTCACTATAAGACTATATAAAGATAAAGCAGCTGTGGGTATGTTTGAATTTGTCTTTCTTAACTTCTTGCACAGATGATATGCAAGCGATCCACCAAAAGTAACATCCAGTAGATTGTAGTTTTTACTCCTGGATTGCTGTTTTACTCAGTGAGCCCTGTTTGGTTGAACTGTGCAGAGTAACATACAGGAGCCCAGTCAGTCAATGTTTTTTGTGTCTGATTATCCAGCCTTTCACTTGTTTGTTTTACAGTCAAGCTCAACAGGGTTGAGATACAGGAGCAGTCTCCTCTCAACAAATATTATGTTGTCAAGGCTGTGCCATGAGTCTGCAATTGTTCCGAGATTGAGTTCACTCGCTGCCACGAACAGGTCGACAGCTACAGCATCAGGGCGTGTCAGTCACTGTGATGCAAAACTGAACAAATAGAACAACCCTGGGTTTTTACAAAACAAAAGTGGCAGGATGGAAATCTGCCCCAGCCGTGAATCCTCAGGAGTATACAGTGAACACAGAGGCCGTCTGTCTGACCTACATAGGAAGTGCTGCTGTTGGCTGAGAGGTTTGACTCTGATAGTAAATTGCTCTGCTGCTAGCTCTGAAATTCTGCTGGTGTAAAATTTTGATAGTTCTTATATGTAGCAGATATTACCAGTTTTGTCTTGTTGACTTATTCAGGAAGTATTTATCACTCCATTTTTCTTCCTCTTACTCTTTAATTTTGGCGATTAATCACTTTAAAGAGGGCTTTTGTTTTTGTTGTTTTCAATTTGATTCTAAGAGATCAAGTCCACAATTTGTGCGGTATTTAATGTGCTTTAATGAACAAGCTGTTCTATACAGCATCAAAATTGAAACCACCCTTTCTTTCCTTTTCAAATCCCAGGAACAGATGAGACATTTTATTGTGAACAAAAGAGTAATCTAAGATATCCTACAGTTAAGAAAGCAATGTATTTGAAGCTTGGTGATCTTCATAAAGCATCTTGTTTTATGTCTCTCTGTGGGACACTTTGGAGGTCCATTATCCCTTCTGTTATTGACGTGAAAGTTGTGTCAGCTATGAAGTTTCCATAACCCCTTCTCTCTGTCCACCAGTCCATCCTGTTACTGGGAGGTGTGGCGCTCGCCTGTCTGGCCCTGGACCTTCTGTTCCTGCTCTTTTATTCCATTTGTCTGTGCTGCCGGCGGAACAAAAATGAGGAGCAGCCCAACGCTGACTGCTGCTGCACAGCCTGGTGTGTCATCATCGCAACACTTGTCTGCAGGTGAGTATAAACACAGGATCAGCAAGGTATTCACCCGTTATATTGCTGATGCTAGCTTTAGTACCGGTCCAAAGTTTGGATGCACCTTCTCATTCAATGGTTTTTCATTCTTTTTATTATTTCCTACACCGTGTACACATATGGAAATATGTAGTAAACATAAAGTATTAAAGCAAAATATGTTTTATATCATAGCCACCTTCTGCCCTGATGACAGCACACTATTTTTACACACTATTGCATACTACACTACATTGCCATAGTCTCCTGGAATGCTTTTCCAACAGTCTTTCAGGAGTTCCCATATATGCTTAGCTCATCCCAAACCATTTCAGCTGAGTTTAGGTCAGATGATTGTGGAGGCCAGGTCAGCAGCACTCCATCACTCACAAAGCCTGCAGGTGTGTTTTTGGTCACTGTCCTGATGGAAAAACAAATTATGGCCCCTTGAAGCACAACCCAGATGGGATGACATGTCGCTGCAGAATGCTGTGGTAGCCATGCTGGTTAAGTGTGCTTTAAATTTTGAATACATCACCGACAGTGTCAGCAAAGCATCCCCATACCACCACATCTCATCCTCCATGCATCATAGTGGGAACCACACATATAGAAACCATCCGTTCACCTTTTCTGCGTCTCACAAAGACACAGCGGTTGGAACCCAAAATCTCAAATTTGGATTCATTAAATTACCTATTACCTTTTGTTTTCCCAATGAGAATCACTGCAACTATGAGAGGTCCTTGTGCATGCAGTCATAAATGTGCACAAAAGTATTAGGCCGATGGCTACAGTAGTATGCGTGATTAGCTGCAGACAAATGCACACATGGACACACAACTAAATGCATGACCCCCCTCCAGGCTTACACCTGGCAGAGATGTAAACTCTACAGTCATGCTCGGCCTGTACAGCAGCGCTAAGTAAAATTTGGATTTGCATGTGTGCACACTTAAAGCACAGAGACTGTAGGGGTGCTGTATACATTGTCTTAAATTTTATGTTTTGTTATTTTTGAAGTAGATTGTGTGAGAACTGTACCATCTGGACATGCTTTCTATCCTTGAACGCTGCGTTTGTTTCCTGTTTTCCTTCTCCAGTTAAGGGGCCACTGGAGAGCCATCACAGTTGATTCAGAATAGCACAAAGAGCTTGGGGACCTGATGAGTACTAGAACTGCATTACAATCACTGTATCTGTGTGTGCTTGTATCCATGCAGAAATGTGTTTTAGTTAATGTAGGAAAAACAAGTTGTAGAGATCATACATATTTGGGTAGTGCTTTGTTTTGTTTTTTTTCTTTGACAGAGGCCATCATTGCACAAAGGATCGCACAGCTGTTTACAATAATGAGATCATCTTTTATCCTTATTCATTCTTCCCAGTTATTTGGAGTGTTGCTTCCTCCAATATTGAAAGAGTAGTACAGAGTTTCCACAGGTTCACATCACAGTGGGGAGTTTGCTTTTGTTTTTGCTTTGACTCTATCCTGTTCACCTTTTTCACACAGCAAGCTGTGAGAGGAAGAGATTAGCAGCCCTTCAGGAAGAGAGAGAACCCATTGATTCACTGAGTGCTGTTGGCTGAACACTGTTAGACTTGGTCTCACTTAGCTTGGAGTGATTCGCTTATCGTCATCCCATTTAATCAAATTCACCCTGGCATAGGATGGGGGTTCGCAAAAAGACCAGCAGCTGCAACACAGGAAGAGATATCGGCTCTCACTTCAAATTGCCTCTCAGAGTTCAGAAAAGGGTTTATTTATGTCACTGAAATGCAGACAACATACAAAGTGAGGAAAAGCTGTGAATAGCATTTACTCTCCCCTATATGTCCAGATGGAGGATTGTGCATTGCACACATAAGTTGTTAGAATATTTTAAAATATTGAGAAATCATTTTTAATTGTCGATGTCTCTCTCGAAACTGTTTCCCATGCAGTTGCCAGAACTGCTTTTCTGCAACCTGAGGCCTGTCTGTGCAAATGGGAGCCGATCCCCTGCCTCAGTACAGCCTTTGTCAGCCGTAGTGTGGGGTTTGGGGCATAGCTGGTCCATTCCTCTGTGTTTCCATGGTTCTGTATGGAGTCTTTCTGCTGGAGCTGAAAGGAGCCTGTTGACTGGGCTCTGAACCGACAGGGTTAATGGAGAGTTCACACGCCTCTCTCCCTGCCTCGCTATCCCCCGCGCTCGCTCTCTTCTCTGTCTCCTCTCTGTGTCTTTTTTAGCTAATCCCTCCTCCTCACCAGCCTGTCTCCCCTCCCTTCCTTTTGTCTCCCGTCAGCGCTGGCATTGCTGTCGGTTTCTATGGGAACGGCGAGACTTGTGATGGAGTGAATCGGCTGACGTATTCCCTCCGCCATGCTAACCGCACAATCACTGGGGTGCAGAAGCTGGTAAGACTGAGAGCACAAATTGTACCAACATGTTTAATAATTCATCGTCCTTCTGCCATGAGCATTCCTGGTTTTCCCCTACCACTAGAGCAATGCAGTCCTCTTTTTCTTCTCTCAACTCTATCATGACCTTGTTTATCCCTGCCGGGTCTAGGTATATGACGGTACATCCTCATTGAACCAGACGGTCGATGACAATCTGCAACAGCTTGAGGGCCAGTATGCGCAGCATGCGGACTACCTGTCCATCGTCCAAAAGCTGCAGGGCCAGCTGGACGAGCTAGTCAGACAGATGGTGGAGATTCCCTTCTGGGACAACACCAACATCTCATTGGAGGAGCTGGCTGTCAAGATTGAGCTGTATGACTGGTACAGGTAAGACTTTAATTGTGCAGTCCAAGCAGTCATTCAAACAAAGAGCGCCTTACAGAATCATAAATACAACTTATCTTCAGCTTCTGTCTGAGCAGTATTGAGAAGCATATCAGCATCGCAGACAACAACAGACCATGATTTATGTGTTACAGCTCTTTATTGAACTTTCAGTGCAGACACACACTCCTTCAGTGATTCTGTGCCTTGTGAAGACTTTGCATCTCTGAGTTCATATATTGTTGAAAGTTACTTGGTCTCTCCCCTGGTGAGACAGTGTTGGCTGAGGCCACTCTGTTAGATATGTCTCTGAATAAAAATCCCTTGAGTGAATAATAAGTTGGAAGCAGATGCGAGTTCAGACATCAAGGAATGAGTCGTGCTTGTTCAGCATAACATTAGGCAGCTGTTTTACCAGGAATGTCAAACCTGCATGGAGTTTCCCAGTTTGTGTGGTAGAAAAGAACATTTTGAAGAGTTGTCAAAATCCCCCTGAGCCGTACTGAGTTTGCTAACATGTATGCAAAAAATTATGAATATGCAAATGGCCATACTATGTTTTTCGTCGAGTGTCACGGAATAACATGAATTCCAAGCAGAAATGATAGGATATACACATTGTAAATGCAAACTGGATGGTTGCAAGGTCATTGCAGGAGGTGGTAGAGACTAAAAATGGAGTGAACAGAGGGTGAATATTCTAACTAACTAACATTCTCCAGGTGGCCAGAAACACGACTCCAAAAGAATGTTAATGATGCTCTGTAATTAGATGTGAAAATAAGCATCTGTTTGTCGAAAATGTCAACCTAAAAGGTCATGTCAATGTAAAAAAAAAAAAAACGTCCTCCTCAAGAGGCCAAAAAATCTGTAAATGCAGGTTTACTGGTTACTGTTCATTAAATTAAGAACTTTAAAAAGCAATCAAAAATCTTATTCTTAGGCTTATCTTATTCAATCTTAAAATTTGCAAAATACAGTATTTGTCTTATTAATGGTTTACAGAATAAGAATTGTGCTTTATGAGCTAAGTGTTTGAATTAGCTCTTTTCTTCTTTGTGAGATGCTGTGCTGCGCTGCTCTTGGCCATTTGTTGTTAATGACATTTGCCTTCACAGGTGGCTGGGCTACATAGGCCTGCTTCTGTTCGATGTCCTCATCTGCCTTCTGGTGCTGTTTGGCCTCATTCGCAACTCCAAGGGAACGCTTATAGGGTGAGTCTCATCATGAGTTCATGGCCACAAGAGCACTTCAGGGAAAATGATTCTGCCCTAGGAAATTCATTTAAGCTGTTGTCACAGAATGGGAGGCAATTACTGTACATGAGGCCGTCAACTGATCGGGGCCACCTTGTCATTACAGTTTAGTGGGGATGAATTCATGCTCTGTAAAATATCAGCCCAGTCACAATTCATTTAGCATCAACATCACACCCTGATATCCTCTGTATTTCGGTAATTACTAATGACACTTCATGGCATGCTTAAATCTATATCTAGTCCCTATTTTATATCAAATAGTACAGCTATAAAAAGGTTATTTGCATTTTATAGGCACTAAAATAAATACATTAAATGCAATCAAGGCACATGACACATACTATAAGACCCAATTAATTAGCTTAAACATATCCCCCCTGCACTGTATAGATTGTTGTTGCTAGCATTGCTGTAACCCTGCAGATTAAAGCTACTTGAACTCCTCACCTCCCCTCGCTCTCTCCAGGGTGTGCTTGTTTGGTGTAGTGGCTCTGGTAATCAGCTGGCTCTCCCTGGGGCTGGAGTTGGCCGTCTCTGCGGTAAGTGTCTCCAATAGAGCATGATCCTGTTTTCCAGGTAGAGCAGCACAGTTCATTATGTATAATTGGATAATATGATTGTTGTGTGCGCAGCCAATGCAGAATATGGCCCCTGTAGAGACATTTTATTTCTCTTAATCAGTAGGGTCGGAGAGGCGAGATGTTGATAATGTGGCATGGAGCAATAACAAAAACTGGAACACTTGCATACTGGACCAACACTGGCTCCAAAGTAGTAGTGATATCACAAACCATACTGATTTGTACACATCTGAATCTCAGCAGATAAATGTGAAAACTGCTTACAAGTGTCAACCTCTTTGCATACGTTATTCTGCAAAGTAAAGCTCAAGCGTCTAAGCAAAGCACATTTTTGAGTAGAGATTAATGATGGCGAGAGCTTTAATCACAAGCAAAATAACTGGAATTAGCATTGTTGCCAAAATATTTCAGCCCTTGTTCACAGACGACCAAAGCAGCTGATTCGACTGGACAAACACTTCTTTATTGATGCTTGATTTCGTTTGTATGATTGCACTCAGCTGAGCTGGAGTCAGCCTGTCACATTATAAGAGTGATTTTAAAGCTGCAATCAATTGCTCACATCTAGTGTTGGCTTCTTGAAGTTGTTGTTAGTGTGCAGTGAAAATGTCAAGACAGCTGTGTCTTCATTTTCAAGCCTTTATGTTCTTGTTTTCCCCAGACCTCCAGTGACTTCTGTGTTGCTCCTGACACGTACGTCACCAAAGTGGCAAACCAGTATGGAGTCATCAATCAAGGTATGAATCACATACACCAAATACCATTCATGTTGTACTGAGGTTACCCCATGTTGACCACTCAGACAGCTCTTTAAAATGGTGAATATTAGTCATCTGAAACTGGAGGGTATGTTAGCCTGAATTGTTTAATCTCTGCCCCCTCTCTGGTCTCAATGCTCTGATTATTGTGCAGCAGTGAGAGGACATTCTTCTGAAGAGTGGGGCTTGGTCTTGTCCACGGACCATAAAAAAGCCTCTAAAAATTACTGCCACATCTGCAGCAGGGTCAAGAGGGCAATGGGTTTCCCTTTTAAGCAGTACAGAAGCCTCTCTAACGCGTCTCGTTTTGGTAATTGCCCAATCTGTCCCACCATGGGATGCGTGAAAAGAAAAGAATTATTGTGCCACGGGTGAGTGTCTGCATGTGAGTGTGTGAGGGACATAAGTGGAGAAGGGGAATCAGAGACGCCATAAATTTCCCGCATCCATCTTAAGTCCTTAAAAAAAGAGAGAGAAGATGGTGCTTAGAAATAAAAACACAGAGGACTCCCTGCCTACTTGATGTGCTTTTTCCCCCAACATCAGCTAGTAGTCTTTTTCTGCTGTTCTCAAAAATATGCTGATTGCTGAATACACAAACCAAGCTTTTGGTTGGACAAGGCAGAGCATCAGCTATAAATGTTGGGATTTCATCTGAACCATGAGCACCAACTTACTTTGTGCACTAAATGGTATTATGCTGCAGCTATGAAGCTGTGTTTTGCCTCAGGGCTGATTCATGCAGTATGGGGGGTTTCTGTTCTATTTATACCCCTCTAACACATGTTAACTCTTCAGGCATTGAAAGAGGTCTTTATTTAGTTTGAAAATCAGTTTATTGTTATGTTAATATTGCAAATTAAAGTAGAACATAGCACATGAGCCTTAAGAGGTTTGACTTTACATTTAGGTTACTTTGACCTACAGATGTCAGTTTTGTAAAGGGAACATTTTACTTAGTTGTTGTATATTTCATGCCTTCATGAAATTGCACCATACAAACCCCCTGGACAGCGTGTGTTATTACCACAGTAGATTTATTACTTTGCTCCCCTGGATAGCTGTTATATTTTCTCAAACATGCATCATTTCAACAACCCTCATCGTTATTTTTCATTCCTCCGCTTCCTCCTCATTGCACAATTATGCCAGACACATGGTGTTAATCCAAACAGAGAGTGAGAGTGGGTCTGTGAAATCTGTCATGTTGCAGCCAGTTTTATTTTGTTTGAAAATACTTTACAAGCGACAGCAGTGACAAAGATGAGCTGCATCTCTGAAAATTATGCAGGATTTTCCTAAATGACATTAAATCAATATTTGTAAAACCTGTGTAACTCTGTCAGGACTTAAATACTTTATTTAGGCATTTATTCACTCCAAGCTCGTTTTGATGAGGCTGCTCTCTTTCAAACATTTGCATGCTCACTTTGGTTGACATCTGGTAGTTAGCAGTTTCTCAAGCCTGGAAAACATCAAACCGCTTTATAACACAATACTCAGAGAGCAAGTTGACTGAAGCTGCAGGGAATGGGACCAGATTTGTTCTGACTCCTTCACTCTGCCAAACTTTTTCACCTGGTGGAATAACATGCTGCCAAATCTCTGGCCAATAAACAGGCTATCTTGTGACTGTGGGCCAAAGCTGTGGCTCATTGTTAATCAGTCCGAACTTAAAACAGAACAATCACTTGGTCTTGTCCAAGTCGTTGTAACTGAAGCTTTCCTCTGAGGTTCCACTGAGTCATGGACAGAAATATTCTCCATTTTCTGCTGCATAGAAGAGTGGCAAAAATAATCATGGAATCATATGAAGTTTTCTCCTGAAAGTTTGATTTCCTTGATCATTATGAGCCATAAATGAGTGGTTTGTTCTCACTACTGTGTATTGGCAGCAATTTTGTAGTCTGTATGTCATCACAGTTGACACTAATTGGCACAAGAACTGAACCCAGCCCCATGATGATTCATCAGTAGTTCCATTACCACAAGTCATGTTCCAAGAAATCTGCTCTTCCTGATATTTATGCGTGTGGGTGTATGTGTGGCAGAAGCTTGCTCGATATGTGCTTCTCCACACCGGAAATCCTCCTCTCATGAGTTTGCTCAGCTGTGTGGGAAACGAGCTCCTGACACAGCAGCGAGCGTGGACGTCACTTGCACCATGCGTTAGGTTGGTGGTGGTGTTCTCACAGCTTGTATTTGTGGACATCGCAGTGGCTTTTAAGTCGCACAGGATTTCTCATCGACTCCTACTCACCGCTGTCAGTTAGGAGAAGTAGCTGGAGGGTTGTAATAGCATAGTCCAAAGCCTTTACTAGAATCTGCTTAGCTTCTTGGTGTACTGTGAACAGAATAAAAATTTGGTCATGTTTTAATTAACAATAACTCCAGAGTTGATGTCACCACTCTTTCTGCAGTAAGAAGGGTTCTACCTAAGCCTCTCACGGGCTGCGTCAGTGTTGCTGCGTCAAGGAAAAAACACATTCATTTATACTATTACAGCACGTGTGCACTTTATTCTTTTGGAACATTTCACCTCAGAGCTCAGGATTAGCTCAGCGGGTGCACGGTTACAGAAGCAGTCAAGCTCTAAAAGGGCAGCAGGCAACACGACAGGACGGAGCTAGAAAATAAAATGGCTCTGCATCAGTCTGTTACTTGGCTAATGGCTTCTTTCCCAGAATAAGATGTGATGGCTTGTCTCTGGGAAAAGAAGGCACAATGCGACATGAAATAAGATAAAATCAAGATGGATAACTACATTTTCTTTAGTCATATAGGAAGCAGGAGCAGCTATGACGAGTTATAAATAAATAAAAAATATTTAAAAAATTTTATATTTATAAAATATAGATATAATAAAATGGACTGAATAAAATGTCATTTATTTGATTACAGTATTCAACTCCACTAGTGCTGCTGGCCCTTAAACAGTGGGTACAAAGCTCTGACCAGTCCCTTCATATCAGTTCTTCCAAGTAGTCTAATAGTGTAAGGCTACAACTAACAATTACTTTCATTCTAGATTAATCAGTCATGTATTTAAAATAATTGTCCTAGTTGCAGCTGCATATGAATTTATATGGCTTTGCTAACACATTCCATTCTGTTCCTTCTATTCACAGATATCCTGCAGTACTACCTTAGTTGTAGTTTGGAACAAACCAACCCCTTCCAGCAGGTTTGTTGCATATATTACCACATTTACATATGAGAAAATGGTTAAATGTTAAAACAAGCCATGTGTCCTTCAGATGAAAAGCTGTCTGACTGGTAGCCAGCTCATCATGAATGTGAATTTGATAATGCTCAAATCTCAGCAGTCACAATATTATAGATGTATTCTCTGCTTGATGTATGACCTTGTAATTGGGAAGAATTCAAGTGGGCATAATGAGTCACTCCCATTGCCTCAAAAATAAAAGCCTTTTTTTTCATGCAGTAGTACAATACTTTCCATTCTGCCAGCAGGAAAACTGATGCAGGGCAGCTTTTCCTGTGTGTCTGTACTGATAGCGTGCACTTCCACCAGAGGATGTATGTTATTAAGTTAGAAGAGAAGCAGAATCTCACTTTTACTGCCAACCTATACTTTGCCTTAATGGCCTACCTACATACTTTATCTTGCATGAATAAATCAATACTTTTGAGTGCTGCTGCAGCTCTGGCATCTATTGTTAGTACGACTGTAAAGAAAAGGAAGCTATATATAAAGTATGTCAGCCTTTTATAAGCTGTCAGCATGCTTGCATTAGACGTCCACTTGACTACAAAGACAGACAACTGAAGGCTCTTGAAAATGATGGGGGGAAAAAATGCAAAATCCTTTCGAGATGTGCTGGTTGGTACAGTATTCATGCTTTATTTCAGAAACTCTCCGGCAGCCACAAAGCATTAGTGGAGATGCAGGATGATGTGTCTGAGCTGCTGCGCTCTGCCACCGGAGAGTATAAACAAACCAAGGTATGTTTCCGGCCCCATCAACACACCCTTAACTGGTAAAGCCACATTAGAGGGTGGTGTTACCTTAAGCTGCATTTCCACCAAACACTTTGGGTATAATACGCATTTCCACCACAGACAGTACTTAATAAATACTAAATGTTGGTACCATTCACAACTTTTATAATGGAAGCATAAAACTAGCCTTTCTAATGTTTAACAAACTGAACCAATCTAACCCAGACTGCTTGGTGGAAACGTGGCTTTAAACACCCCCCACCTCCAGGATACAAGCTGGTCTGTACTATTGTACCATTTGTGATGACAGTATATCCCAGTGAATGGGACCAAGCGACCGACCTGCAGAGGAGTGAAGTGCACCTGCCCACATAAAGATCTGCTGACGGCCCACCTGGGACCTGCATTATGTCCATTTAGCCGCATTAGGCTTTCACTCGCCCTTGTCAATACAGCACTGTGGTATTGTCCAGCGCTGGTCCTTACACTTTGTTGACAGAGGCACAAATGAGAGCTGACATTGGGAATGGAGAGAGGCATATCTCACCTCACATACCCACACAGAGAAATGTGCTGAGGTTGTGGAAATGTTTATATCAGGCAATCAGATGTATTTTCCGCTGGAGCTGTAATGAGAATTGGCAGAAGAAGGGAAACAGTCCAATAAAATGTATCATACATTAAAATCTGCTTTTTCAGCGGAGCTGCTTTGTACTTTTGTATGTTGATGAGAGACACCTCTCTGTCAAGTGTGTGTGGAATGATTAATCAGTAACTGAATCGCTCAATCATAAATCCTCTTCACCTGCTTCCTTTTTTGCAAATGTTTGCGTTTTTTATTTGTGACTGTTTACACCATTTACGGGCAGGAAACTACCACTTCTGTAATGCACTCAATGGGAATTACAGTAATTTTGTAATTTTTGTTTTGTCTTGGCCTTTGTTATGGTTGGTCGTGGCATCCAAACACACCCAGGTGCCAAAGTTGGATTTCAAGTTAAGCCTGTTTCAACATTGCAAATGTTTTTTTCCTCATTCATTTCCAGGCAAGTTTGGAAGAGATCCAGGGGATACTGAACACTACAGAGATCAGTCTACATCAGCTCACTGCCCTGGTGGACTGTCGCAGCCTGCACATGGTGAGCCGGGAGGAGAAGACTTACAATCGGAGACATTCTTGCTGTAGTGTTGCTCCATGTCTGATGAAAAAGGGGGCTGGCGATTGATCAGTTGTGACATCTTTGTAGTGCAGCTTAGTTGTATAAAGCAAACCCCTCTTTTATGCTTGTGCAGCTGACTACACCTGTCACCATAAATAACATTTGCTTTCCTGTATGCGAGTTCTTGTCCAGTTGATTCTGGCTATGTACCATTTGTGAAGCTGCCTGAATGACAAGTACTTGGCTATGGCAATGCTTTGGAGGATTGTCCCTCAGTGGCTTCCAAATTCCAAGTGCACATGTGCAAGTGTAGCACTTTCTTCTTGCTTTCTGCTCTGACTTCTCTCTTGAACATTTACCCTGTTACGGTGCCAAAGCTTATTAAGTATCTTTAGAGAGTCTCTTCAGTAGAATATGAAATGTATTTCTGCTGTGCACTGCATACAGAACAGAGATTCTCAATCATGATATTGTGCAGCACAATACTTGATATCAGACCTGGGTAAAAATGCACTGCCTTTCGTCTACTTGGCCAATCCCAGCCTCATGGTTTGACCTGGTTTGAAATGAGATATTACAGCAGAAGCCTTTTAAAGACTCTTTTACAATCCACATTCAGACATCTAAAAACAACTTCTCTTGTCTTTTACTACCTCTGCACTTTGATCTTTCCCCTTTAGGAGGGACGTTTTTCAAATTGCTTTACATGTTTGAATGTAGACTCTGATCTGGTTGTACCTGTTATAATAAAAGTGATGTTTCCCCTTTTTGCAGGACTATGTCCAGGCCATGACGGGACTGTGTTATGATGGACTGGAAGGCCTCATCTACCTGGTGCTCTTCTCCTTCGTCACTGCTCTCATGTTCAGCTCCATCGTTTGCAGCGTGCCTCACACCTGGCAGGCCAAGAGGTCAGACATCGACTGACCGCATATACACCATTCAACTCACAAACCACACTGGAACCACAGAAGCTTTTAAGCCGAGTTGTAGCATGCGGGACTGTGTATACAGTGAGAAATAATTTAGGAGGATAAGCCCATCAATTAATTATGGTTTGATAGCATCTACAGCACTTGTTTTTACACGGCACGGGGATGAAGCAGACAAAGTCATTCAGGATGAATCTACACAGATAGGGAGACACGATTATTATTGTGTAAAACTTGTGTTTGTTTGCTGTTCAAAGGCTGTTTACCACTGGGGACGTGTCCAGAAGGCTCCAGCTGCTTCCTCAAATAGATCGCTTCCCGTTATCCCCCCTAATTGTGCCGAGTTGGCCTAAATCTATCATAACCACCGCCTGAGCTGGTGTCTTTTTCTCCAGCTGAGGGGTGAAATTATTCTGATTTCTTTGTCCTCTCAGCGGCAGATAAGGTTTGCAGGATGTGCTACGGGGAAAGTGGCTTCCCAGGCACAGCCGTCAGCTTGGCTGCACCACATAATTAACTGATCCCTCCTAACCATTGGGGGGCATGTTTATCAGTCTGATCTCAGCTGGAGCTTCCTGTTATAAAGCAAAAGCTTACACGCTACCAGTCTGCTTTTCTTAGTGGTGCCTGCGAAGCTTGTTCCATTTTACTGTTATAATGATGCAAGCATAGTGATTTTTTTTTAACACAATCTGGAATTCTGCGAAGGTTTATGATTGATGTACAAAATTAGCATTTCTAGAATAGTATTAGTATTATAAATTGATTAATGACTAAATCACTCTTTTCTCTCATATATAAAGTTAGGTCAATATATGTATTGTAAACTGCACTAAATGAAATCGTATGATCTCATAGATTAAGTATGCAGGAAAAAGCCTTTGGCATGAACACTAGAGGGAGACAGGCTCCATGATGTCGGTGTCATTGTGACTCTGTTTTGATGTTCATAGCATTATTCTTATCACACATAAACTGTTGAGCTACATTGTTTGAAAAGAATCAAGTAGAACTGCATTCGTTCTGCAGAAGTAGGCTCCCGCTTTAATGTGACAACATGAACGAATGCATTTATTTTCCCAGTGTAAAATGAGGACTTTCAGTTTTCCTGCAGAATCTGGACCAGTTTCATTAGGCTATTTTTAGTTTGTTCAGTCCCATTAAGGTCAGTGGAAACCTGCATCTTCTCTGCTTCACACAGCACAGAATTCATCTTGTTTTCTCTCCCTCAGGCCAGTGATGAAATTGAATCAAAATGTGACTGAGAATAAACACAAAAACGTGCCCACGTGGCGCTTCGCTGCTCCTTTGTCATCAGTCAGATGGGACTGGGGGTCCCTCTGGTGGTGGTTGTGGTTTTACAGTGTAGTGTGATGTTTGCAGGAGCGACGAGGACAGTGAGGATGAGTCTCTGAGCCACGGCGGAAGGCAAAACCACGATAACCTGTACCGAGTCCACATGCCCAGCCTGTACAGCTGTGGCAGCAGCTATGGCAGCGAGACCTCCATCCCTGCTGCAGCCCACACTGTCAGCAACGCACCTGTCACTGAGTACATGTAAGTACATCAAACTACTGTGAAGTTGAATAGAAAGACGCAGGAAGTGAAAAGCACAAGTAGTAGATAATTTATTTTCACAACCCACCCTGGGTTGTGCACAGTGTGCCTGATATTAGATACCTCATGTTCTCAGGAGCCAGTTTTTATGTCCCCAGAGTGAGGCTAAGCTCTCCCATAGAAAGTCATGCAGTGGCCAGCTAATGCAGCTGTTGCTCTCCAGCCGTGATTCCTGTGAAACTCAAAGCTATCTGCCTCAAGCTGAGAAAACTAGGGAACTGGGGGAGGGGGTTCCCATGTTTCTGGCTTTAAGGCCTTGGTATGCTGAAAACTGACTTGAAGAGTTTCATGGATACAGTATATTGTTTCATATATTTAAAGCGGTGTGTAGGGGTTTATGCTCTTCTTGGCTTGTTGTGTTTGATGTCACCATGTGTTTGATTTAACAGGGCTCAGAACGCCAACTTTCAGAACTCCCGCTGTGAAAACACGCCTCTGATAGGACGAGAGTCTCCTCCACCCTCGGTAAGTGTCGAATTTCCTGTATAAACATGACAACTGTAGCATCTCCTCTGGGTCATTTGGCAGCTTTTTTGAGGGACTGACTTTTGAGCCCTTTTTGAACAAGGGCTAATGGAACTCAGGAACTATGGAACCAGAGGAACTAAACTAGGAACTGTGAACATCTGAAGAACCCTGACGATTTGACAAATGAGAATAATGACAGATAGTTTTGAGAATGAACCAGCAAAAATTCCTCCTTTTTTTTCACTCCTGGAACTATCCTACAGGAGCTTAATTTAGTCCCTGGGTCCTCTGGTAGAAAGACAGATTTTAGTTCCTGGGTCCCTCCAAAGGTTCTCAGCCCCCTGGGAAAGTTGCTGCGTTGAACTATTTAACAACATAGAACCCTGGAAGAGCATATGCACTAACTGATGAGCCACAGAAACTTAAAATTGAAAACATTATGATGTCATTTAGATATGATGGCAACAGTATGTAGCACTATCATAGTATGGTAGAACATTAGTATTGGAGGTAAGCAGGTGGGCAGCCAGTAGTTTTCATTATAAAGTTTTTGTTTCTGTGAGCATCCACCCTGTTCAACACAGTAACGCAGTTCCAGCTCTGGCAGCACTGAACATGTTTTTATGGATAAGGAGGCAGAACAAAAATTTCCCTATTTGCATCAGTAAAGTGTCAAACTGTCACCTATATGGCTGTGTTTCCTGTCTTTAACTTGGTACAAGTTGGAAAGAAAACAAATAGTCTGGCTCACTGTCCATCACTCGAAGTGATGAAGTTATTTAGACAAACGGCCATACATACTGTGAATGTAATAGATTCTCACCCGGCACAAAGAGCTAAGTGTCACATTTGTTCTTATATTCGAAGGCTCATTTGTATGCTTACTGTGAAGTGTCCTCTAATTGACTGCTATTTCACGGGTGAGAGCCCACAAAGAGTCGATTATCAAGCATAAGTGTTGTTGTGTGGGATTCTTTGTTTTCTTTCCAAGTAAAGAGTTTTTGATCCTATACACCTCTCACTAAGACTTTATCGTGTGCAAGAACTTTTTTGAAATTGCAACTTGATATGAGTTGACAAAGTTTGCAGAGGTAGAAACTCTATGCAGTATGTATCAGGGACAAACCTCAGTCATCCCCTCCTGTCCCCCCCGGCCTGAACCTCTACCAGAGATCCTGCCCTCCCTGGTGTCTGTGTGTCTGCCTGGACCTCGACACTGCTCTGTGTATCTTCTCTATACTCTCTTCTTGTCGTTTTTTGTTTTTTTCTGCGAATCCATACAGTTGTATTTGACTGCCGCCGACAGTAACAGCGGTCACAGCTGGCAGTTAAAGCCTTCGGAGAGTTCAAGATCGTTTTGGTAACCTCATCTGCTATGCTAACAGGTACAAAACATGCCCGCCTCCTCCACCTGCTGGCCTGTTCCTCCTCTGTAGCACCTCCCAAACTCCCAACTCTACTCACCCTCTATTCAGGTCACACCAGGGCTGCTGGACCCCTCCCGCCCCCACCCACTCCCCCCTCTGTCCTGACTCTTGCTGAGTGTCCCACCTGGTGTCTCACCTGATGTTTGTTTCCTGTGGCCTTGGGCTGCATGTTCCCCAACCCTCCTGCACTACAGATACACTGGGAGGAACATGAAGCTGTAGCTCTGCCCTGGGGCTCACTGTGACCTACGAGTCAATGACAATCAAATTAAGAAACTATTTCACTCATCATTTGGATCTTTTTGTCTTGATTCTTGGGTTTGAGGGTGAATTCATGGGGGGTTAGGAGTCAAATATTTCACGCGTTTTATAAGCGTTTAGTATTCAGTTATTGGGTGTGTAACACAGGGAAAATACCACTTTTTGTGTTAATTGTCATGTCAGCAATTTAATGCAGCCAGTAGGTGTCTGCCACTGTATTTCATGGTCTAACTACAAAAACTATTGACACAAATTAGCCTGATTTGTATGCTCAGTGTTTTATTACCTTAAAATCAAGAGTCAGTAAACTTACACCAAAAAATATTCTGTACTTTTTTAATATAAATTGTTCAAAGTGAGCATGCATTTGTCTAATGACACATCTATTTCTTTAACATCCAAGGTAAGTCATGTTGTTTTGTTGAGCCCATGTTGGAGCTGATTCACATCGAGTGCCTCTGAAAGGTGACCACAACATATGAATTTAAACCATGTTCCTGAAAACACATCTGAAAAACATCCAAATCAACTTAGTGTCTCTGTATGAGTCTGAAATGCAGCCTTTTTTGTGCTTGTATCGCCTGTATTACAAAATGCATGGGTGCATCCTAAATGTTTATGAATGGCCGGCCATGCTGATGTGCAACGAGGGGTAACAACAAACAGTGAAAGAAGTGCCTCTAAAACTGGTGTATATTTATATAGTTCCTTGTCCTCTGATGTCCTCGTCCTCTGTAGCTGTTTCTGTGATGTTCTCTCTGTATTTGAATTATTTACAATCCCTTTAGATTCCAGCACTCTGGAGTAACTAGTTTGGAAGGTAATCTGTAGGATTTTCTCTCTGATCTGATGAATGAATTGTTCTCTGTCCTGCTCTGTTGTGCATGTCAAATCTGTATTTTTATGTTCCTCCACTGCTGCTTTTGATGTTTTATTTTCCAGAGTAATTTTCTTCTTACTCATCAAAGCACTGAGCCTTTGAATCTGTTTGCTATTCCAACAGATTTTTTTTCCCCAGGTTTTAAAACCTGCTCATTTCAATTTCAGTCATGTAATAATGAGAGAATCCTACAGGGAATTTGTTTTATGATGATGTTGTAAAAGGCAGGAGTGATTTTACCCTACCTCACCCTCCCTACTTCTATTGAGTTCTTTTCGGTATAAAGATCATGATTCATGTTTTCCTCTGTTTGTCGTTCTCTGTTTCTCTCCACAGTACACCTCCAGCATGCGGGCCAAGTACCTGGCCAACAGCCGACCGGATCCCAACAACCCTCCAGCACAGTAGACAACACTGGAACCATCCAACCACTCATCCAGCCAGTTACTGACCATCCAACCACTCATCCTTATTTCTAATAGAAGGTTTACCTTTCAGTGGCTCCTCCCTCTGCTTTCCTCCACCATCTCACTTGACTTAAAAACCAAATGCTGGTTGGTTGAAGCAAAACCTTTAAGGAATCCTGCAGATCATCAAAGCTCATTAGTCAGGACGTGCTTTTTCTTCAATTCACAATCCTTGGCTGATCATTATTTCAAGAACCATCATTGGTGCTGGGAGTTCGTCTGAAACTGCGATGGAGCCTGCACTGACTCTTACACTCCAACGTCATTATTTTTATTTTACCTTTTAAACTTCTTTACACATGAATGCACCCTGACGCTGTCCCATCTAACAAGGCATTGCAGTGTTGAGGACTCTGGAAGTGCTCACAGACTAACACTGATAACTACTGGTGGTTGTTTTATTTTGTAAAGTACTGTACATGCGCTCTCTCGTGGCCCGTGGGAGAGTCAGAGAACTGCCTTACACACAAACATGAGAGGAAATCAAATGTTTCCTTCCCACCTGAATCGCAGACGTCGTTTCACACACTCCACATAGATCAGACTGTCGTAGAGTAGATTCACTTCACGGTGCGACATCTCAGTTCTTCAGGTTTTCTTTCTGTCTGTCGAACTTGAAACGCAGGTCTGCTATGTTTGAGTCAGTCAGTCAGATTTGCATTATTCTCCAGTTAATGTGGCCATACTGTATATCACACCTGCACATTGGCTTGTTTTTGCATTTGTCTTAAATCTGATGTCTGGGACCAGTTTTACTCCAGTATTGCACGTCTTACAGGTCTGAACTGATTTTTTTCTCTCTCTCTTCTTGGGACATTTCCTGTGGCATTTTTTTAATATATTGATGAGCCACTATTCCACAGCAGTGACTGTAACTAAGCTGTGAACTTGATTCTGGTACATGCTCTCAGAGGATTTGATAAGGACAAAGATGAGTCACATGATGAAAATGCAGCTGACGAGAAGAGTCACAGTGGGATTACAAACACAAAAAAAAAGAAGAGAAACCGTCATGAGCTTGACAAAGACGAGAAGTTTTTATACTACTGGAAGCAGAAACTTTTTTACAGACCACGGTGAAGCAGAGGAGGAGGAGTTGTGCGTGATGTCTCCTGCAACATTACTCCAGACTTTTTCCGATAATTTTCTCTTCGGCAGACTGCTTGTTATTCTCTCCACGTTCCTGTTCAGTCGTAGAGCCTCATCTCCTTTAACAGAACCGGGGATTGTCCACACACACATCCTGGACTCGGATCTTCTCTACCAAATGCGGCGGTTCCTCTCACTGATTATTCCAACAAGAATCTTAATGCAAGTTTATGTAAAAATATGCATATTCCAGTTTCTAAGAGAATATTCGAGAGAAACGTAATGCATTGGCAATGCAGTGTCTCACAAATGTGTTTTAGCATTTAAAACAGACTTAGATAAGAGTGAGTGGATGCTGTGAAGGGATTGTGATCACTCTGCTTTCTCTCTCTCTCTCTAATCTGGAAATTGTCAAAGGAAATCTGCTGACTTTCCTGTTGAAGCATGACGATCCTTCAAATGTGGAGTGAAATGTTTGTACTTCTGCTGCTTCAACTTGCTTCTCTTAGATGTGCATTTTGACCAGTACAAGACATGATAATTTTTTTTTTTTTTTTTTGAGACTGTGCCAACAAGTCAAGCACAACTCTTTTACTATTTTGAATATCTTTTTCCATGTCTTTACTTTTGGCCAGTTTGTAAAGTTGACCACTCCTGGTTGCCTGTGCAATCAAATGAGAAAATGAGCCTGACTTTTCCAAACCATTTCTGCTCTGTAAAACATGACACTGATGCAATCTTTCTGTTTTGGGGTAGTGGTCATATTCTCTTTGTTGTTCGTAATGCCAGACTGTTGTACAGATGATAAACATTGACAAAATGAAGAGAAAAAAAAAAGTCTGAAATTGACATTTTCATTTCTTAAAAGGATTCTTTCACATTTTTAAAGTTTTTTTCTATTTGATTTGCTTGTAGTTTTTTTTTATTATTTCATTTTAGAATCTGTAGCAAGCACTATGTGTTGCTTCATTAATGTGAATACCGTAAATAGATTTTAATTTTTCATTGAGTTTTTTTCTGGAAAAAATCACTGTAGGTGTAATTTTTTTTATTTTATACATCTTTTTTTGCAATCTCTAAAATGTGTACATGTAAAACCTGTGGTTATATTGAGCTTGAATGCTGTGTTTTAAAATTAAACAAACCTTAACTGTAGAGTTTGGATTTTCTTTATTACATCCAGGAACAGACACTAGGTAGCAGCAGAACTCCACTGTGAGCTCTGACACCCCGTCTACATTAACAGAGGTTTGGGTCTGTGTTTCATTTTTTAAACACTCTTATTATTCTAACAAGTATAACACAGAAACCACAACTCTTTACGAGTGAAACAATACCCAATATAAAATTATAGTCAGTATATGTGATGCAATACAATTATGCTCAAGAACAGTTTTAACCCAAACCAACAAACAAATGGACTTTTTCCCTGCTGGTTTTATGCAGTATTCTGTGAAGTATATTTTAATGCTTCCTGGAGGATTTTAATGTTGACTTTAGTGGGTTTTGTTCTTTTTCTTTATTCAACCACAAAATCTCTTGAGATGATCTCTTTTACGAGGGAGTCTTGGCCAAAACGGCTGCGTAAAATAGATCCTCACAGTTGCATAAGATTACGTTACAACAATCACATGTTGCACAACAAAGCAGGAGATAAAACCTCACATTTAGAATGATATTTCCCATGAGACAGTCTGTGTTGATGATTCTGGATAAGCAGTATCACAAGGATCCTATTACAAGTGACATCAACAGAACCATGAATGAAATACTTAATGTGGAATGAGATGAAACAGTGATAATCATGGGAAAATTCAGTTATAGCAGCAAAGTGATATTTAATGAGAATAGTATAAAAAGCTGTGGAAACTCTACTTCTAATTCAAGTCCCTCTGACGTTTTCAGATTGATGTCTTCCTTTCGTACAGACTGCACGATGTCTGGATGTAGTAGTCATGGTGTTTCTTCCTGGGATGATCTGTGTATGTTGGTATTCGTTTCCTCTGCAGTGCAGCGACAGACCTCGGGCCTGCATGCAGATGATCTGAGCAGAGCAGAAAGGCAGTTTTGTGTTTGTGACCCCTCTGGGCCGACAGCAGGCGAGAGGTCAGTGTCAGCACCGGGCCACCAGTCTGGTTTTGTCAACTTCCTTCATTCCGCCAACCAGCTGCTGTCGCCCACAAACACTGACTCCTCATGGGGAAGTCTGGGGGCTGAATGGATTATAAAAAGATAGAGAGGGTGGACCTTTATCTCATAGTGAAAAACATTTTATCCTCTGAATCTGAACAAGCTTTACTATTTTTTGGGCTTTAATTGTTTCACTGAACTTTCATCATTCATTCAAAAAAAGCTAAAATATTCAAATTCACCAGTTCTCTGGCAGCAAACTCAACATTTTTCTCTAATCTTTCAAGTATTTTCTGACCCAAAAGATGAATCTAGAGATTACATCATCTCTTGGGTTCCCTGCTGTTTATTGCGGGGGCCGAACTCAACAAAGCAGTAAACAAAGCACGATGCAGGCAGAGAGGTTTTTTACAACCCGTCTTAAACAGAGACCCAGAGATGCAAATGAAATTTCACACGGTCTCACTGTCGAGGAAATTGAATTACCCTGCTTGTTGCTGGACTGGAGGAATGCATTACTAATGCTTTGAGGTGAGGAGCTGAATGGAGAGGGAGGGGAGGCGGGAGGAGGGAGGAGGGAGGTGCCTGCACCCCCTCAAACCCCCCCTCACCCCACAGACACTTCCTGAGTCTGGCTGGGCTCTCTGCCAGGTGCTCGGACCACGGCTCTCCTTCTCCCCAATGCCAGGCAGCTGCATGACGGCCAGGAGACACACAAGAGAGTTAAAGCTACAAGGCCAGACTTCCATTTAAAAATGAGCCTAAATCACGAGGCAGGAAGCATCAAAGCACATTTCACTGACACCTTGTTTGTCCTGATGTGATTCCGGTCTCCATACCCACAAGACATGATGCATCAGAGAACAAGCCAAGCAAATAGAAGTCATGTCTACAGTGCATCACTGACTGACATGTTCCAAAACAGCAAGTCACAAATATTTACATGTGTTTCCTACCTTTCTGACTACTAGAACGTTTCCATTCCTGTCAGTATGGTAGCGAACCGCAGTGACTCACAGCGTGACTTTCAACTGCCTTTATCTTTTTGCAACATAGCAGGGAGTGGTTTGTAAATCCTCCTCATTGATGCGTTCAAGGAAGCCCCAACATCTGGAATGTGTAAAAAAAATGAAACAACAAAGCAGCTGTTGATGCCGCATGATTTTGTTTTTTCTTGCATTGCACAGTTACTGTTATGGGCCCCAACTAGATATTTGTGTGGTCCCGAGTCACGAAGATGCAGAACCACTGGTTTCATCTTTAATGTTTTGTATTTTAGATGCTTATGATATAGTTTTGTATGCAACGTCTTAATCTTAAAAGTAGCTGTCAAATGAATGTGAAAGGTTGCAGAGTAGAAATATTGATTCTCATTTCTCACTCATGTCACACCTTCTCATCCCAGGACGAACGAGCCTGACGAACACTGAGAGCAAACACAGGATGTGAGCTCCTTTGTGTCTCGTTTCTGGAGGGAATCCCGCTGCTTTGTTGCTGCCATGCTTACGAGGGAGAGGGAGGCGAGGAGACAGGGTGCCTGGTTTGTCTCTTTTGTGGCCGGCGGCTCAGAGGGAGGCAGCTGTGTCCTGGGAGTCATTGGGCTGGCTGTTATTCACACCTCACCTCCTCCTTTGTACACATCAGGACCCGGAGCAGTCAGAGGGGGCACGTACCCAGTGGAGGATTTATGGAGCTGTCCGGTCATCAGTGTCTTCACCTTTTCACTCCTCCTGCTCACTGGGACGCTTCATGACTCTCTTAAAGAACTTCCTGCTCTTTTAAAGTGGGTTTGGTAAAATACAATTGTAAAGATCACCCAAACAGCAACTTTTATCCAAAGTGCTTTACAATCTAAAACTTTTATCTGCCTGCTCAAAGTATCTCTCTCCTGTTTGCAGATATCCTCCAGCACTGTGTTACACTGATTCTCCTTCCTGTAAGCTCACTGAAATGCTGTATTCTTCTAAAAGGAGCGATGACTTGTCTTTGCCTGAGGTTGCACAGAGTCATTTGCATCCTGATTTGCATTTCTGCCGAGCGCCGTGACTCACTTTTTTACACTTTGATGCAAATTGCCTCCATATAAAACATTATATGTTGCTGTATAAACTATAGACAACTGTCTTTTTCTAACAGTTACTGACCTTGTTCCAACAAATGAACAAAGGATATTATGACACGACGAATGAACTATGAACACTGACTCACCTAAATGTACAAGTCAGATAAGCACTTTCTGAAAAAGTGTTGACATTAAAAACTTTATATAACTAAAAATGAAATGAATAATTCTGACATTCTGTTGAAAACACTTTAAAACCTCAACACTCAAACATTTGTACAGTATTATTTTACTTTAAACCAACAACTTTTAATGTGAAAATCAGTTATTTCCTGCCAAGCAACTTGTAACTGAGAAAAAAAGGACCTGGTCAGCTTCAGCCAGACGAGCTGGTCCTCCTCCAAAATCAAGTCCTCCACTCAAGTGCTGCTTACTACGAAGTTCAAGACCTTCTATAGCTGGGATATGTGATACCTGGATTATAGTAAACACCCACTTCGTCTGCCTTTGGAGCACATGTTGAGCAGGATTAAGGCCTGTGCCAGTTGCTGTGAGATCTCTCTGTGGGCCAGTGGGACTTGTCCCGCCGCTCCTAATCCTGCAGACAATGCAGGCTGTTAATTGGAGACTGACTGATATAGCAGAGGGAAGTCATGAAGACAATGTGTGAGTGGCCAGCTCCTCTGTAATCCCCTGCACTCTCAGGAATGTGCGTCTGCAGCAGCCACTCATACTTCAACCAGACCCTCTCCAGCCCTTCACCTCCACTCACGGGGTTTACATTTTACTGACAGTTAGAGGCGGCGTTTTGTTTTTGACTCAAACAAACACAAAGAGTGTGACTTTACAGAGTTGTGAAATTTCACATATTGCGATCAGAGCAGTGATAGGAGGTGCAAGAAAGCACACCCACGTGTTTGTGTTTTAATCAGCAGGGTACAAACTGTTAACAGACTGACTGCAAAAGTGTTTCCTGTCATTCAGCCTTCAGACAGGCCTGAAATACTGTCACTGTTCAGACCAGCCAAGCTTTAATAGCCAGTATCTAAACATATTATTATATTTTATTACATATAGCTTTTTGTAGTTGTCTCTTCAGTCTTTTCTTTTTAGCTGTTTAGCTCTCTTTGTGTTTTTTATTTTCCGCCATTTTGGAGTCATTCTGTGTCTCTTTAGTCACTGAATGAGTCTCTTTTTAGTGTTTTTAGTCATTTTGTGTTTTATATTGTATCCCCTTGTAGTCATTTTGTGTCTATTTGTTGTCGTTTTGAATCACTTTGTAGACCTTTTGCATCTCTTTGTCATCATTTGTTTGACTTTCTAAGAACACATTTTAAGGCAACACTTCATACAGAGGCTTTTCCATCCATGATACAAATAAACCAGCTATCACTTTCTGACTGGTAGCACAGGCAGCATCCACCCTGCTATCTCTGCCACTTTTTTCATATTTAAAGAAAAGAAATTTAATTATAATGACAACATGATATTACAGAATATCCTGTTGTGGGATTTAGAATTAAAAGTTAAACTCTGAACAACTCCAGCTCAGACTGTCAGGTCGTTGCATGGTTGACAGACAGGACACTGTTTTTTTTTATTTGGTTTCTGCCTGGGGTTAAAAAAAAGTGAAGGTGGGCAGAGCGGCTGCATTTCTCCTCAGGTATGACAAGTCATGCAGGACTTCAATGTTTTGGAAACAGAGCAGGATCGACATTTTGGATACTGGATCCTTTATCGCTGGGAGACAATCAGCAACAGCCTCCAGTCATATTTCATAGTTCAGTACTGACAGTTATGTGGTGGAGCAGCGGTGGGAGGCTGCAGTTGGATGTTTGTGTTCTGGTAATATCTCACCTGTTGCCACAGCATACGTATGCAAAACAGCTTTACTGAAATCATGCCTCTGTTATGAGATGAGTGGCAGACGTTACCACTCGTTATACCGTCAATCATGAAACTGGCTTCTTAATTAAAGACATGATGAAATGGTGCAGTTTGTGGTGGAAGAACTGAAATTCAAGTAGAAGTAATAATATCTCAATGCTCATACTCCATTAAAATGTTTACTTTAAGGAATAGTTGGACAATGAACGTTCACTTTCTGGGGAGGATTTCAATCAGAAGACCCCAAGTGGTCCCTCCTCTCTGTCCTCTGTCCAAGCCGTGTCCCTGTGTGAGGCTGAAAACTTGGCCTCAGCTCGGGGGTGTAAATTGAAATGCTAATAGCGTACACTTAAAAGCTCAGTCTGCCTGTATTTATTATTCTGCAGCTGCTGGTATGGGAACAGACATAATTGCAATAGCAAACGTTGAGGAAAGATAAACAGTGGAAAAGCGGGAAAGGACAGTAATCACATGTAACAAATGCCATTCATCCAGAGTTGCTCACAGATGTGACAGGCTGGTGTGTTTGAAGGATCACTGACGCAGATGGAGGAAATGCTTGTAGGTCAATTAAAATCTATTTCCTCTCATTACAATACTGCAGATGTAAAAAGTGCACATGGACTTTTTTGACATGACAGTTTCGAGAGGCTGAGCTTAAGAAGAGTAGAGGCAGATTACACCAACAACACTAATGATTTATTTATGTAAAAACCTTCCTCTTTTGTAGGAAAAGATCAAACTGCTGCTGATCCGATTACTGTTTGCACGTTCGCAGCTTGCCAATTTAATAATACAAGAGTTTTACACTTAAGCCACATGCCTTCTTTTCCCATGGGTGCAGTGCCAGAGGAGGGATCGCTCTCTTCCTCCTGTTAGCAGCCGGGGCGATGCTGATCGACTGTTTGACACTGAATAAATTACAAAGCTACCAATCAAACTGCCTCGCTCGTTCTGTGTCGTGCAATGTATGATTTAAAACTACTGTTCAGATTTAGTGGGAACTGTTTATGAGTCTTCTGAGAGGAGACAGAGGGCGCAGATGACTGATGTCTGTTTGAACACGAGATTTAGTCACATAAAAGACTGCCGTTTTTCCCACTGTACACTTCTGGAAGGCAAAGCTGTGATTATGGTTTGTGGTGGGGATGTTTGCTCCGAGTAATTTGTCTCCCATGCAAGGCTTTGGTGACGGATCTTCAGCTCTGTGTCTGCCAGAGTTCAGCCGGCACGCAGGCAGGCTGATAACAACGGTTTTTAAATTGTACTTTAAGATAATTAGAAGTATTTTGTGTATTCGTCTGAAGGTTGTATTGTAAAATCCCAACATTGAATTTTTGAAAACTTTCATCACAATCAGTGGCAGAAGTATTCAGATCCTTATCTTTAGTAAAAGTAGTAACACCACAATGTAAAAATAGTCCTTCAGAAGTTAAAGTCCAAAGAGGCTTCTGAAGGTCTAACATTATTATACATGTATTACATAACTGGATTAATGTATTAACAGGTGAGCAGCATGTTAATGTTGCAGCTGGCGCCTGTGGAGCTGCTCTATAATAACATCATATGTCATATGCTTATTATAGATTTTTAAAATCTTAACCAGCTAATTAGCGACTACGGTTGTCAAATAAACACTGGAGTCAATAGCTCAGTGCAATATAATAATATGAAATATATATTTTTGAAGTTATTTCTCAGTTGTTGTTTTTTTTTGAGCCTTTAAACATTTATTTAAATAAACCCATCTGAGAAATGTAGAGGGTAAATTACTCAAAAGGATTGAATTTTAATCTTTGAGAAAGAATAATATTGTATGAGATTATCACATGTTGTTTATGTGTAATTATCTGAATGGTAACTACTGATTACAGCTGTCAAATAAACAGTGGGTAAAAAGTACAATAATTCCCACTGAAATGTAGTAGAGTAGAAGTATAGAGTAGCATGATATGGAAATACTAAACTAAAGTACTACAAATTCCACAAACATGTTTCTTCTGGTTTTCACTGTAACAACATGTAACATGTCTATATTATTTTAAAAAATGTCTGTTTATGTTTCCATGTTACAGATCTGAAGTGTTAAAGTGTCATTGAACACTAAGTAAACATGATTATTTTGAATGTTACCATCATCTTGAACTCAGAAAACAAATAAAAACATAATAGAATATGTAAAGTTTCTCAGTGGTTATGCACTTTTATTCAAAGTTCTAGGTCCCACCATGGGTCCCATGGTAGTTAATACCAGGATCAGCTCATAATCCCTGAGAAGCCAGTATTGGGAATGAACTGTTCAAACCCTCCAGATACTGGAGAATAAACACCACAGTCATTTAACACAGTTCAAAGCAGTACAAAAATCATGTCCGGGTCATTAAAAGCGTATGTAAACCACAAAGAGGGAAATTACATTCTAAACAGTATACAATCACTACTAATTTAAACAGGGGCACAGTACACAATACTGTAATCAAGATGTACAGAGTAACCCAATATGGGTGAGAGACGACACAGAGGGAACGATCACCTCCATGTGGAAACACTGACGTTGCTCTCGTTAAGTTCTCACCTCACAGGCATCGACAGTAACCAGCCAGTATTATATGTAAATACAAACATTAATGTTAATAAGAAACAGAGAGGCACATCAGTCTTTTGTGCAAACTATTATAGACTGTGGCTCAGATTACACATGTGGTTATTATTTAGATGCCATTCATTCAAACTGTGGCTTTCGTCTAAGCTAAAAGTCACTGATTCTCCACTGCTGAGCCTTGTGAGGTGAGATTCTTCCCGGGAGCAAATATCAGCTCATTTGAAATTCAGCTGTGCAATTTTATAACAACCAAAAAAAAAAACTTTTCATAGCAATTCAAAAGCTGATTGTAGCCCCAAGTCAAAATCTCTTCCACTCATTATTTTTCCCTGATTGTGACAAATACAATGAGTGTTTATTAAATACTTTAAAATGAAGAGATGTTGAAGTTTTGAGGGGCTGTTTCGTTTGTTAGTTTGGACACAAATCTGAAGCATGTCATTTAAAGGACGTAAAATTAGGTCAGTTCCCCCAAAAAAATATCAAAAAGTGCTTTGTCCTGATATACTTCAGATTAGGTCACTGAAGGATGCATTTGGAAATCTGCCTTCTGCCAGCTCTGGGAGAAATAACACTGTTAACTTAAAAGCACAACAACATCTTCATATTAGAGCGTCTGTCCGGAGTCATCAGGGTTAAAAGATCGAAACAAAAAAAGCCAATTATAAGAGATAAAAGCCTACAAAAAAGACCTGCGTGGCTTTGCAATTTTCAAAAGCTAAAAACAAAATAAGTGTTAATGTAAAGCTGGCAAAAAGGCTGGAATATATGACAATACATTCTATGAGAATTGCAGATACATTTACAAGCAACATATACATCACAAAGCTCAACTGATTGCCTGCAAAACTTAATGCTGAAAGCTACTTCCTGCCCAGAGCCGGAGTCCTCCGCCCGAGCATTATGGGACGAGGTCCTGGCTCCAGACAGGAAGGAATAGTCCCGAGGCGGGCCGCACAGCAGCCCAGTAAAACTACTAAAGACCGCGCACAACTGCAGCAAGAATACAGCAGCCGCGCGGTCGAATACCAAACACTGGTCCCCACGAGCCTTTCAGATACCGAGGCACGACGGGGACGAGGATGAGAAAGGAGCGGTCGCCCTAGAAGGCAACCTGAGGGGGACACCACGGGGTGTCTGGATACAGGAGACAGTGCACAGACTTGAACCTGGAGGACAGAGATGAGAGGGGCGGAGTCAGATTTGCTGAAAAATGTCAATGAACTCTGTGTCAGATCATTAAATGCTGAACAGTCTCTCACCTTGATGGGTCCTCCTCCACAGGAAAAGCCCCTTTCAAATTGATAATGTTGCTCTTGTTCTCAAACATCCCATAACTGAGAGTGATCTGGAGGATACAGAAATAAACATGAGCAACATAGAAAAAAAAAACACCTCTCTCACACTGATTCATGAAGTCATATTCATCATTAAGAGGATCTATAAACCTCTCACCTGCTTGTGCATCTCAGATCTTGACACTTGTTGCAGGTTCTCCAGGTGGGAGTGAAACAGGTTGCTGCGGGTCAGAGGAACCCCCAGAACCGACTCGATGATGTAGCCGATGGTGCAGTCGTCAGGCAGGCGAATCTTCTCCGCCGTGCTCATGAAGTGACCGCCACTGGAGAGACAAAACATCATCAGACGCCTGGTCGGAGTTGATGGTGTCTACTGGTGTTCTTGTTCAGTCTTATTACAGGATGTGTGTATCTATAACTCACCTGGCCCATGGGCTCATCTTCAGCGCCAGACCCCGGCTCACACAGAAGCCTGCTCCTCCAGTTGCAAACCAGAAGTTGACTTGTTTCTATAAGGACACAGAAAAGGTTTGTTAATTTACAGAACTGACCTGTGAAATCTCAAATCTATTCTGCATCAAAAACACAAATCTTCTCCGCACCATCTTGTTATCCCCCAGCCGCTCTGTGGCCTCGATGGGCCGGTCCAGACTGGGTTTCCCCAGGTACATGTCCTGGGTGTGGGGGTACTGGGACAGGAACTTCACCAGAGTGCGAACATTGACGTAGTTGTCATCATCGACATGACAGAACCACCTAAGAAGAAACACAAAAATGATTAGATCCGGAGATATTCAGACTAATAAAAAAATCATTAAAATAAATGTCAAGTATAAATGATACTTACTTCTTCCTCGACTCGATGAACTTGTCATATTCCACTGCCATCTTGCAGGACAGAGCTTGTCGGCTATGAGCTGCAGAGCAGTTCGTGTTGATTGCATGACTCCCTGTGGCGACAATGAAAGAAACATGAGGATCTTCAGTCAGAGATGGCACCATCAATGGAGGCTCTATGCATTTATTACATCCTCATTTTTATGACTTCTAACATATGATTTGGTTTCTCATGAATGCTCATTAATTTCTGTCTTTCTAATAAAACACTGTCTCTCTCTGTTCCCAGTTTGAAAGTCCCCTCATTAAACTTACCAATTTTCTTTTTTAGCTCCTCGTCTTCTCCGTCTGTGAAGATGTACGTCTGTGAAGGAACAAAGGACATTACAGATGAGCCGACTTGGTCTTTAAATCCAGAAAATCGAAACAACTTTACATGATCATGTGGAGTGGCCACACGATCAGATTCAACAGTGTGTCCAAAGTCCTCCTTCCTCACATCCACCCGGTGTGATTAGCATCAATCAACATGTCTTTTATGCAGTGGAAAACACATTGAGTTAAACAACCCCCGGCTCTAATAAAGGCCTTTTGTGCTGCGTTTCACTCTCTCCATGGCAACTATGCCGCCGCCCCGAAGCATCCCAGACATAGAACAAAGCAGGAGGCAGACTGTCCGCCCCCACGCACACCCCATTCATGCGTCCCATCCCCCGGCTGAGCCCCTCCACTCCGCTGGACCTGCTGCCGGGCTTCGACATGTTGAATGCAGCGAACACAGCGGCACACACATCTGACAAACCACCAACACAATCCTCTGTGTCTGCGCTCCTGCATGACTGACAGACTGGAGAATCAAACCACGAGGCCGCGGGCGCTTGTAAATGTAGCAGTTACTCATAAAAGGAGTTAACAACAAAGGGCACCTTACGGGAACGCTCTTTAAAAAAGGGGGCAGGGGAAGATTAGACTCCTCTTTATGATAGCTCACACTGAGCAGGTGCAAGCTGCTGAATGGTGATGATGAAAAGGCTGCCGGCCCTGGGCTTTACAACCGCCAGTGGTCTGTTTACTCTGCACCTCAGGTGAGGCAGCACCTGCCGAACATCACGCTACCTTATCTACGCCACGTGTCTGTGCATGTCAGGGAGTGATGCCGGCTGGAGCACAGGTACAACCCCACATTCCTGCCACTTCGCCATCCTGCCATTTTGTGATCTGCATCTACAAACTGACTTGAATGAAAAGATACGTTTTCTTTCCTTTCTGCCTGAGCTGTTTGTGGAACAAAACTCTGAGCAGATGTTGCTTGATGCTAAAGCCATGAGCCTGTATTTGTTTAAGGAAGGGTGGTGGTTGCGCTGGTGAAGGGATCAGAGGCTGGAGCTGTTTGCTTTAAAGCCCGTTGAATAGACAGCCTAATCACTGAGGCAGCTGCCAGAGCTGCCAGGGCACTGACAGAGAGGGAGGGAGGAGAGGGCTGGAATCTCACTGCTGATTAGTAAATCGAAAACCGTGTGTGGCCATTCACCCCCACTTCACCCCCTATCCTCCCCCCACCCCCCCGGGCCACATACACGGCCAGAGCCTCTTGAATAGAACAATGCTGTGAGTTTTCATGCTGGGTAAAGTCTCCACTGGGTAAATTCTAAATATGTTTGCCTGCATTTGCATACAGCTGCAGGAGTTAACTAAAGAGAAACCTTGAGGGGGAAGGTTTTTTTTCTGTCTTTGTTTCTTAACTGAAACTTAAAAAGAACAGTTACTTTCAGGGAATACTAATTCATAGAGGAAAAAGAAAAGTCGGCTGTGTGCGGAGCAGAGATAAGAGGCGAGGGGGCAGAGGGTGAGGCGAACAGGGAGATGAGAGCAAAGTGGGGTGGAGGGCCGGGGGCTGCTCTCCTGACCACAGGAAGGCCTGGCACGGCCCTGTCTGAGCTGAACGTGGTGCCTGGCTGGCTGTCTCCAGCTCCATGGGAAGGAAGAGCATCAGGCTTCCCTCCCTCCACCAATCACCTCCACCCTGGCTCCTTCCCCTTAATGTCCCAGAGATTCAAAGCGCTTTCAGCACTTTTTTTTTATCAGGACAAATGATTCAAACATCAGAGCGCTAGAGTGATTTTTAAGACCAGGCTGTCCCCTTCAATGACCACTACCCACTTTCTGACCACTTTACTACTCCACAGTGAAGCTTCCTGATTAACTCAACAACAGCACCGAGTGTTTTTCCTAAATGCTAAGAGCACTTATTGTTGGAGTGCTGGCTAATTATCATACTCTTAAGAATGAGAGGAATGCATGGCACACCGTGAAGATGGAGGTGCCAGCTGCAAAATGAATCGACGCTCTGATAAAAGCAGCCGCTACGTGACACTTTTACAAATCAGTTCGCCTCTGATCAACACTGTGGAACGGGAAGTACCCTGATCCTCCTCTCTGTTCTCAAGCTATATTGTTCCAGGGTGAGTAATGGTGAAATAATAGAAAACAGGAAGAGGTACTATATAAGATTATATAGTGAATTGTGATTTTTAAAAAAAGAGACTTTCTGTTTCACCAACTCACAGATAACACGAGGGACCTTTTGCACAAAGATACTGACTGGATTTGAAAAATGCTATTTGTGCTGTGAATGGGCTCAAAGATTAAGAAGGCCACAGGCACTATTGTGTCAACACAGCTATCATGGAGATAATCTTCCCCCCCTGTTCTCATGTAAACAGATAGCGGCTCCATCTGCATATGAGTGAAGAGATCTCACTGGGAGTAGAAAACTAACAGCACAGTCAGACATTTAAAAAAGAAATGGAGGAATAATTCTTTTGTCCCTTGTGTCTATACAGCTCCAAAATCCATCCAAGCTCCGCAGATGTTCGTCAGCTGAGCGTGAGAATCAAACCTGAACACGGAGGATGCACCATATGCACACGGTGGGAACTGAGAGCATCATATGTCTGGCATTAAGGCCGTCCTTTGTTCCGTCTCTCCTGACCACCTGTCACCCTTCCACCAGGAACTCCCTCTTGCATTGTGGGCTCAGCCTGTCCTTTTTGTCCACGCACCCACCCACCAGCTGCCTGCCCATAAGCCCTGCTGTTAACTCTGTGAGATGGGTTAACTAACATCATCCTGTACTGTGATTACAACCAATTAGCACAATCAACTCACATTAAAGCAGATGTGCAAGGGCCTGGTTTGGACATTAGCATGAGCTGCAGGTAATTCTGTCTGATCAGTGATTGACAGCTCATTATAATCACCTTCCTGACATCAAACATCCTCCCTCTGCAAACTTTACTGGTGCTTGAGATAAAAGAGAGACATGCTTTGAAGAAGAGAAGCCCTGTGTGTGATAGTGCCCGAGGCGAATTGAAAAGACTTGTGACACCTCTGGGTGCAGGATAAAATCATTTTGACTGGCTTTCTCCACACTACAGCCGTGGGTGTCTTTGTGCACCCTGTAAAGCAGCTTGTGTCTCAAGGCCACATACACAGCGTGCTGCTTCCCGGCACAAACTTTCCTATAGATGCACCCCTTTGTCCCAGGCATCCCCTTAACGAAGCCCCCATTTTCCCATCCCTCCAGTAAGCTTGACCCAGACTCAGCTCCCACGTTCCCATGGAGAGAGGGGAGACAAGGGGCTGGGAAAGCTTTTCTTTCCCCTTCAGAAAGACGCTTTGTTAGTGCTGGAAGGGGGACAGCGCTGGAGTCGGTGCTGTGAAGCATCCATTGCACCGGGGGCATTCACAGGGACACCCAAAAAGAGGAGGGATAATAGAGAGTGGGGAGAGAGGGGGGCTGAGAGAGGGAGAAGAGGGAGTCCTGAAACTGCTCCCTTCGTTCTCAGGGACATCACTCAGAGGAGAATAAAAAGTGACAGAAATTCAGCATGGTTAACAGGGGCTATTTCACTGTGTCATGTGGTGACAAGGGGAACAATGCAGCACTGTAAGCAGCCATCAAACAGGCATCACCTGCATGTGCACACTGGCTTATTGTTCAGCTCTGCAGCACAACAATCAAATCAGCCCACCAACCAGTGTGATCTGCTCCTCTTCACTTTATGCATGCACAGAAGTCATCACACATTAATAACACATGCATGATATGAGGATTTCATTCATTTACCTGTTGCATGTTTCTGGAGATCCATGTGTCCAGCAGCAGGTTGAGTCTGGACTGGTGGAACTTCTTGGTGGTCTTCACTGCGATGAAGATGTCATCAGCGCTGATGTCCTCAGCTGGAGGCGGCTCGGAGGACGCAGAGGACCGCGCGGGCTTCTCCACCTCCCTCCTCCCCCGGGTCAGCTTGGTGAAGTAGGCGGAGAAGCCGTTCCTGGCCGGTGCGTCCCCGGGCTGCGCGTCCTGCTCCTCGGCCTGCGGGACGTCCTGCAGACCGGGGTCCCCTGCGTCCCGGTCCACCTGAGCCCGGTGATGCTGCACGGCCACCAGGAGCAGCAGCAGGCAGAGGCAGGCTGTGCAGGAGACAGAGACAGCTGTCTTCTTCCCATTATTCTTCAACATGATTCAAGCCAAAAAAAAAAAGACTAAAAACTATGAAGAGGTGCAGCGGATCCTCAATGCAAAGTCCATATGGTGCTTTCTGGTTCTCAATAAAACACAAAAGGATAAATGACACGTCCGTCCGGGAGCATAGCTCAAACTAATATGAATGAATTGGTTCAGAGGGAAATATATAAGCTTGCATGTGGCCACGCCTCAGGGGAGGTCCTTGAACGCAGCAGCCGCACAAAGGGGGCGTGGTTAAGTGTGAGTGTGTGAGTGTCACTTGCTTAGTTGACTTTTACAGATAAGACAAGTGAGATATTGATGCAGAGAAAACAAACCTGCAGGCGCTCAGGAGGAAAGGTGTATTTGCACCTGCTGCCTCCTTCACACAGCTTCTCCTCCTGATCTGAATCTGCAGTCAGACTTGCTTTTTGCATTCAGCCAGTGAGCCGGGTGTTCACCAGAGAAACAGCCTCTATTGTTCCTCGCTGACCTTGTGAAGACTCCAAACAGTTGGCCATTCCTGAACACTTGTTATTCAAATTCTGGCTCTCACAACTGAGAGCCGTCTGCTGCTGGGACGCCGACCAAAAGAGTCCCATTTAGACCAACACGCAGCTGGTGGAGCCTCAATAACACGCCGGCTCTCAGCAGCCACCAGATTTAGACAGTTTAGTGTCAAACAAACGTCTGGTTAAACAGAGATCTTAGAGGACATCCTCAAGTTTTGTGCCAAAATCCTTCAAGCCAAACGGCCTTATCTTAAGGCGTTTTGCAATATCCAGAGTAGGAAGATGAAGTTTTTACAAAGGCAGCTGAAAACACAGATGATTTTGGTCTCAGTCCAGATATTGGGTAAGATTATATTTGGGATAAACTCCCAAAAAGTCAATGTTGTTCTTTAAGGTGTATGAGGCAAAGACTGAGTCACACCCTTCGTATCTGTGAGCGATTTTCAACACTCTAGTTAACTCCTCTGTCTTTACTTGCAGTTAGCAGGAGAAACGTTTTCCCAAATCTTGTGCAAGAGAAAAACTTATTTCCCTCTGCAGGTGTTTCATTCTCTTTAATTCTGGGACACACAGACATAAGCTACCTCTGTGCTTTGTTGCTCCTGACAAGGCCTTTTGTTCACCTTTTAAAAGTGAGCACAGAAAGGAGTCTAAAAGCAAGTATAAGAAACCAGGCAGAGGGGGCTGTCTCCGTGGCCTTCATTCTTCTTCCGTCATCCGCCTCTTTCTGCCGGCCTTGCAGGGCATTCGTCCCACCTCGGAAACTCTTTTTGGTCCTTTGGGCTTGTGAAAACAATGTCAGTTGTTAAAATGGCAAGTGAAAGAGTAAAGTTCTCCAGTGGTCTTAGTTCCGACCTCCCCCTCGCTTCACAGTTTGTTTCAGCCTTTTGCTTGCTTCACCAGCAGAAAAACGCTCTCTTGTCCCTTTTGAACACAACTCATCTTTGAGCCGCCCCCCTCTCACATTACTACTGAATACCAGTGAGATCAAATCCTGCTCCTTCAGACAGGCCCACTTCCTCGCCATCGCGCCCACAAACCCACAAATAAACACCACAATGTGCTTGATTTTCCCGCTGATGGTATCAGCATGTTGGCGAATCTATTTATAGTTCCTGCCTTTACAAAGTTGATTACATGCAGGATGATGGACACATGGCAGGTAAAGAATGTGACCAGAGTGTCACAACATCCACGTCCACAGACCGTCATTACAGCACGAAGTATCTCTTTTGTACACACCACAGAAACTGAGAACACATGTGCACACTCAGATCTGTCAAAGTCAGCTATAACTTGATACTCTGTATGGTGCATATACATTCAAAACAGCATGGAAGACATTAGCTCAAAGCCACATCTTTCACTTTTATCTTATAATTCCTGTCTGTTTAACATTCCTCACAATGGCTCCATGAGTGTTTCTGCTTTTCTGAAGCTTTTGTTTATGAGTTACTGATTCAAATACGTATGAATTCCAGGCTTTCACACTGTAATCTACATGCTGAGTCTTAGATCTTGGATATTGTTCTTAAAGACATCTTTCCTTTTTCCTGCTGCTTAATATCAACTTATGTCCATATTTCATTTCTCCATAAGGTCACATGAATATTTCACCCACCTAATGTAAAAAAAACTACTGTAACTGAAAACCTCATACAAAAATCAACTAATCTTTGTTCAAGAACTTAATATAAAAGTTTTGTTTCTTTTCATAATAATGAGAATTAACGATGATGAGGTCAGTGTGAATGAGTGCTATATAATAATGTACAAACGTTATAAGACTACACAGACTATCCTGTGAGGATCAGTAGATGAGGGCCGGGCGCTGGGATCAGTCTTCACTTCTGTTTATTTTCCCAGTATGGACACACTAGCTCTGATGGGATTACAGGTCACACCAGAAGTGAGAGCCAGGGGACCGAGCGTCCTCCTCAGAACCCGGCTTCAGTTTCCCTCCTCATGCAACATTAGAGGAAGGTCTCCGAGGACCGTGGCTGAGAACGCTTCAGCTGCTCCAGAGACAAATAAATATGGCCCATTTTTATTGATCTGCAGAGAGAGTTCCCATAAGTCTGAATGGATCTCCTTCAGGTAAACACAATGTACAATAGGATATAATACAGAATCCTTAGTTGAGGTAAAGGAATAAAAACATTCCCATAATGCATGAGATAAATAATGATAATGCAAATGTCTTGATTATCAACACTGGCATGGATTTCATGGTTTCATACTAAGGTGAAGGAAGTATGCAGATTATATCTAAAGTAGAGTTACTAAAAATCAACCAATTTTAAGGAAAAGTCTTGGATTTAAAATGTCACTTAATGAAACATGCTTGTACATTAGTGGTTCCATGGTGTAATGGTTAGCACTCTGGACTCTGAATCCAGCAATCCGAGTTCAAATCTCGGTGGGACCTGATTTTGTGAATTTCCCCACTGTGGGAAGAATAAAGGTTTATCTCATCTTATCAGCTCATGATATCTTAAATAGTAAATGACACAGTCAAATAAATATAGTTGAGTAACACATACAACATTTACTTCTGAAAAGAAGTGTAGTGTGAAATGGAATTACTCAAGTAAAGTACAAGTACCTCAAATTTATACTTAAGTAAATTTAATTAGTTACTTTTCAGCACTAGTGTCAAGACCATTACAATACTTATGCAACAGTAACAGAATGTCACATTCAGAAAAAAGATCAACAATAAATCTGACCAGAAATAATAATAAGATTTTATTGTCCATTGACAACATTTTATCCCCAATTTATTTTAAATGTTTTCAGATGAACTCCAGGATTGATCCTTTATCTCACCTCTTAAAAATGTCTTGTCACAAAGCTGAGGACAAGGCTGATTTTGGCTGTAAATGGTCAACCATGAGTGTCAGGTTACGTGCTGGCATGTCCGGACATGTTGAACATACATTTCTTCTATTCTATGATAAACCATATTTTATTTGTGATCATGTGTGAGTCACTCAGAAATACCAGCCTTGTTGAATCACATTCATTTTTGTCACATACCAGTCTTGCATACGACAGCACGGACGTCTCTGCACTGTACAAAACCACTTATTGTTGCTGGAAACCAGATATTCACTGGAGACCCTCCAGGTTTATATTTCCACTAAGAGCTCAATAAACTCCAGGGAGCCCTAAAAGCTGTTGACAACTTTGAGTTATTTCCATATCAGAATGTGCATTTTAAGATGTAGGAAGCTGGTTTTTGTGCGTCCCAAAAAGCCTGTGAAAAGGCCACTTGTGTCGGGTTAAATTTCTCCACCAATACAGCCTCTTTCTGTCAGCGGCCTGTAGCTACCTTGCTGGGACGCACAATGGGAGGTTCAGCAGACTAAGAAAAGACAGTGGAGTCAATGAGGATCTGTTTATAGTCTGTTGTGTCCTCTCATCATCAGGCCCTTTCTCATTTAAACACATCAAACGTGTGAGCCATTGCAGAGGTGGTGCGCTTAATCGCATTTGTTTTTGTCTCTAATCACATGACATTATACGCAAAGACTCTGTTGTAAATGCAGAAATCACCATGTGAGAGTCAGTTGACTTTTCATTTGTTGGAGGACGTATCAGTAGCAATAAAGTTTTCTCTAAATTTCTTGGTTAAACAAACAAGCTCTGCGCTCCGAGGCGAGGAGAAAGACACAACTCTGCAGATCCAATGAAAACAGGAAACTCATGGCTGGTGGTTCATGTCCTATTTTAGAGTGCCCCCCCCTTCATAAGTGTTCCCTTTTCACTCTCCTTCTCTGAAACCAGGCGACCACAAGCCATTTGCATAACTGTTCAGACCTGCTCGTCACCCCCTGCTCCTGCCCTACTTCCACCCCGTCAGCCTAATGCTTCCCAGCACTCTCTCTTTGTGCCGGCTCTTGTTGTTCTGGGAACATCAAATGATCGACACATTAAATTAGGAGGACTCGAGTCTGGTCTAGTCTTTACAACTGTGGCTCCAAACATAAATGCATTTAAGGGGATGGAGCAAATTGTGAATGACGGGGGAGACGGGCATGGTTTTCTATTTGTTGTCTATTTTCTCACCACTGTTACAGGGAGGGCTTTATGTTGTGGAAGAGGTGCTGGGATATGATCCGTGTGTGTGTGTGTTTGTGTGTGTGTGTATTATGGTGGAAGAATAGGGCTGTGGGATCTGATACTGTGAAAATGACAGAGCAGTCTGATGTGTCAGACTCTCACGGGACGGTGGGCCGAGTGGAGCTGCAGCGAGAGAGGCTCCGGTGGGAAACTGCTGAGGTTTCACTCAGGGAAAGTTACACACATTGTGCCATTTCTCTTTTTTCCAGAAGGAGATCTGAATGGCTACAGACTTTATTTGACATTAGTGGTAACAGTCTCAGTGAAAATGACCTGATTTCAGAACATGCACCAACAGTCTGAAATCAAATCTGTAAGTGCTAAAGGACTATGACCAGTTCTTAACATCACCATTTGATAAAACTGGTTTCTGTGTAAAATCAGTTCCTGCTTCTTTAACAAAGTCATTGCTCAACTTCCTTTAGTCATTAATCAAATCATCTGTATGGGGGTATAGCTCAGTGGTAGAGCATTTGACTGCAGATCAAGAGGTCTCCGGTTCAAATCCGGATGCCCCCTTTCCTTTAACAGGACTCAAATATTTACAGAAAGGAGTAATAAGCTAAATCATTGATCATCCTTGTCAGAATGTGTGAGATAAACTCTGTAGTAAAATGCTAAAACACACAAAAAGTTATGATAAGGTGTAGTCTGGTGTAGAGTTCAAGAGGTTTCCGGTTCAAATGTGCCTCCTTCTGTGGGAGTCAAACATTTACAGAAATGACATCCTGGGAAGTTTATAAGATTAAGCTGCAGAGTTATGAGAAGAAAAAAGGAAAATTCACAATAAAGCAAAGACAATCCTGTGTACGCATTGATCCTCTCTGAAGGAGAAAAAATCAATTATCATTGCTGCAAAAAGCTCCTGTAGTAAGACTTCAGTGATTCCTAATGAGTGCAACTGGTGGTCACGTGACCGCAGGTATAACAGCGAGGGGATTCCCTTGCGTCTCTCACTTCAGAGCGTCCTGTTACTCGATCTGTTTAGAAGCGTACAAACCTCCCTGACCTCCTCACTTCCTGGGCCTCTGGGCTTTGCGGTGTCTCCCGGCCAGCCGAAAAGAAACCACTGCAAACATTCCTCATCAGGAAAGGCTGAATATTTCTGAGACGCTGGCTGCTCCCTGAGCTTAACACAATATTCTCCTCTGATCCTGTGACACCCCACAGAGAATAATGACAGATGGAGCAGAAATTCAAGGGCATTTGTCTCTGAAATTTCCTCCATCTGTGTCTGTTTAGGATGTTAATGTTTGCTCTGCAGCCTGAGGTCCATTAACATCCAGTGAGATTGATCATTTTCAGAGGATCGAGGTTAACTACCGCCCTTCAATTTCACAGTCTGCAAGATTTAACCTTTTTTACTTATTGTTTTTATAACTCATGTGGATTTTAGTTCATGTTTTTCTAAGTAGCAAAGTTCAATCATGGCTTATTGTTTACCAGGAGTGAGCTCCGCGGGGTGATATACAGCAACAGGGGAGGCCCGACAAATTAAGGAGCCATGACAATGAAAAGCAGATGTGACTGTAGGACACTTAAATTGCTTTATTGCTATTTGAAAACAGAGAGAGACAATATAGTAAATGCTGTCTAATTGATGACACTGTGGTAATTGAAAATACAATGCTTCATATAATGTACACACAATTTGGAACAGATGTTTGGCCTTCTCTCAGGGCTTGTCTGAATCCAGAAGGTGTCATTTTTTTCTGTGATCTCTCATCATTTTTCCGGCTTTGAAAGCTGTTATTTAATTTCATGATCTGTTAATTGCTATTAAAACCACTGAACTGGCATTAAATGATGACAGGAGGACTCAGTATTAGAGGATAAAGGGTATCAGGGCTAAGCAGAGGTTTCCACATGGCTCATAGTGAACATACCACCTGCCAGAAAATTCAGCACAGATTCAATATAACACACACCTTCTCTCCAGACTGTCCAACCTGGTCAGCTGAGGGAATCCGCTCTTTTTGTTACTGGGATTAATTCCTGGCATCAGCCTTGGCCCAGCTCCAGCCGGGGAACAAGAGCAGCTTCCATCCCACAGAGCAGCAGTTTATCCCGTGTGGTGGGTCCAACTGGGCTGATCCTCTCATATTAAATGGATTAGCAGAGGCCTTGTTCTACTGTCAGGAGCTTGTGAAAAGAACAGGGATTTAGCATGTTGGCATTTTTTTTTTCTGACAAAATTTCTGTAAATGTAAATCATACGCTCATTGAAAACAAATCAATTAGTTTGTTCACACCGAGGTTTCGAATATGAGCGAACATTTCTGCTCACTGGCGTCAGAAACATGATTCGTATTCGACCCTCTCGGAGAGTATCGCTCCTTGTTTAGCTCTTGTAGTATCCGTGGGAAACTGTAGCATTAGCACTGCTTACAAGCTTTTTGATTTCCCATGGGAGACGTCCATGACAGGAGCAGGTTAGGCTAAAAGCTGCATGGCATGGATAGAAGAGATCATGTTACAGATATCTGGAAAAATCACGTGAGGGGTCATGAGTATCGACTACACACCAAACTGCAGACTCATCAAACCACAGCTCTCTTTTGGAGATCCTCACAAGCACAAACTAATTATAAGTCATTGAATGCACCTTTAAGTTGCCCTGCACTTCCAACACAGGTAGTGTTAGATCTGCTCTGCCACTCCTCCAGTAGATGGATGGCAGGTGCTCCTCCCTGCCTGCGCTCTTGTATTAATCTCCTTCAGAAGGCAGCCGACCCGTCACCCTCACAGGCTTCCATACGGGCGCCATGCTAATCACACTGTTTAATAGGAGGCCGTCTGTGTCCGAGCGCTCACACCACCACAGATGTGCTGAGATCAGGCTGGGCACAAACAGCCCTGACCCCGGATCAGCCCCGGGTCCCTGCTCCAGGACCAGACTCTGCTCTGCTAAGCTTGTGTTTGTCTGTTTCTGGCCAGCAGCCTTAGCGCAGATCTTCGCTAAGCCAGGATTAATGTGATATTCTTGTTTTGGCCTTGTTAATTCATTTTTGCTCCAAAGTTAATTAAAGCAGTTCGTCGAAGTCCCCCTTCACTCAGAAGTGTGTTTTTATTTATTCTTACTTTATTTGGATGGTAAAGCTTCACTGTGCAGAATGATGTGCACAGTTTGACACCAGAAGGCTGTTTCACTTGCTGACATTTCTCTGTGCTCAACTTAAGTTTAACACATGTACACATGGGCATGATTTGTGACATCACAACGTTGGCAGCCAATCGTAGTTCAGTATGCAACTTATACATGTGTGATGTGGAAACTTCATATCTCCTGAGAGCATGACTGCAGATAAAACTTTCATCCACTGTATTTCAGTGATTTTAACCACTTAAACAGGAGATATTAAAATGTCCTCTTCAATCGAAGCAGTAAAGAAAGAAAGTTTTGACTTGTCATTTTATCTGACTTTTTTTGCTGGTTATCTGAACTCAGCAACATTGGATGGAGAACTGCTGGCAAACAAATATTTTTAAGAAATGTTCTTAATGTTTTGCCATGAAAAAAAATGAAAATATTCAAAATTCCAAAATGTATCCAAATTTTTTAATTGTAGATAAGCATTTGCCTTAATTAGGCATTAAATTAAAACCTTAAAATTCTGATAAGTCAGAGCTCAATGAAGAGCATATGTCATATTTATGCCAGTCTGGCTTTGGTTTAGTTTCAGTTTTTGTTCAGCTCTTGTTTTTCCTGCCTTCCTGCCCATCTTTGTCTCAGTTCCAGTCCATCTCTGTCCTGTCATAGTCCCCTGTTTTGCCTTAGTCCTGTTCATGTCTTGTAGTTGTCCTGCTGTGTTTGGTCCTAGTTTTGTGCCTTAGTTTCAGTCCCTGTTTTAGTTCGATCTGTTTGGTACTGTTCATGTCTTTATTCTTCCAGTTTTGTCATGTTGTAGTCTTGCCTTGTTTAAGTTCTGTCACTATTCACCTGCCATAGATTTTCTCCTCTGGTCTCTGTATTTGTCCACTCACCCCGCCTCTGCCTCACCTCTCCTACCAGACCCTCCCACCTCATCTCATCACCTGTGTTCCCAGCTGCAGTCTATCACCCATCAGGACTCTATAAAAGCCAGTCCAGTTCAGTCTGCCCTTGGCTGAATTGTTTGTTGTACTTCATGTGTGTTGATTCTCTTCTTCTAGTTGTTCCTGTAGCCTGTTCTCATTTCTTCTTGTCTGTCTGTGCTTTTGTTCTCAGTTGGAGCTGCACTTTGAGATTTCTTTTGTTTCCATTTTAGGCTTAAACTACTGTCCAGTCTTGGTTTTTTGTGTGTGCGTTTGAGTCCTACCCCAGTCTTTATAACAGCATATCCATGCACCCAAGTGTGTGACGTGTGTGTGTGGGTTTGTACGTTGGGTGGGCTTGGCAGCTAGGTTACATGTCTGTTTAAAACCACACACACGCAGACAGAGTTACGTGTGTCCCGTCAGGTTCCAACAGCCTTGGTCACGTGATCTGTCGTGAGCCCCCTCTTGCTCAGCTGGACCCAGCCCAGTATCATTAAAGTCTGTGCAGTCCATTCAGCGAGGCAGGACCAGCCCCCCGATTGAGGCCACACTTACTCACTGGTCCTTTCCCACAACCTCCAGGCACCTTGGAGGAAGTCATCCATGCATAACTGTGCTCCTTAATCAAAGGCTGAATGTAGAAGTTGTCCCGGAGGTTGGCTGCTGCGAGTGCGGCATTAGCAAAGCACATGCTCTCCTTTCACAGAGAAACAATGCTGCCCATTGTGTCCGGCCACAAGTGTCTATTTTGATTTAAAGGAGGATCTCACAAGAAGATAGACAGTGATGAGGGAGTATCTCTGACTACAGGACTATCACACAGGATGCGATCAGGGCTGCACACCACCAGATAGTTAACAAGCTCGTGTGTGTCAGCGTCATCCTCGAGATAACAGACTGCATGCTTCACTGCCGCATCAAAAAAGAGTCAGACTCCACCGCAGCTGATATCAAAAGAAGACGCCCTGAGCTGCAGAGTAATGCCCTCAGTTTTGACAGGTTGAACTTGTGTCTGTTTTTAACTGATGTAACAAGCTCTAGTGGGCCTCTTAGAGATGTCAAAATAAGAGCTTAGTATGATAAATGAATGAGAGCACCGGATCCCTGGTTTCACTCTGAGAGCAGCATCATTAGTGAGAGACACAGCCTGACACACAGAGCAGCCATGCAGGCCTGATGACCGTCAGAAAATCACCTCAAATTTCATTTCATCCGGTATGTTTGGACACCAGGTGGATCAGTGAATGCACAAAAATAAACCAGACTTATCTTGGACAGAAAGCATGAAATATTGTTTTCATGTTCCATCCCACCTCCTCTGGCCTCTTCGCTGCTTTATAAATAGCAGTGACCCAGCTTTAAATAGGACATTGTTTTGTCTATTGTCTTTCCATCCCTGTGCTGACCTGATCACTGTTGCAGAAGCGCCGCAGTAAACATCCTCTGACCCTCCGAACCCAACACCCCAACCTCAGTAACACGACGAAATCCCCTATGTTTGAGTAATGTGCCTGGAAAAAGTTTTCCGATTTAAAAATAAACCATTGGTAATAGAAGTTCATAAAACCAGAACTGGGAACAGAAAAGATTATTTTTGCCGATAGCATTAAAAAAACTAAAGAATGGTATATAAATGGATGGATATAAATTTTAGGTTGCCCACAAAATTTTGACAAATTACATCAACCCACAGCCATTTTGATGAAATCGAATTTAATTCTGACTATTTATTTCCATCCACATGTTTCTAAGCACATTTTCAATCAGGACATAAGAAATCTAAATGGAAACACCGCAAACATAAAAAAGATTAAAGTGCATGAGTTTAGAAAAAAGGTCAGATGTGTGTGGATCAATGAGGAGACTGCATCTCCATCCTCACATTGATTGAAATGGTAATTCTAGTCTTAAAACTATTTTCTTTAAATTTGTTGAGATGCGAAAGACAAAGGAACCAGCTTTAGGAGAGCGGGAAATAAAACTTGCTAAACATGGTTTCTCCTTTCAACATGATTAGACTCAGCATCAGACTGTTTAAGAGGAGTCTTTTAAAAGGATGTTTAGGGGCTTGGAGCCGGGGGTGGACCGGAGTGGTGGTTCCCCATTCTTCCGATTATCCGGCTTGCCATTTTCATTGGAATGAAGGCCATCTATCAGGAGCCCCTATAGGTCCTTTCAGAGCTGAATAAAAGGATCACTGTGAGCAGACCTGTCCGTGGGTTGCTCAGACATGGGAGACAACAGATGTGTTAAACGTAGCCAGCTCCCTCACAAAAAGCCCAGAGAGTCGAGGCTGCATGCTCTAATGGAGAGGCAGCTTTATGTTAATTGCTGAATGGAGTCAGTCAAAGCTTCTGCGTGCTTTTAGTGAGCACATTCAAGGAGGAATCCCGCATCATACTGCACTTCACTCCACTTTCAGGAAGGGAAGAGCTGTAAAGAAAGGACCATAAAAATGTTACAAGAGCTTTAACCCAACTACAGCTTCATATCCCACAAAAACCCACCGTGTAACTCAACGTGAGTGAAACTAGTTTGTTGCCAGGTTTTAGATTAACCAGATCAATCCCCAAAGAATCAATACTAATTAGTCTTGTTTTGAGTATCAATACAATTGCATCAATATGATTGATCCCAAAAAAGATAAATCCCATTCTGGCCTCCTGTACTTAAAGATTTTTAAGTATTATCAGCAAAATATAAATAAAATATGAAAATAAAAACACATATAAAAAGGAGAATTGCCTTTTTCAGAGTGTTTTAATATTAGTTCTTATCATATTATCATTATATCTATGCTGTAACATATGAACAGTCTTTTAATACAAAGCATTAGCTGATAGACATGAAACTGATTTAAACTATTTTATATGAATTAGACATTTAGGACTGAACAATAGAAAAGCTTTTTGCAGTGTTTGCACTCTGAAATATAGTATAAATATATTATAACAACTGTTGTGTAATAAGAAACAATAGCTATATCAATGTCAACAATGATGATCTGGTTGTGGGTTTACTTTGTATCTGATCAACTCTGTGGTACCGTCCACCTTTACTTCAAATGCATTTTTATGTGTTTGCTCAAAATTGCTTTATTTTGGATCGCTGTTTCTTGGTTGCAGACAACAATAAAGAACATGTCTTCCAGTATGACGCAAACTGTGTGAGCCTGTTGCTGTTTGCCTGCTGGGGCCTCGCTTTCCTCCTATATTCCTGTGGGAATCGGGATAATCCAGAGGGATCACAGCTTTTTGTCAGAGCAGCAAATGTCTCCTTTATCTACACAGCGGTTTTCAAGTTAAACTTATAAACTTAGCAACATGCAGTGCAGCTCATATTAGAACATACATGCTATATCTGATATTCTGTTGATTTTACCCAAATACAGAGAGGTTTAATACAACTTCTGCACTCTGGTACCCTTGTGTGACTCTGAAGGAGGCGGAGCAAAGGTCCTTGCATCAAACCCTGGAGCCTAAACAATGGGAGCTTGGCGTGGAGAGCCCGAGGCGAAGCCATCTGCCACGGAGAGAGTGGAGTCCCTTTGTCAGCTATTGTGGAATGTGGAGGCAGATTGATGAGGGCCGGATGATTCCTTTAGGGCCTGGTGAGGCAGCAGGCAGAGCTGAGAGCCCGAACAGACACCACAGGGAACTCCCTCTCCTTCTGTCTCCACATTCAGCAGTCACATGACGGAGCAGCCAGACGCTACAACTTGGGAAAATGAAAAGAGAAAGTGTTTTGAGAAGCAGTTTCGGGTCAGCCTTTTTCTCACAAGGCAGTCCAATAAATAGAGTTTACTACAAGAAAAAGCTTTGTTTTGATGTCATCCAGTTGGAAGCAGGATGAGAGGAAGGTTTTTCTCAGTAAGAATTAGCATTTTCTCATTTGCTGTGTTGTATAAGAATGTGATGCAGGCTGGAGCCCTGCCAGGTCATGATATTGTGCCCCCGCTTGGACGATGACCTCTAACCCTCTCAGCAGGTGTGTGTGGACGGCCTTTATTGAGAAAAGCCAGTCCAGAAGCTCTTTTGGAGTGGGTGGGGTGGGGGTTGGAAGACAGGGCAGATGTTGTATATGAAATCCCCCGGGGAAAGTGTGCCGCCACAGAGGGAAGGGGTCAGGGCGAAAGGGCGGATCTCTGACACAACCAACACAACAGACAACTCTGGCTTCCATGGCAACCTGCTGCATCACTAAGCCGTCTGTCTCTGAGACGTAAAATATGACTTTAGGCTCTGGGATCACAGACAAAATGAGCCTTTATTCAGCTTCTGATAGCAAGCAAAACTCCAGATTCTGGTTTAGAATCAGGATCAGATTCAGTATGTTTGAATTTGGAATTTGACTTCATGTTGAGATCAGTCCAAGGTAAACAGGAAGACAAACAATGGAGTAGTAATTAGGTTTCATAAACTCTTCTTAAATTTAAAGTTAGGTATCAAAATCAACTACTCCTTGAAACTGCACCAGTTGTGGAAACTGAGTACATTTACTCGAGTACTACAGTACAAGTACAAGTACAATTTTGAGGAACCTTACTTGATTGTCACCATTTGGCTTGAGAACCATTACAAAACCAGAATCTGATTTGGGCTCCTTGTTGTGTTTCAGATGTTTTTGAGTTGTTAGCATTTCTCCAGAAAAAGCATTGTGGCTTGAAGCCCAAAGACGCCAAATCACATCAAACACTCCAGAAAAAAACAAGGATTAGAGAAAAGTCCAAAAGATGAAAACAGATGTGTTGTAGCACAACTTTGTTTTTTCTCACATTAATCATCTCACAACCTCTCACATTCATCTTGTGACCTTTTGGAGAGGCCCGACCCCGAGTTTAGAAAACCAGTGGACTCAAGTTCTCACTGTATATAAAGTCATTCAAACTAGCTCAACCTGCTACAACAGTAAAATGCTGCTTACACACTGATGACTCCATATTAACAATCTTTTATTTCATGTAATATATCAATCAAGGATCAGTTTTCTGCAGAACAAATACTTGAAGTGCTTTTTGCTGATTACACTTTCATACTTTTATTTCTAACTACTACTACTAAGGATCTGAATACTTGAAGTATTTAGATTTAAATTTAACCGTGCATGCAAAAAACATCATAAACTACAAACTAAGCTGTCAAATAATATAGTGAAGTAAAAACAATATTCCCCCCTGACTTGGACTGGGGTACAAGAATAAAGCAGCATAAAATGTAAATACTCATGTGAAGTACAAGTATCTCAAAGTGCAGTAGTTAAGCAGATGTATGCGCGCTGTTTTTAATTTGTTCATCATTCATATCATTCCTGGCTCCCGTTGTTTTTCTTCTTCTGCAGACCACACAAACACAATACTAAATCTTCACCAATAAACAGTGGCTATAATAAGAAACTTTAATGTCTGGGGACGGTTTCAGCTGCGGAGCTTCAAAGCCACAGGGTGCAGCAGAAATAAGATGGAGATAAAAAGCACAGCTTGTTGTCCTGACTGTTTACTGTAGCTGGACTGTGAGTCATTTCCTTTGAGGTGGTGGCTGCAGATGATTGTGACTTTCTGCTCCTGTCTTTGATCAAACCCTGATCACATGAGGTTATCTCAGCATGCACTAAATGGGCAATAAACCATTCATTTTAATTGGCCGAAGGATAGTCAGCTGATTCTGGTGAGCTGGTCATGTCCTTATTGCGTAGAAAGAAACTTTTTTTTATTATACTGTAGCTGAAATCCTCACTAGACATCTTAGTGGCAACATGTTACTGCCAAGCTTGTTAAAGACAATTTACCACCCAGAACTTTACACAAAAACTTCCAACATCTGACCTTGATAGTCAAAGCTTACAGTATGAATGAAGGACATGTGATAAATTATTATTGCATTGTAATAATAGATCACACAACACTGCAGCACAAAGAACTTTGTTCCTCTTGAGAATTGCTTAAAGGAAGAACTCGAGTAATAAATTGCTTGAGGATTACAAAATGTTCTGCAGAAGCACATATAATATAATTTTGAAGAAAACGTTGCCCAACACAGTTTTTTTTCTCCTGACCTTGTCCGTAAAACACCATTGTTCCTTTTGCCAGGGGTCTCTGTCTTTCTACAAAGGGCCTCTCTCTGCGACAATGCTCGCAGGCCAAATGCTCGCCTCTTGTACGGGAGCCATCGGTCCCATGACGCATGACATTTGTATAACATTACCAGGGTCACAGCCCACAGTCGAGATGATGAGATGAATGAAAGAAAATGGGTCAGGGCTCCGGACAAATCTTGAACCTCTGTCGGCATGAAGAAAGAGCAGGTCAGATCATACTTAGATATGCATCTCCAGCCAATGGTTGGCCGTAATGTTTGAAAGGTCTCTTCAAAGTCCCTGGTCATCTCTCTATAGAGCTATTGTTGAAGATGCTAAAGGGAACTGCTCAAGAGGACACAAAGGGTTTCGTATTATATATCTAAGCCCATCAAGGGATTCAGATAAATACAAGCATGTTCTCCAAAATATCGAATTAATTCAAAGCTCTTTTTTTCTTTTTGTGCCATGAAAATACTGGCTCGCCTTCTCTCTCAATCTCTCTTTTAAAATAAACTTTGAACAATGAGTTGTGTCATTTTTTGAGATATTTACAACTAAGAGTAAAACTATAAATGGTCTCCAGAAAAGACTGTCTGAAAATATCCACTGCCATATATGAATGACTGTCATGACTCTCCCCTTTCGTTGATGACCAGCCTTTCACTACACCTTCCAGAATGGAAATTTTGGCACCAGAAGATGTCAGATGATCACCAAAGTTATTTGGCTTTATCCTCTGGGGGCCATAAATGCTTGTGCATTTTATGGTAATCCATCTATAGACGTTGAGATATTTCAATCTGGGCCAAAGTGATGGACCAACATGCTGTTTCCATGGCTAAAAAGGAAAAACACAAGTGACTAAAATATATGGAAAGAGGTAGATTTGGGACTGGATTGCTTGCGTGAGTGTAGGTCATTTGTTGGTTTACAAGAACTTTGTTTATGGGCTATATTATACAAGAATGTGGGCAAAACAATGTGAAAGGAAACTGAGGTATTACAGCACTCATCACACATTGACATATTTGAGCACCATGCCCAAACAAATCCAGAAAGACAGAAAGGAAATGTACTCAAAATTTAAGGGGATGATAAACAAACTTGACGGATGAATCTTTGGAGTTCCTCTTTCTCAATTCAAAGTCAACAGATAAGTCTCTGTGTCCCTGTCTCCTGCCAGAAAGGATACAGGTACCGTCAAACCTCCATGAGCCAACACAAACATGGAAACCTCATCACTGCCTGAGCAGAGGTGCAGGGAGGAGTCCTTTCCTCTCCGCCAATCTCCCTCTGATTAGCAGGAATCGTCCTCATCGACCTCTGACATCTCTTTTGTCTCTGCAGTATTGACAGAAGAGACCCTGGTTTCCCAGGTCATCTCCGCTGCTTGGTCTTAAGTTTGTCTGGTGTGGCTCACCGTGACCTCGACTGAGACAACGTGAACACGGTCACATCTCCAGGAAGGGTCCTCATTGTGAGTTTGCCTTTGTAGTCTGTGTGTTGCCGAACACCATGCTGCGTATTTCTTCCTGTAATATGACCAAAATACTTCAGGGTTATGATGACATATCATGCTAGTATTGGTATTTAATAAATAGAAAATATGTCCATACACACTGTCCATGTAGGGTCATGTCCATATAGACAGTTTCACTCCCCCCCTTCTGGTCCCAAGTAGGCACTGTAACAGATATATTTAACATCTGAGGATCTTTGCCTGCTTAAGCCATGAAAAACATGACATCAGCCAACTTTAGCTTCTCCAAGCCAAATTCAGCAGCAGCCTGGAAATAACATAATACAAGTCCTGCAAAGAAATCACAGAGGGACATCATGTATGGAAACGATGAACATCAGTTGGAGGGTCTTCAAAGCCTTTGACGTCGTCACACTTGCCAAGTTGTGCTGTAATGTCGGGGTCCTTTGTAGATGACAAATGGCAGTTTAGAACAAAAAAATCAGTCTAATTATACTGTTTTATGTGGCTTTTATAAGACTTCATGGAAAGTTCACCCCAATGACCACATTTTACAGCTCTTCTGAAAATCCTGTGGCTCACTAAGTGTCACTTCATGCTTTCATGTTCTGGAGTCGGTGGTGTTGCCTGTGAAAATCTCCTGCAGTGCAGAGTTTCAGAAGAAGGGTTTTTTAGAAGATTTCCTGAACGTTATCTTCGATGCCGTATGTGTGTTGGCGGCGATTGGAATAACAGGACAAATAGAGAGTAGGATGTGAGCAGCAACTCTGACCTCCATCTGCACAGTTTCCTCTGCAGTCTCCCTGGGTGGGACTCCGCCAGGGCCACTAGCACTCACACATATCCTCTGTTCTCCAATCACGTCTCAAATTATGCAATGCTACGCCTTGTTAGAGTGTTTCTCAGGGTGCCGAGGTCAGGGACCCTCGTTGTCGAGAGGGTTTGTTGCAGTTGGGCTGCTGCCACCGCAGATATTAATCTGCAGTCATGGAGCAGGAAATCAAAAATAAGCTGTAGAACACTGCAGAACACAGTGGAAACAGCTCGATAATCCTCTTTCTCCATAACAATAAAGTCACAGACATGTTTCTCAGAAAACATCTTAGTGCTGAGATCATCTAGAGGGAGAGGAAAGTCATCTTAACACAAGGCACTGTGGGAAGCCGAGACACAGCTATCTTTCATTGGCTGCTTTCGTATATAAAGAAGATATATATAAAGCATAAGTATGACTGAGCCCGACGAGACTGTCATTAGCTCGGATAAAAGAGGATCAAAGCTATTAGAAATCATTTTCAAGGGATCATGAACATGAGTAGCATATTTCACAGATATTTTGTTGAGATATTGCAATAAAAAACAAAATTTTAACCCCCTACTGACACATGAATGTTTGTTCAAAATTGTGTTCTGATCTTCCAGTGGACGTTGAGGTATTTCACTGAATAAGTCAACATTTTGACCTGCTGGTACATAGATATGGACCAACCAAGAACCATGTTGCAAGCATGGCTAAAAGTCATGCATCAGGCTATCTGTTACAAAATATTGGATTGTTTTTGTAATACACACTTTTATCTTTAATACAGCAACATGCAGATATAGAGACAAGCATGTGGCTTGAATTTGCTTGGTCGGCTCATTGGCCAGCAGAATGAAACTGTTCCAGCCTTTATGGAGATCAGGGTTCAATCTGATGCATCGCTCAATCCCCTCAGGAAGTGTGTGCACCACTGCAAGCAAAGGAAGTTTACCCCTGCTCCACAGATCTCTGTTTACGTTGGGGCCACCTCGCTAGGATGTAGAGCACCGCTGATTTTTTTTTCTTCTTCCCATGTGTGTGTCATTAACTGAGTCACTTTTTTCCGCATGATAAGCGAAAAGCAAACAAATTGATTCTGTTGTTATTGATGGAGTACAGGATGTAGCTCTTGGACAAAATACAGAGATGGGTTTGATGAAAGGGAACCCTCCTCTGTGACTTCAGTGTTGTCACACACTGGTGTTGAGGCAATTTATTGTCATTACTGCACCGATACACTGATTCTCTTCAGTTCAGACAGCTTATGTAACAAGAAGACTGTCACTGAAATCTGTGTCTCCATCACATCCACTGTGCATGCTCAAACTTTATCGTGCACCATGGAGATTTCAAGGTGGAACATCTAAATCAACAAATGCATTTCCAATATCAGATCAGATAGAAAAAAAATGCTGTTTTGTTTTGTGATGAAGACTGATTTCGTTGCTTCTGTCATAGTCATGCCAGTCAGGCCTCTGTTTTTGTTCTGTTCACATCTGCCTGACATGTTTTTTGTTCAGCTCTGGTTGTGTCCTGCCATGTTGTGTCTTAGTTCTCTTTCTTAGTTCTCTTTCTTAGTTCTCTGTCTTGGTTCCCTGTCTGTGTTCAGTGTCTAAGCTCATGTCTTAATTCTTTCAGTCCTGTCAGTCTTGTCATGTGGTCATTCAGTCTTGTTGTTTTCATGTCTAAGTTCTGTCAGTCTGTCACTATTCACCTGCCATAGTTTCTCACCTCAGGTCTCTGTACCCCGCCTCTGCCACCTACCAGCCACTCCCACCTCATCATATCACCTGCATTCCCAGCTGTAGCTAATCACCTATCAGGACCCTTTATAAGCCAGTTCATTTCAGTATGCAGTGGCTTGATTGTTTGTCCTTCTTGTTCGTGTTGTTTGTTGTTCTTGTTCACCTTGTTCCTTCATGCCAATCTGCTTTTGTAATCAGTTGGATCTGCTCTTTGTGAGATGTTTTTGATTTTCCTGGACCCGACCCTGTCGTGAGTTTTGTTTGTTAGTTTTTTCTTTTGGTCTTATTAAAGACTTGTCCAAGCATTGATTTTAGTGTGATGCTCTTGAGTCCATAACCAACCTACTTATCACAACAGCTTCAAAGAAAAATCTGAAATGTGCCTAATGCCAAATAAATTACCTTGGGGAAAAAAACCATGCCGTAAAAACATCTCTCCCGTGACACCCCCATAAAACGTCACAATGCTTTCTTTTTGTCGAGAGATGCTGGTTTTGGTCAATGCTTGCTTTGTGTCAGGCAAAATAAAAAGAAAAGCATGTCACTTTGGAAAGATTCAAATCAGCAAACAACACCAATGTAACACAGTTCTGCTGGAGTTAGCCTGTATATGACTGATGAACTGATTTATGATGTAGCCAGTAGGCCATTAAAGCATAATTTAGGCTGTATTAAATCTGTAAACATGCAAGTATATTTTCATGTAAGTTACAAAATGTCATTTAGTCCCCAGAGGCATAACATTAGAAAGCATCAGAATTTCCTCTCTTTGAATTGTGGTGGTCTCACAGACGCAATCTATCTTAAGATAAGGAGATTTGCTGTTTGCTTTTAGTGGTAGAAAAATGTAGCATTTGTTTTTTCTTCTGGAGAGTGTTTGTGATTTGCTGTTATCTCCATCATGCTTTACACACGGCAGTGAAACAGAGATGTTGTGGCAGCCAGGCACACAATGGCACGAGGTTATCAGCGTGTCACTCTCGCATCGAAACACCCCCCACCCTGTGTTTCTCAGGGAGGGGGTCCTGCTCCAAAATTTGTTTTGCCTGTAGAGAAGACGTGTGAGGCAGGGCCATAACTTCCACTGAGGACATGGAGGTCGTGATCTCTGTATGAATGGACGTCTCCATTTCCATTTTTCACACAAAGACGCCATTTAGATAAGTCTTCTCGAGTTCTTGTATCCTGACTTCTAATGAACATCAGTGACTTCAAATTATCCTTAACGGCACAATAATAAAAAACAGTAATCACAAATAGTCTACATCAACAACCTTCTCCCATTTTGAAAAACTGAACTGTTACTGAAAGCTGAAAATCCAACCCAGTATCTGTACTGTTCCCCTTTTTCTGTCAGTGGAAAAGTTACAGGATTCACTGACATCAACACCCTTTGTTTCCTAAATTTCACTTGAGCCTCCATTTGACTCGTGTCCAAACTGAAAAACAATCTATAAGCTCATGATTACAGACAGATTTTTAACATTACACATAACATAGCACATACGTTTGATTTACAGCGTGTTGTCCTGCCAAGATGGAAAGGCATAAAATATCTTCCAGATTTCCTGAATCACAAAGTTCATATATGGAAACTAAACATCTGCCACGATGTTCAAACTGTATGAGATTTGAGCATGTTTCACCCGACAGACCCTTCTTAAAGTGGAAAAGAAAAAGGACCTATAATGTCTAATGAGGTCAAATCTGTAAGAAAGCTTATGTTAGACCTGAACACAGTGTTTCTCTTTGCATTGTCTGAGATGTAAAGAACTCTTTCCTCTTGGTTACATATTGATTGTGTGACCACAAAGGGGCACACACAGTGACTGGGTGTGTTCTCTCTATTTATCTCTATTGTTCTCTCTTCAGCTGCAATTTACAGAGGCAAGAAGATCCTCTGTTCTCTCTTCATATAGAAACTACTAATAGAACAGATCATTGTGAAAGTCCCCTCACTTCCTTCCCTTTATGTTTGCAGCACACAAGCACAAAAGAGTTTGAAATACATTCTCATTTAACTACATTGTCAAGGTTGTGAAGCTAGAAGTGTGATATGTTGTCAATATATGTTTTACCACAGAAACAGAGAGACTCCAACAAAGAGTTTGCCAACAACAACTATATTTTACTTCACTCTTTAAAGGGCCACTAAACCACTTTTACACATGAAGGTCAGTTTATTGGTCGCAAACAAGTGACTTCTCAGATTTTTATGTGGCTCTGAAGGGAGTTTTCCCCCAAAAGATTATGTGAGTAAGGCTTGAGATTTCTAATCCTGTTGAGGAGCTGGATTTAATGGAAGTTGGCCTTTAGGAGTCAAAAATGATCTAATAAAAAGTGCTGTTGAATTGCATTGTGGGAAATGTAGGATCCAGTGATTTTAGAGCCTGGAATGTGCTGGACAACTAAAAGTCAGTCTGTGCCTCTGCTGCCTAGTTCGATCATCCTGTTTTTTATATCTGTTTCTTGTGAGTTCCCCAACTTTATTGAAGTGCAATACCAACTCGCCCATATGTATCAGAAATACTTTTTCCTTCTATTCTTTGTTAACAAGCAAGTACTGTAACTTCCATGCAGACCAAAGGATAAAGCAATGAAAGTCTAATTAATGATCCATGGTAGCTCAGTGAGAACTGGGCCACTGTGACAATATCTGGCTGAGCTGGTGGGAACCGAGGTCACGCAGGAACTGGATGGCATTTTCTCAGGGAAAATGACTAAGTGAAAATTAAAACAAAAAAAGAGCAAGAGAAAAAAGACGAGGACAACAATGAGAGTGTCTCTAACACTGTGGTTTGGTTAAGAAGGTTGCGAGAACTGGGTTTTCAAAATGCAACTGTGGTTACACAAGGCACCAAATCTATGGTCTGACAGTTTCATATGGAGAGACAGGGAGAAAGAGTGGAAATGTTCTCCCATTGTGAAATTATGCTTTAGGGAAATATCAGAGGAGAGATCATCAACATTTCATTTTTGATGGTGGATATGTGTGTCAGATTTTATTTTACCCTGCTTTGTCTCTGTCTGAGAAAATGTTACCTCTTAAGTTCAGTAGCACACACACAGGTCATCTGCTCTCAAAGTTACTTCCTCTGTACATTCACTATAATGTATACAGGCAAAGATATAAAGTGACCGACCACACCTCATTTATAAAAACTCTAAGAATAGCTGCGCTGAAAATCAAAGCAATCTGCGCCTTAAACACAAGCTGTCTGCAGGTCATGATAAGAAACGAGATCCACCAGAGGAGGCGAGATGGAGAGATCCATTACTCTGAGGTTTCCCAGGATCCTGCCTCTCTCCGGGGAGAACGAGCCTCTGCTCCGGCGCTGCGTTGGTCTCTCCACTGTCATTATCAGCGATGGGAGCCACAATAGGTCAGGGAGATGAGATAACATTGTGAGCGGCGGAGCAGCAGGTGAGAGGCTCAACAGGGCACGATTAGGTATCCGGGTCCCAGGGTGTAGCATTGCCTGGGGCCTCGGGGGCCTCGGCCCCGCCATCTGCCGGGGTGAATTCCTCCTGTTGGAGAGGAGCCGCTCAATAGCAGCACAAACTGTTGCTGTGGGGCGTTGCTTTGAGTTTCTCCTGTTACCTTTCATCGAGAGAAGTGTTACACTTTGCAGTTTCTTTGTTACAGTCTCAAACACAAGCCTGAAGAATGCAAGAAACCACTGTAAACAAAGGACTGAAATTCTGCTATTTGTGTTGTAATTCTTTGTTGTTTTTTCCTTCATTAATAATTATCTGTTTCATCCGTTGTTCATTGAAATGTCAAGTCCTGCTTTGAGAGTGAAAACAGAGCAGATCTATGTATATTTCCTCTGCAGGCCCAAGTCATCTGATCAGCCATGAATCACTGTGAATAGCACTTGTTAGATATGCAGTCCAGATCCTGTCTGTTTTCTGGATTGTAGGTTTCAGGGCTCCAGTGTGAGGCCATCAGTCAGCAGGAGCACACCCCAGGGATGCTCTGATGACAGCCATGCTGGATGGTTCACACATGACCCGAGAGCACTGCTGCACGCAACGCCCCGTCCTGTGGTCTGCCAGCGCCAGCCCCTCACTTTGATCTGACAACATGGTGTCAAATTGGAGATGCCCACCGCACTCACACATGTCAGACATGCAGTCTGGGTGACAGGCAGGCATGAACACAGCTGAACATGAGAATATTGAATTAGGAGCTGTCGTGCAAATCAAGGATGTGTTGCAAGGCTCTCGGATTACAAACATGCCAGGTGAGCGACGATCAATCAAGGTGTTGTCATTGATACTGTTGGATATGAAGCTGTGCAGAAGTCAACCAGCAACTTAACCCCTCAGATTGTTTTCACTCACATGTCAATAAAAATCAGCAGTCTAAGTTTGAATCTAATTAGTTTTTTCATTAATTGACAAACTCATTATTAGCTCTGCAGTCTTGATGAGATAAAAGGTGTGTGTGTGTGTGTGTGTGTGTGTGTGAGTGAAGAGCAGGAGCCACATCTGTTAAATCACTTAAAATCAGTTAAGAAGCTCCCGTTGCTGTTACACATATCAAACACTGATAACTGTGACCAGAACCTCTAACCTCAAAGTCATAGATCTTGACATGCTCATTATCTGCCGTCTCTACTTTCACTGACTTTAACAACAACCCAACACTAAATCCCGACAGTCGGCCGTATAAAGCCACATTTAATATGTGTCAGTCCAGTTTGAGGCCCATACACATGATCATTTGTTTGTGACTGAACTTAAGGGCACATATTTTATAATGGGATGTTGTCGGACAGCAGTCTGTCTTTAGTGCAAGTACACTGGTCGTCTTTGTGCAGCTCTGCCGGGCTGATGACATGTCCAGATGTGTAGAGTGACCTTGCACTGACCTGAAGTGGAGCCCACAGTGTTCCTGTCGTGCACCCCAGCAGTAAATGCTGGATAGTGACGGGTTTAATGGTTGCATATAATATTGCAGTGCAAAAACTAGTAAGAGGAAAGTACTTGTTACCAGTCAGTTCGAATATTCTGAATATTGATACAAGTAATTATGATCTACTATGATATATAATATAATGCTATTCTGAAAAGGGGCAGTCTGTATAATGATGACTACTTTGGTACTTCAAGTATATTTTGGTGCAAACTTGAGTGAAAGATGTGAGTACTCCCTCCAGCAAAGTCAGTCAATCTATTAATTTATTCCTGGATTTAAAAATCAATAAATGCATTCATGCACATTTTAGAAATCTGATTCTCAATATATTTTTATGTGAAGAGCTCCTTCTGTATCTTGCCCAGATGAGGCCTGTAGTTCAGTGTTGACAGAACAGACAGGAGGATGAAGGGCTTTATCTGATACAGCTCAGGCTCCTCTACATATAACATGGCCTCCATCTGTTCAACCCATCAGGTCTGCTGCTGCTGTTTCTGCTGGAAAACAGCTTGGATGCTGCTGACAGCCTCCAAACAACCCAGAACAAGGGTCCAGCATGGGACTATGTGACCCCCCTGCCCAAACCTCCTGCTGGGCCACCAGAAGGCCTCTGTTTTGATAGTGGCCATTACCCTCATTGGGTTGACCCTCTGAGCTAACATCCCTGCCATTAGATACACAAGTAAGTACGACTGCGAGCATGCTCCATGACACTGGGTAAACATGTTGGCAGAGTGGAGGAATGTGTGTCTGCTGCCACAGACAGAGGAGAGACGTCCACCCAGAGTTTTAAATAAATCTGCTTTTGGCATTTTTAACTCTCTCTGTTCAGACACAGAAGGTCATCTCTGACCTTCCTGACCTGGGGGGGGTCATCGGCCTGTGACGGATGGAGCACTAAATCTACACTGTTCACCATCACCTTTTGGCAAAGCCTCCAAATGGAAAATGTAGAGTTATTAAGCAGAACCAAGAGATGGGAAGAGACTGGCTTCTCCATCACTGAAACTCACATCACCACCTGGAGAATTACAGGAGTTCGTCTTTCAAGATGTGAGGGGGGGAAGTGTGCTGTTTGAAAAAAATCCAGAAAGAAAAAAAACCTGGGATAAAAGAAAGAAATGTACTCCTTCATCCTTCGTATCAAAAGAATAATCTATATAATCTATGTTAACATGCAATTAAACCAAGAATCTTTCCGGCGGGTGATATTGATTCAAGATGGAAGAAAATCAAAGGATCATAAATAGTATGAAGAATTCCTGTGACATGCGAGAGGGTGTGTAGAGATCCAGCTGTGTTACAGCAGTTAAGATTTACTTAAGAGTATTTAAGATCCACTTCTATACCACAATCCTTTGCCTAGAAATGTGTCGATTGCGAAGAGTTGAACTCTGTTCTAAGATTCTATCCCAGTTTTATCAAGACAACAAACTGGTTTCTTCAGCTTAACTGGTTAAAAATGGTCTAATCTTGACTCTCTCATCTTCAGCAAAGTTAGAAAACACACAGAGATCATCAGATAACCAGCAGCTATACTAACATGCTTCTCTGACAGCACATATTCATCACAGTTTAACACTGTCAGCCTGGGTTTATTATGGTTGCTCAGACTTTTTGAGGGATCAGACCTCTGCTCTCAAACAAACACTCTGTGGGAGCATGGATGTACTCATGTGGGCTGGGTGGCCTGCTGGGCTGGCTCGCTCCCTGGGGTGTCTGCTCATGAGAGGGCCTGTTATTCGGAGAACATCCTGAGGCCCTCCCACCCTCCTGTAGTGTCTGTGCCTATGGAGAGAAGGAGCTGGGAAAGCCCCAGTACAAAAGGGGACAATTTGTGGTTAGAAGCTGAGACTCCGCTGTTAGGGTAAATATTGTAGCATGGCTGGAGAGCTGGAATTGTTGTTAGTACAACAAAAACAAATGTGAAAACTGTAATTGAGGAAAATGTTTGGTTATTTCAAAACAAACTTTCAGACTCACTCTGCTAATCATTAAATGATGGAACTACTTACACGGCTGAGCTCACATTAAGCACTTTCTCCTCTTAGCGTCATCGCCATATGGTCCACATTCACTGGAGCAATGGGAAAAAAACATCTACAGCATCATTATGTTAATAGTGTCGCCTCTGCCATGGCACTCAGCAGACAGAAGGCCAGGCTGAGTGGAGGATCGGGGGGGCTCACTGATTCCCATACAGAAAAGCTGTCATCTTCTCCAGCAGAAATAAGGACACATGCAAATGACTCAGCTGATGCAGACAGGCCATGAATACACTTAGATCCATGCTCTTATGTATTTGCATGCGTTTGTTTGGATCTCAGACACTATTGAGCATCATCACGGCTTTAACTGTACAAAAGAATGAGGTCATATTTTCTTATGGCAACCGCGTCATCAGACTGATGCTGAAGCCATCAGATGACTGATGCCTCTGATAATAATCCATCACCCTGTTCACGTAAATAGCTCACTGCAATGTCTATTCACAGGAGTAGTTAAAGTGTAGGACTTTTCTGTCTTATTCTCATATTATTATAAGAAAAAGGACATTTATTTTTATTCAAACTTAATGTCACACATGGTGAACATTTAATCATCCAATCATATTCCTGATTAGAAAGTTTATATTAGTTGGTAAAATACTACTAAAATTTTGTATGATGTCCATCTAATGTATCACTGCAGAGGCTTTCCAGAGGAGTTTTTACTTCTAGCTCAAAGGGTTTAATACACAAAGTAGCTCATCGACTGATTCATCATGTGCCTCATTGCCTACTAACTTTAAACTGTTATCTGTCGCCATCTGCTGGACATATTTATTTAACGGCAAAAACATCTTATAAACTTGCGAAACACTGGGTGGCGCTGTTGATCACAGATATAATGATAGCATTAAAACAATGTACTTATGAGTAACAGAGTGTGTTTTGAGTTTTAATCCAAACAGAAACATTGACTGTCTTATTGTGGGTCCAGCATGTAGTCTCTGCCAATATATATGAATATATGTTGTGTTTTCTACAGAGAAAAAATAATACTGTCTTATACTGAATGCACATCTGCTTCTTTCACTTTACTGCACTCTAAATGCAATCCTGCATGTATTTGAAAGATGTAGTTCTGCCAGTTCCCACTGATGTGTTGTAGCTTCCACATATTTTCAACCTTAAACACTCAATCTTATCTGTGCATTAACTTAATCATATCACAATTTTTGTTTACTTTGTATCTTTGCTGGTCTTGTACCCAATTTAGCAAATCCTGATCATGTTGGGATTTTAAGGTGAAGGAACAGTTGCTTTTTCAACCCCATGTTCTACTTATTACTATTTGTCTGGTCTAATCTCAAAAGAAAAGAAAAAAAAATCACACCAGAGCTTTCAGACTTCCCAATATCCATGGTGTCCATAATGTTAACTGTCAGTGTATCAGGGTGGACAGATGAAAGAGGGACCTTTTGTCTTTCCTCCTAAATTCTAGGCTTCAGTGTCATGTGTCTTAATACTGCCTACATTTGGGCTGATTTGGTACTTAGTCAGACACAGATATGGCAGTTCAGTGAAAAAGAACATTCCTAATTCAGCCAAATTGTCACAGCACTAATCTCATGTTGCTTCTTACTGAACTTTATTTTTCACTTTGAAAAAGCTAACTCACTTCCTGAAGTTAACATTGGGCTTTCTACATTAAGAATATGTAGATGCAGTTTCAGATGTCCGTTCACAATGGGGATGAAGGCTGAATTTAAGTATTTACATCAATAGAATCAGTAACTACATGAGGCCACACATTTATAAACATTGCCCATATTAATCAATTTTATGCTAAGCTTACTAAGTCAAGCATGTATTCTCCAAATTTTCCGTGCAGATATTAAACTGCTGTCCACTGCCAGCAGGTTTTACTTTGTTCAAAATGTCAAGATTTAATTGATATTTCCTCAATCTCATTGGTGAGGCTATCTATAACATTTCCACATGTGTAATGAAGCATGATGATGATCTGACTAATATGTACAAGCAAAGACTGAATACACAAGAAAAAATATAACACTGAGCAGAACTGATATGTGCATGTATTATTTAGTACCAGATGCAATGGGGATAAGACAAACAACAAAAAAGGCAATTTAAACAAGGTTTTTTTATTTGACAGTGAGACAAGTTAGCCAACAGCCTTCCTGTTCACAGTCACATCTAAAACTTCTGGAACTGCTTCTTGGCTCCAGCAGCCTTTGTCACTTTGAGGACGTTGAACCTCACGGTCTTGCTGAGTGGTCGGCACTCTCCGACGGTCACAATGTCTCCAACTGTAACGTCCCTGCAAGGATAAAACAAGACATTAACAACTGCTTGGGGGTACCTCTGTTTAAGACCAAGCTGAAGAAGATTTATCCATGTTTGAGTTGCAGGTGTAAAGCCAAGCTGCATCAGTGTTTGCCAAAGGCAGTGTCGTCAAAGCTTCATGAGCTTGGAAGACCATCGTGAGAAAAAACATCATATGCAGCAAATTATACTTTGGCAAGATTATATCTCATCAACTAATATTTAGACAATAGACCTATAATTGATTTTTTTTTCTGAGAGGAAACAAATGCTACTACTCTTCTGCATAGATATTTTTGCAAAATATCCAAGTTTGGAAACCAAAACAACAGTTTCTGATTGTTCCATGTTTGTTATGACTGCAGGAAATCAGAATAGTCCATGAGTTGTAGTACCTGAAGCACGGTGACAGATGGACAGAAATGTTCTTGTGCCTCTTCTCAAAGCGGTTGTACTTGCGGATGTAGTGCAGGTAATCGCGTCTGATAACGATGGTCCTCTGCATCTTCATTTTGGTCACCACACCTGGAGTCCGGATACAAATAGAATTTGAATTTCAACAGCTGCTACAAACACTGCAGTGAACACTCAGATCAAAAAACTACAGAATTGAAACTGTTTTTTAAATAAGATTGTCACTCCACTACATCAGCGTTGCCATTAGGCAGTGTCGTCAGAACCCATAGGGTTTGGAAGACCATCGTGAGAAAAAACATCATTTGCAGGACAGTGACATGGGAAAGTCCATATGGATTTTGGGATAAGTTATCCTGTAAAAACACTGGTTCTGGCTTGGGTTGATTTACATGCATCTGTACAAGGACATGTCAATTTACAGTGTCCCATGTTATGCTGGAACTAAGACATACTAAACCAAATTCATACAAGACTGGAAACCTCCCAATTGTACACTAAACGAAACCATGAACCATCCATCTCCTGGTCTTTGCAAAGGTAAACTGTAACTAAATGTTCCTTGTTACAATATTTCTTATGTGCAGAATAATTACACCAAGAATAATCACGATCACTGACCAGAGAGGATACGGCCACGGATGGAGACGTTTCCGGTGAAGGGGCATTTCTTGTCAATGTAAGTGCCATCAATAGCCTGGTGAAAACAAAGGGCATTGTTAGTGTCACTCAAAACATATTACCTAGCTTTGAAAACTGTCATTTTTATAACACTTGAATGCATCAGTATTGCCAAAAGGCAGTGTCGTCAGAACCCTGCGGGCTTGGAAGACCATCGTGAGAAAAAACATCATTTGCAGCTAACTGAACTTGACAGCTCTAGTTTTCTACATTAGTTTGGATCATTTGCTCGACAGTTACCTCTCTTGGGGTTTTGAAGCCCAGCCCGACACTCTTGTGGTAACGGGGGAGCTTTTCTTTGACCTCCTTGCCACCATCAGCGACCAGAACACGCTTCTTGTTCTGGAAGATGGTGGGCTGTTTCTGGTAAGCCCGCTCGGTCTGTGGAACAAGGAGATCAACACGTTACAGCCATATAACACAGACACCACGCTAACTTCACGATCCACATTAACTTAACACCGCCCGGCCTCGCCAGCTAATTTAAGATGAACTTCCGCTTCTGAAGGACTAAGATCGCCATCAACATAAAAAAGATATTACAGTTAGATAAATAATAGGAGTGTGGTTCTATGGGAATCGTTGCCGCTTGTAGTTTATACACCAGGAAATGTTAATGAAGTGAGTTGACTTGAGGCAGGCTAAGCTATCAAAGTTAGCATTCCGGCTAGCTCAACGTTACACGAGGGTAACGTTATGCAGAACGGCAACAACAAATGCCATATGTAATTGCCTTAATGTGGTTTGAAATGGCTCATTGTCGTGTATAAGGAGCTTGTAAGTGTATGTACTTAATATATCCGAGTAAATGTGTACATTAAAACGTAAAAATATCGATTTAAATTCACCACGCCGTTTTCCTGAACGTACTTGTGCATCCGCCATCTTTGCCAGCCGAGTCGTAAAGAGGCCTGTGAATGCGCGCGACGGACGGAAGTCTACGATACACGGGAAGTGACGTAAGAGAAAAGGCGAGGCTCAAAATAAATATGTTTTTATTGTTTTATTAACTTTACCGACTGATAGACATAGCTAATATTGATTCATATTGAATCCATTGTAGTATTCAAATTAACGATTTAAATAATTAATTGTAATTCATTGTTTATTTGCGATCTAAGTGGTCTCAAAATCTGTCTGACGCTGCGGTCAATATATCTATAAAACAGTGTAAGCAGATGATGATGTTTCCTTCACTTATTTAGCGACATCATATCACATCAGTCCCATCTGTGGTAATGAAGATTTGACCATCTGTAAACATTTAGTCGATGGTTTCAGTTGCCACAAAACAAATAAAATATCGTCATATGACAGTACGGAAGTGTTGACGATAAACAGAAAACAAGATGGCATCACACCCGGGAGGAGGCGACCAAGGTACGAGCTAGCATCAGCAATATTATACAATTAAATTGAAGGTGACAGCGTCTCCAACACTGTAGAAGACATAGATAATCTTACAGTTCAAAAATTAATGTTTGTTTTGTGGTTGTAGGTTGTTTTCTTGCCAGCAGTAATATTAAGTGAACTGAGGTTAGCGAGTAAGCTAACCTAAACGTTAGCCTTACGTTAGCTAGCGGTTAGCATTCACGCTGCGTTTTTCCAGATAGCTCGGTTAGCTGTCGAGATAGCAGTACCAGGGTGAGTTAGCAAATATGTTTGAACAAAACCCAAACATAGATATCAGGAGACAACATTGTTTCAGTTTGCCAATGTCAAAGTCCATGATTGTCCAATATTTCGTAGCCACAACATTGACTAACTTCGGTAAATTAATTTAGCCTAATTAACTTAGCTAACAAGTACCAGACTGTGGGCAGTATGTGCTGCCTTTTTGTACCATACATGTCTCTCACAAGGCAGTTTTACATATAAACACAACGGATATAACGAGTAAAACACATTATTAAAAATACATTTACAGACAAATAATCAACAAAAAATAATGTTTTCTATTAAGTGCTCTTAATGTAAGCCAACACACCGTTAAGTATGGCCCTAGATTCAGATGAAGATAAAGTGAAAGTAAACATCTAGTTGTACTAACGCACATTCTTGAATTGTTCACTCATTTATTTCTAATATGCGGTTATAAAACAGTAATATCGGCATTTGGATGATTTGATACTGACTTTTGTTTTTCAGGAAATCCTAAAGACCAGATCTTGGAAGTAGGAACTGTTTTGTTAAAAGAGTGAGTATATACCGTACAGCTGGACTTTTCATTATTGAACTGGGCAAAGAGACAGATCATATGTATTCCTGTCTGTTTCCTCTTTTGTAGTTTCATTTACGAGCGGGTTCGGCGGCATGGAGACAGCAATACTGCAGTGACCAGGGCACAGCTGGGTGGAGGAGAGCTGTGTGACCCTAACCACAAGAAGCTTGCCCAGTGCCTACAGCAGATTGGAGATGAGCTGGATGGCAATGTAGAGCTTCAGAGGTGGGGTACCTGTCTGTGTATCTTATCCATCAAATTCCAGGACTGATTAATTGTGAATTACTAAGTTTTGCTTGTAATAATTATCCTGAAGTGCTAAATTTTGTTTTCCCCAGGATGATAAACGACTCTGCACTCAAACCCACAAAAGACATGTTCATGAAAGTTGCCCTTGAGATCTTTTCAGATGGAAAGTTCAACTGGGGCAGGGTGGTTGCACTGTTCTACTTTGCCTGTCGACTCGTCATCAAAGTGAGTTCAGCCGCTCTGTTGTACCTCACTTCATTATAAAAACATAACAAAGTGAGACGTCATCATGGAATTATGTTTGAATATCAAAGACCATGAGTCTGAAACAGCTCCCATTCACACCTTCTCAGGCTCTTGTGACCCAAGTTCCTGATATCATCAGAACAATAATCAGCTGGACCATGGACTACCTCCAGGAACATGTGATCAACTGGATCAGGGAGCAAGGTGGCTGGGTAAGAATCTATCTAACAGCAATTCAAACTCATCATTTATTAGTAATTGCGGTTCTGCTTCTGATTGAACACATGCTAATATTTGTGTCTGTTGTTCATGATTTCCAGGAGGGTATTCGGTCCCACTTTGGCACACCCACATGGCAGACAGTGGGGGTTTTCTTGGCTGGTGTTCTCACCACTGTTCTAGTCATTCGCAAGATGTGAGGGGTTTGTGAAGAGCAGACACATAAAAGATGGGAGGAACTACAACTGAGAGAAATGAGGACTGTAACGAGCATGAACAAGAACATGAAAGAGAACAGAAAGAAGTTATGGCAGAGTGAACGAGTTGAACGGCTTGTGTTTGAGCACGAAGAGCCACTCTTCGTTTCTGCCGCCCTTTCATTTTCAAGGCATAGGAGTTGGACTGAATGCACTAACGCCGTACCCATGATCCCTATGCCACTGAGGAAGCAAGCGGTGTTTGTCAGACTTGAACAGGGAATGCATTTTAAGTAATTTATTTTTTACTTGGTACATATAAAAAAGTGTCACTGCATTCTGTTTTCTGCCCTAAAAGATATATGGACTGAGCATATTTGATGAAGGTTAGAGTTTCCTTTCTCCATTATTTTCATTGTAGTTTTATTTTATTCTGGTCAGGCTGCTTTTCTGACCTTCCCACTCTTCATCAATCTCATCTGGTGTCTGTATGCTAGATAATCCATCTTCATATGTATTTGTGAGTGTTTACTAGTGTAAATCTGTAATGATCTGCTGGCAATGAAAGTTTGAGGTTGGTCACATCCGACAAAGTTCAAAAGAGATATTTCTGCAAACAATTATTGATAAAGTTTGGGCTCAAACAGCCCTAAATAATTTCTCCTTGTATTCACAGTTCAATCTTGTTTCAGTGGATAATCAAAGTGCCACAGCAGGAACTTGTGTACAAAGTTATGTTTACATTCTTAATGAATCATCATATGGTTTAAAAAGTCACATTATCTCAGCAACTGAATCTAAATTCCTATCTTATGTAACATTTAATTATATGTTGCCTTTGGGCATTTTGACCAGCATTGTGACCTTAATGTGGCTCCCACTTAAAAGAAACCCTGCCTATTATTTTTGTCTGTGTTGTGAAAAGAGCCACATGTCATGAACTGACATTTGCTGTGGTCTATGGAAGATGTTGCACTGCAGACACAGAGAGCACTGGATTGCTCACAGATGCTTACCTCACTTCACACATATTCAAAGTACTGTATTTTTACGTGAGTAATTCAAACTGCAATCTTATCTACACAACAAATTGCTTTTTATACATTTTCCTTGTTTGTCAGTGCCTTGGTGTTTTTTTTACTACAAAATCACTTTGATATTCTCAAATTTTCACCTTTTTCTATCACATTTGTAAAGCTGAAATTAGTTTCCAGTCTCCCTGAAAATCTTTTTGCAGTGACCTTGTATGTTGTAATATGGAAAATAAATCTTTAAACTCTTACTGTGACTTTGGGTATGTATAATACGTAAGTGTAGGAATGAGGATCATATTCAACAGGCATACAGTAATAGCACTATGAAAAATGATTAGTAGGCTTTTTTAACAAACATACCGATGTACTGTCGTCTGTTAGATTTTGCTTGTGCACAGGTAGAACATACAGCCTGAGAGATTCAGTCTTTAGGATTCATGAAAACCCATTGCAAATGTCATGGAAAGCCAGGCAGTGCATTACTTTTAAAGTAACTTTAGGCAAGACAACTTTCAGCTTTTGATTTGTTCAGGGGGATTTTTGATCTCGTGGCAATAGAGGAAAGGTTAGTATCAAACCATTCTCTGAGAACTATGATTTTCTGAGCCATGTATAAAGACAATCAGACTGCTTTTTGTTTTTTTGGTGCACAAACTCAGTTTTAAACAGACTAAGTATTTAAATGGAATTTATAACCCAGAAACTGCAATTAAGTCAGACTTTGTATGTGATTGAGAAACAAAGTAAAATCTAGATAATGAACCTAGAATACAGTAGAAATATTCATAATCACTGTGTGGAATTGTGAACTACTCAATCAATGTGGTATTACATTTTGATTGTGAATAAGTGAGATCAATAATGTATCACACACTCTGCGTAGTTTCATATGCTGTTTAATGACTCAGTGTAAACATGCAATAAGAAAAGCTGCAACATGAAAACATCACAGTGGTCATAAAAGTTCTTTGCTTTGACAGAGAAATGAGCACTTTAAAGAAAAGAGCCACAAAATAGCCCCCATTATGGTCTTTAAAATATTCACTTAAAAAGTGTCTTTAGCTCTCTAATTTATTCATTTTTAAAGTTTTTTTTGGCAGTCTTCTTTATCATTATTCGATAGAGACAGCTGGACAGAGACAGTAAAGGCAAGAGGAGAGAGAGTGAATGTCATGCAGCAAAGAGCCGCTGCAGTAAGAACTCAGCCTTAATACATAGTTAATAACTGCCAGGTGAGCTACTGAGACACCCTGTTTTTACTCCTCATGAAAGCATGGTCCTCATACACTGAGACAATTCAACAGAAGGTCACATGTTCAACGGTTAAGATGACACAGTGCCCGATGGGAGGCGACGGTGATGGCCTCTATCTCGTCTCCAGCACGCCGTCTCTGATCCTCCACCTCCAGGCGGAGCTGAAGTCTGGAGCAGGAACACAGCAGAGCTCCAGGCCAGATTCCTGCACCTCCTCATCGTGAGCAACCTGCTGGCCCTGCTGGGTTTCCAAGGTGAAAACCCTCTCAGAGATCTAAAAACAAGACGTACATGAGCATTAAACAACTGTCATCAAAACAGATTATCATGTGTTGACACGTGAGCGTGGGAGGCTGCTGGTCCTCACCTGATCACTGATTCCAGTGGCGATGTGGCCCACCTTCACCCGCCGTGTTTCTCTGATGCGGATGCTTCTCCTGTTGAAGTCTCTGATGCAGACATCCACCCCTGGGCCAATCACAGCAGAGATATACACACGCAGCGTTAGGGCAATACATACGTTAGGGCAATACATTTAAAAGAAGAGAGATGTTGGTGTTTTATGTCACCTTCAAAACAGCAGGGTGGTGGTAACTGTGTGTGACTCAGCAATTCCAGACTGAAAACCTGCACATCTGGCTGACTGTTGTAGGAGAAGACGCCAGAGCTGAAGTCATCTCCTGGGCTCAGGGACCAGCGGCCAGAGTCCTGGAATAACAGAGTAAGTATGTGATTGCTCCACAGCTTTGAAATTGGATTGTTTAACACTAAAACATTTAAGTTAAATTCCACTATTTTGGATCTATGTGTCGATGATGATAGCAAGGTGATGGCTTATATAGACTACATTAGATTAAATCAGAGTTGTACTCTATTGTACATTGTGTGTTACCTTTTTGTCCCATGGTTCCCAGTTGGAATACGGGTCACTGCTGAGGCAGGACAAGAGCTGCTCCTGCAGCTCAGCAGAGTGAAGCTGGGACAGACTGCTCAGGTAGAAGTCTGCAAACAAGCAGGAAACCTTGAGTAGAGTTCAAACATTTAATACAGAAAAAAAAAAGCAGACACTGAGAGAAACTTCACCTCGCTCGAGTTTACGTAGCTCAAGTTCAGGCACAGTGGTGATCTTGTTGATCCTCTTGTAGTTTGGCTCAGAGATCAGCATTTGAGGATAGAAAGATGAGCCTCGCTTTGACTCAGCCTCTTTGTCTTCATGGTCATCACCCAGTTCCTTCGTCTTCCTCCCTGCTGTGATCACTTTCTCAACAGACTCCTGATGTTCCTCCTCATCCTCATAGTCAACGCTGCTAATGAAAAGTTGCAGGGAGTCCGGGGGTTTGTCTGCAAAATACAGGGGCTCTGTGTAGGGTCCCCTCACTGGGCTGGTGAGTCCACCCACTGCAATCACACAAACACAATACATTAAGTCTTTAACCATTACTGATGGTGATGTTTCCAATGTGATCGTTTCCACTGAGCTGAACTTATATATAGTTACCTTCTTTCAGAGCTCTTGCAGTTTTTTCTTTGAGGTCAGAGGCTGATGCTCTCTTGACTGGATCCTTCTGAAGACCTGCCTTGATAACTTCAGCTGTGAGAGGGCTACAGTCAGGTGGGATCTCTCTCAGAGGAGGAGGCTCATTAGCAATCTGCAACCATTGCAAAAAGGGACTCAGTCAAAGTCTGATTTGCGTACTGTGAAGAGAGGACTGAACAGCTTGGTGTAGTGTCCATGTGTCACAGTGGAGTATACCTTCAGGTAAAGTCTACAGGTGTAGTATCTTGTCCAAGGTTGACACCCATTGAGCATGTGCAGTAACATACAGCAGCTGCTCCACACATCTGCTTTGGCTCCGCGGGGTTCCCCTTTAACAATCTCAGGGGCCATGTGGGTCTCTGAGCCTTTCAGATCTGCATTGAATTACATTGAGAAATTATAACATGAAAGTGGAGAAATTACCCATCTTCTTAAGTGAATCTCTAAAGTTACACAGTATTTACCTTTGGACCCACTCAGGCTCTGTCCCTGATTGTCAAGTCTCTCTGCATGTCCAAAGTCACACAGGAAAGTGTCTCTACCGTCCTCCGACAGCAACACATTGTCAGCTGTGGGAAACAAGCAGAGTCAATAATCCACCGCATTAATCCTGACACAGCTCAGCGACCTCAGTAATACTTCGTTGATTTCCATGACTTGTGCAGTTTGGTTTATGAATGACATAATTAGAAACAGGGCAGCTGCACAGACAGAAAAGGAACAAAATAAGAGGAATATATGAGGTCACTGAGGGACAGCTGCTGTAGAAAACACTTTAATAAGGAATGAATGTGGCGTCTAGTACAAACAGGCGGCAGATAAAGAGATTTGGCGCCGCTGCACTGCTTTTCCACTGACATTACAGACACCAGGTGGCGCCTAAACTGCAACAGCTCAATAATGCTGTTAGCCCTTCCTCCAGCCTAACTCTATTTCTGCTCTTCCTCTAACTTATCAGCCTTTCTGTTTTTCTGTTTCCTTCTTTTTTCTATACTTCTCACCACTTTATTTTCATCTTCTGCTTTCTGTCTTCATGGTCTCTGTACTTCTCTGTGTTCTCTCGCTGACTACTTCCTGCGCCTCAGCCCATCCCCCCCTCTCTGTTTCATTCTCCCTTTCTTTCTTGCTCTCCTGATTCTGTGCACATGCGCCGTTTCTAAAGAGCAACGGTGAGTCACATTGTGGGAAATTCCCAGCCCGTCGTCTTCTCTGTGGTAGTCTGGTTTCACAACACAGGTGCCGAGGATCAAATCTAGACTGTATCTATGACACTTGTGTTCCACACAACAGCTGCAACAAGACATTAAATCCTATGATCAGAACAAATTAGAAATCTGACTTACTCTCTCTGTATGTTTTTGTTTTCCACTAGTTACCACAACAAGTAAAAGTCAAGCTGACACATTCAGTTTTACTGTTATTACTGTTGTGCCACTTTGATCTGAGCAATTGCTGCTGGTAAAATTCATCCTGAAAGTGTTGTCATGGGCCGATGCCAATATCTGATGTCTGTGTTTTGATGTAATCAAGATTGTTACTTTTTTGTCTCAACATTTACATTTGTATTTTGGATCATTCATAACTCTAGAGGCAGCTGACTGTTTAAAAACAATATTGACAAGATCAAGAAGTGATAATATCTAAGAGGACACAAGAATGTAGCACATTATGACGAGATAAAAATGTCATTTTCACCCTCATGTTTTAGGGGTAAAACTCACAAAATCTGCTCCCTGCTTTGCTTTTGTTGCATTTCTCTTAAGCTCTTATGATAACTTTCTTAAATAAACTGATCATGGTGACTCATTTGAGGTTAAACCTAGTGTGTATGTGCTATATGTCTTCTTATCTCTGTACGTGCTCATAAAAGTGTTTTAAGTTATGACTTCAGTTGTTGTATGAATCAGTAATTTTGTGTCAAAGGGACACATTTCAGAGAGTGAATCAGTTTTAGTACAACTCAAGTGAGACTTGAACATTACTTTAATTATTGTGGAAAAGAGCATACCTTTAATGTCTAGATGCACCACTTTTTTCTTCACTAAGTACTCCAGCGCTGTTAAGACTTGTGCGTGGTAGTGGAGACTTAGGTCCTCTGGCAGCCGGCCACGCTCCGCTATCAGCTGGCCCAGTGAGCCTGAAATAACAGATAAGATCAGACCAGGATAAAGACTTCATCTTGTTAATATTTACTAATGCACAGTGTCATATTCAACTATATCTTCCCTTATTGCCTGGAATTTGATGACAAAAGAAAAGTGTGACATATGTCATCGTGTTTATCGAGCAGGCATCTTCTTCTGTAATTTGGACTGTAACACTTCAAGGAAGCTCAACAGTCATTTCTAGTATCCCAGAACCACCCACTTCCACATCTCGACACTAATCACATCCGTATTTCTGCAGTCTTCATTATCCTCAGGTTGCACCTACTGTGCACATGTTGTGCACCTAATTCATCACATCTCACCCAACAATTTCCAACCTCAGCCTTCATCTCAACCGCAGCGGTGAGCACTGACAGAATGTACTGTGTGTCAAAAGCAGAAGGAAGGCTTGTTTACCAGATTTGTGGTCCATGAAAAGGACAACATTAGGCCCCTCCCTGACCACTGCAAAGAGTTCCACCACACGAGGAGATCTGAGGGCACTCCACGCACCCACCTCCTCACTGCTGAACCTCTTCAGGGCGATCTGAGAGGATGGAAAAAGAGAATGAGCAATCAGAGCACATTTTGATACCACGCAGTGGAAAAAACAAAAGAGGGTGATTTGCTCTACCTTACCTTTTTGACAGCAAATGTGAAGCCTGTGTTGACATCTTGAGCAATGTGTACTTCACCATAGGAGCCTTCCTTGACAAACTGGGAGAGGACATACTCCCTCCCTTCCTTGTATTCAGAGTCCACAGGCTGGAATTTCTAACAGGATAAGAAAGGAAACAAGTTAGTTGTGCAGAACATTTTGAAGCAAGACAGAAGACAGGAGGTAGACTAAAGCAGAACGTACTTCATTGTAAAAGATTATTCCCTCATTGGTGAGAGAATCAGCTGCTGAGAGCTCATCTTCCTCCTCTCTGACATCCCTCTCCACATCTTTGAAAAAGGGCCCCGCATAGCACGGGTCCCCCTGACTGACGCTGCCCCTGAGGCCAGCAAGGGCCAGCGAACAGTCTCCCACGCTGCTGAGGCAGTCTGAGTCGCTGTCCGGCCCATAGGAATGGACACTGGAGAGGGAGCCGCAGACCTGGTCCCTCCAGTTCAGAGGAGAGCAGCTGGAGCCTGTGATGTAGGTCTGCCGACTGTAGAGAGAACGCCCTCTGTCCTGCTCGTCGGAGCTTTCAATGCTGCTACAGCAAGAAGTACTCAGGTCGCTTCTCCCTCCAAGAGACGACTCCTCCTACACAAGACAAGCAAAAAGCATGGTTGATCAGACAACATGGTGTTTACATTCTCAGATGAGTTTGCTCAGGGGCTGAATGTTCAAGGCCGTGAGAGGCAGCTTTGTCTGAAAACAGTGATTCACTTCCACAACACAGGAAAGCTAATGTTTGCATGGGAAGAGGTTGCGCCTCCAACTGCCAATAAATGTGGCAATTTATCCTTGAAGATGATTCACAAGGAAAATGCATCAAGCTTGCTCAGTTCTTTTAATAATACAGGAGTATACAAAGTACCAACCTGCTTCTTAATAGCAGTTTCCAAAGCTTTTTCATATGTAAGAGTCATTGAGATGTTAAGATTAACCAGTGTTCTTACCAGGATCTGGACCAGAGAACTTCCACTCTCCTGTTCAGGGACTCCAGAAGGCATTCGATGTCTGTGTCGCTGCTTCTCCTTCTTCTTTTCCAGTTTTTTCTTTCCCTTCCGTCTCTTCCTGGTCTTCTTTCTTGGGGTGAGCTGTGCTGATGAGCTGCTCGGCTCCTGGACGGAGGCTGTGGTCGGGCACGCCACATTGTTGTGCTCTGAGGAAAGACTGAGGCACAAGTACGGCAACAATGTAAATTCCAGACATAGCGTTAAAGAATTCAGTATGGCCTCTATAAACCAATATGAGTTGTTAAATACAGAAGTTATGTCATACCTGCTGGTGAAGCAGTTCGGGGAGGGAACAAAGGAACGTTCAAAACAGGATGGACTAAACTCTTGGGAGTCCAGGGTTTCACCTGAGGAGAGCACAGCATTAATGCTAAATTCTCTGTCCATGCACAGGTATTTGATTTAGTATCAAAAAAATCAAAAAGACATAATTACATTCAGCTTGGGCAATAAATGTTGAGGTCTTCAGTGGCATTTCTCCCACTTGCTCCGCAGTCCCATGTGTCAGGAGTTTATTTATTAAAGGGTTTAAACAGGCTATGTAGCCCATTTTGCTGTCCTTTCCCTCCTCTTCCCCCTCCTCCGTCTGCTGGTCCGCAGCTGAGCAGGATGGGTATGACCCCTTCAGCTCAGCCTGGGACGACCCAGAGAAAGGTGATGTTGAGTTAAAGATCCTTTGCCTCACCGCCATTTCATCTGCTGGATCTGGAGAGAGAGAACATCACAAACAACAGATAAGTCAAGTGCTTTCTCTACAGTTGCACAACATTAATGTTAAATAGTTAATATTCATATTAATTACTGACTATATAAACCTGAACCTCTATGTGGTTCTTTTCTGAAATCTTGGTGTCATTTTTTGGAAACCCAATATGTTTGTAGGTTAATGGAGTTGACTAAATTATTAAATTAATCTGCCAACTGCTTTGTTAAATAATCATTTTGTCTGGAAAAAAAAACTCGTTGTCTTAAAATGTCATGTTTGATTATTATATTAAAACTGATTTAGTTGAACTCAACACAATGTTACTGCATCAAGTGATTTACTGTATTTAAATCACTTGATTCATCATCACTAGTGACTGATTGTAAACGTCATATTTGTGCTTGAGAAAACTGTTTCCAAATAATGGCACAAAGGACTTTTATACTATCTCCTAATAAGGGAGGGATGCTTCCTAAAATGAGAAAGACTGGATCGTGACAACCAAATACATCTCTTATCTTCAAGTTTAAACTAACTTTTATTTATTTGATTAATTCTTAATTTTTTCCATAATGTTTTGTTTGTTTGCTTTTTTAAGAGGCATTTGGCCTAATACCACCAGACTGAAAAAGTTCATTTATTATTTCCAGGCTCACCAGTTATAATCAAGTGAAGCAGAGAACCTCACGTACTTGATTCAACTAAACATGAGCTGTTCTTGTCAAGCCCTTACATCTGTACAACAGAAGTATGCACACATAACAATGCAACAATGACAGGCTTTGTACTACAGTCAAGTAAATATGAATCTGCTTCTTTACAGCTTGTGTAACACATTTGACTTTGCCAAGTCAATTCAGGAACATGATGATCACTCGATCAGAAACGAAGTGAAACTTTGAAAGTGTGCGGTGGGAAGATGAGACAGGAAACTCGGCCCTGGCCTTGTTTTGGCAGTTGCAACTGTGTCGTTACATGCAAGTACTCTGTTTCAGTCAGAGGAAGAGAACCACAGCACATTTGGAACGACCGGGCTGAATTTCCAATAAAGATGATTGTGATTGACTGCCAATGGCTTGGAGGTTATGATCGTCAAAACACGTATGACTGTAAAATCAGCACACTCAGGCACAGTCCTTTCATATCAGCACTGGTTATATGCACTAAATGCAGTCGAAAAAAGCACAAAGGGCTGAGACTAGAGTTGCAGCATGTGGCATCAGCATGTCAATTATACTTAACAGCAGCTTCTCCCTGTTACTTAGCCTTTGACTCTTTCTGCACGTACACATACAGACATTCTCGATAGAAGTCACACCAGGATTAATCATGGAATCTTGACTGAAACAATCACACTCATTTTTGCATAATCCCGCTTTTGAAAATACAAACACAGTTGGAACAGAAGTAATACTAAGAAAAACTCACTCATCAAACTATAGTCAAATTTAAAAGAAAGTCATTGAAGTTTAATAACGTCATTACCTTGTGTGCCGACTGCATGCACTGCAAGATTATCTAGAACAAAGCAACTCAACTGTCACTTCCTTCTTAAGATGCTGCACCGGTGCTCTGAAAGCACAGCGCAACACCACACCCCACTGAATTTACGTGGAAAGGAAATAGAGAAAAACCCACTGCAATAAACACAACCACAAAAACAACTCTGTGTATGTGTGAGGTCGAGGGGCGTGTAGACGTACCGACAGATGCCAGTCTGAACGGCTATCTCTCTCCTGTGTATCCGCTGTCATCTACATTAGTAGAACTAGTTGCTGTGTTCGCCTAGTCCTTCATGTTCGGATTCTCACTAATGTCTCGGCTCAGGCTTCGCTCTCTGCTCTGCTTGATGCTGGCTCTCAGCCAACCGGGGGGAGGAGCTGGCTGACAATGACTTATGGGAAATGCATCTCCATTTCCCCATATTCCCCCCCTCCCTCCACTCCCTGCAACAAGGCTGGCTTACTTGCTCTTCCCGCTGACTAGATTAAAGGATAATATGTTTGGTTATGCTTTTGACGATCAACTGTGAACTATGAACTGACAAAAGCAGAACATAAGCTCTTTGTAGCCAACACCTATCAAGACACTCTAGGTTTTACTCTAAGAGGAATTAGTAAACGGCACGATCATTACCATCAAATTAAAACCAGGCAAATAGATGTTTACGACTTAAATCAAAAACACAACAGAAGAGTCACATTGTTAAAAGAAACCCTCTGTAAATTAGGATGAGTTTCTGACCTTCTGCACACACCCACACCACTAAACGAAATGTAAAGAGTTTTGTGACCTTTTGTCTTCTCTGATATTCTAATCAACATGTGCCCTATAGCTAGCTAATGGACAGTATATGAGTCACATGTCATGTCACATGTCCACACCCCCTCCAGTATATAAGGTCATAAAAACTAACATCAACAACCACACAGAGTTTTCTGTAGACAGCAAATGTCTGTCTGTCAAAAATCTGATATTATGACAATCTTATGGAAAATATTTGTCAGTAAGAGAATATGGAGAGATTGCATGAGCTGTCACTTGAAATGTGAGGTGTCTTATCTCTATCTAAAATAATCTCACTTGCTTTTCTTTTCAACAGCAAAACAACTTACTCATAAAAAACCGACACAGAACACAGGAAATTCAGATTACCACTTAAGAGGCCCCGCCATAAACCATGAACAAAGAGCTAAATGCAAGCTACTCACTGCCTCCTTGGAGTAAAAGAAACTGTTTACTGTAAAGGCAACAACATCTTGAAATAGGATTGCGAACATTGTCATTTGTAGTTAGGACTGCATTTTGGCTACTGTATTAGCCAGTGACTGGTTCAAAACTTTTAACATTTCTGGGGAAAAGGTCTGAAAACACCATGTTGCAGATTTCAAACTGTAGTGGATCAGTTTGAATCAACAGAACAACATCCGCCATCATGGCTGAACACAGGGAAGAAAAGGTCTCATATCTCAAACTTTATCAAAATATACAGCTCATAAACTAACAAACCATCACAACTTCATAAAGCTGCAACATCTACAAATTCCTTGTTTTGTTTGAAGGTCAAAAACTCAAAATTATTCAATTTAAAATGATGTAAAAGAAAGAAAAGGAGCAAGTCTTCACAATTGAGAAACTGGAGTAAATGAGTGTTGAACATTTTTTGCACAAAAAAATACTTAATTAACTAAATTAATTAACAGAATAATAGCCGATTACTTTTCTGTTCTGATCCAATAATCAATTAATTAAATGTTTCAGTTCTAAATGTAATACAATACAAACTACTGCCTTCAAATGGACAAACAAGCTGAGCCTACAGCTCTCTGACAGTGTCAACAGTGACAGACCACAAGGAAGGGAGGGAGCTTTACAGAGATAGGAGTTATTATGGGCTGTTGCACTAGATTGCATAAGATTGTACAGGTGTAGCTAATAAACTCATAACTGAGAGGAAACACACATTAACCTTAAATCTTAAATATGAAGTGGTCTAATCCACTGTTATCTGCTTTTGCAGAGAAATCTCTAAACTCCACATATAGTCAGTGGCTATATTGAGTCGACCTCTGCAATACACCCACACAGATTAATGAAATTCCAAAGCCTTTAGTAAGGACAGTGAAAAGGGACTCAACCTGGAGTCAGCCACAGAATACACACAGCCAAGCACTCCTTAAGGAAAAAGAGGGTTGCTTCTCAGGAAAGTGTCCCAGTCCTGGGCTAACACATGTTGAGAGCATTTAAGAAACCATATGCATGCTATGACTTCAAGCTGTACTGTGCCCTGTGCATTGTTCAGTCACACCTCTGTGTCTCCTCTTGCTCCTCTTTTTTTCTATAAAAAGAGGAGTAATGTTGAGACAATGAGGAGGAATCCATAGGAAAATCCAGCAATTTAATGGAGTGCTCTGTTCCAAACATTTCCATGGCAAGCATTTTATATGCTGTAAAGTAAACTCCTCTATGCTGTACATAGTGAACAGATTTTACACAATGTATTTAGTGCACCTTCTTTCTATTTTGCAAAGAAAAGGAGAAAGGACATTTGCAGGACACCATTGGTTTCTCATTCAAAGATGGACACAGGCCAGGGCTGCTTAGCTGTAAATGCAGGCCAGCAGGCGTGTATTTGTACTGAGTGTGAGAAGCTGCAGAATTTGGCCTCTACATAAAGGATCTGTCAAGGGTGACTACTTTAAACAATTAGATTATGTAGATATGAACTAATGAACTATATAATTCAGGCATAAAAGAGCAGATAATGACGTAATAATAAATATATCAATATTGATCAACATGAAATGAATATAATAGCTCATATAGGGACTCTCAGGTACAGCTAGCTATTAGTGAGATTAAAATAATTAAAATGAAAATCCTTGTGCATTATGTTAATATTACACACGTTATTACACACGTATCAAGCATACACAAATGTACTTTTTCTATCTATTGGCAAACTCATATGTTTCCTTTCAGATTATGATTTGGGGTTTTTTAAAGCAATATAAAGTGGTCCTGTTACAAGACTTCCATGGCAAACAAAGATATCCCTTAACAGCCAGTAAGAAACGGGGAAAAAAGCTGGAGGACAACAGTTGTTTTAATCACACACATCTGGATTCAACAGGCGTGTATGCGGTTTAGAAAAAGTTTGATGACCTGTTCAGCCAAAGTTACAGTAACAGCAACCTACATTTTTGTGCCCACCTTTGTTGTTTATAGCTATTATCACAAACTGGCAAACTTAATCACAGAAATAACTTACCGAATATATGTCCTGCTGTGTTCATGTAAAATATTAACTTCCTTCTAGCGACATTTCACATCAGCTAAAAATTAGACGGACATCTTTTTCCGATTTGTTCAGAAGTGAAACTTAAAAAATAAGAAATCGCTGTATTGAAAGAGAAGATAGTGACAGATCGAGGTCTGAACACTGTGTCAAAAGTTAAACTATCTAATTTATTCATAAATGTACATAAAGTCTTCACTTACCGAGCTTCTAACTTGAAGGCGTCGGCCGATGGCGACCAGCTTTGCGTCTAACTAGCTAACTTCCGTTTATTCATTACAAATTAAGTATTGTGCGCTCTTAATTTTACAATAATGGTTTTGAAAATGGCGAGATACAAATTAGGTTTGGCGCTATTATAATTACTGATTGATCAGTTGGATCATTTTAATTGCTGCTTGCACTCTAGTAATACTTAGAGGTTTCTTTTAAATGACCGTGCTTTTAATTTGAAGCTGAAATCTCGTACTCCCTGTATGCGCCTGTTTTTAATTTGACACAGTTCAAGGTTTAGTTCCTGTGACATGCACGTAAGCCCTGATCAAGCAAAGAAGGAAATGGTCATGAAATATGAAAATTGAAGTGATATTTCAAGCAAGAACGCTGTAATAAGTTGCATAAATTACCTCTTCCAATTCAATGTTACACTTCTAGATTTTTTTGGTTTTTATCCAATGTCATCCTCCTGTTTACCTTTAAGTCTTCAGTTGTTGCTTGCTGTTTCTAATCCAACGATTCCTTGCAATGCGTAAAGTTAGACTGTCCCATAAGTTTTATCGAGTTGTGTAAGTTAGATAATACTTTTTATTTGCACAAACTGTATAATACCCCTCTTCTTCATAGGGTTATCTGCATTGACACAGATTCAGCACAAGATGGAGTCATAAACTACTGACTCATAGCATTTCTGCCTCACTGCATGTATTGTTGTCTATGTTTACATGTTACATTATAGGCTCCATGATGTGCAATCAAAGTTGATTATACTGTATTAAATGCAATTAAGGGTTATTTAGCTATTAAGGGTATGTATTTGTGCACTTCATGCTCAATACTTTCACAAGCATGCCAGTCAGTTGTTGTTGGCATTCCCTTTCACACCAGTTCTACTTTTCATAAAGGCATAATGGCACATGGTTTTAGGGGTAAAAGCAAAAGATGTACAGATCTGCTCACTTTTGCACTTTTCCACAAAATGTGAACAAAAACAAATATGGACATTGTAAAACTGATCATGTTTCACAATAACGGTGGTTGAGATTTGTTTTTTGTTAGTCTGTCAGTTTTTACAACACTGTGGCATAATTGACAAAAATAGTAATATGTTTCTTACATCAATATTGGCATACTGCAAGTTGCTTAAATAACTGCATCCAGAAATGTGATGGGGGCTCTGTCTTCTCTGTCATGTGTCAGTGGAGGCCAAAGAAGATATTGATGATCTGGTAATTTCCCCTTTATAATACCAAATAAAATCACTGGATATCTTCCTGTTGCGACAAGTGTGAACAAAAGTCATGTGATTCTCGAAGTATGTTGTAGAAGTATTGTGTTTAAACGAAGCAAGAAGAAGAGTGGATTTCACTCTGCCATTTGCTCCTGGCAAACATTTGCTTGGAGCATAGAATATGGCAACATTAAATTTGAGAATTTTCCATGTCTGCAAATTGGATTGACTTTTCCACAAAGCAGTTATAATGTGAAAAGAGGACAAATTTATGGCATATGTTCCAATGATAAGAGAAATAACATGTGTTCTTGGTACTACTCTAAACCAATAAGGATGAATTGTCAGTGCAGGTACCATAAAAGGTACAGTAACATTTGGTCATATCCTGCACAGACAATCATGTAAAGTTTGGAAATGTTATGCATAGTTTGAGGATGGCCATAAGTTCATTTGTAGTTCTACATGTGATTCTAAAGGGATTCATTCTGTTGTAGTCATACCATCACCGATGGCTGCTTTTCTGATTAGACACATTTGAAGTCATTTGGCCCAGGGAGTTCTTAGGGCAGGATCACCTGATGTACAACAAACTCACTCATTGTGAATATAGAATATTTCAGATCACCTGACTTTCAGTTTCTCAGGAAATTGCACCAAACAAGCCAACATATCCTCAGGAATGTCATGTCCAAATGTGCACTAGAAATGTTGTTATGCTATTGCAAAATTCAGTGAGAAATATCATCCAGAAATAGCTACCACAAATAACTGTTTACCATAAAGCTTACATTCATGTCTGGATTAACCTGGTCCCTTATACTGACTCCTCACTTTCCACTGTGTGTACTGCACCCACAGACCATACATGTGAGCTTCGTCATGTGAGCAAAGACCCAGAGACCAACCAGTTAGTACAATGTATCATAAACATGATTGATTTTTGCTGTTGTTCATGACCTCTTTAACAAACAATATCAAATAAATAAAATGCAAGAATAATGTAAGCATGAAACTTGTAAGCACAATATAAAAGTAAAAAAATACATATTTTAAAAATAGCTTTTGAAATATTGTCCCTTCACAAGACAAAACTACACAATACCTCATAATGCAGGATTTTTTTATTTGTGCAAATTTCCAACTAATCAAATGAACAAACCAATTGACAAACAGTGAAATAGTTACTTTTGGGCCCCTGGGGTCTAGGGTCCCTGGCAGTTGCCAGTTTTGCCTAATGTGTAATGTAATCTAGCCTAAATCCAGTATTTTACTGCTTACAAGAAGAAAAAAAATCAGCCGTCAGCAGATTTAGATTGTAAACAAATGTTTGTGTGAAGTGAAATATACTGAAATACAAATTAGCTGTGGGCATAAAGAATAATTATAATCATTACAGTACGAATATGGCTTATATACATCCCCACAGGTGACACTGTCATCTTGGTGGAGATTGTTGTGAAGGGTCGATTCACAAACACTGGATGGTTTGTGAAGTGCACATCATCACCGCCACAGCGCTTCTGTCGGACAGACGGAGCAGAGAAGCTGCTGCCGCCGCTGCTGGGTTCAGAAAATGGCTGACAGATTTTCTAGGTTCAACGAAGAGCGTGATTTCCAGGTAATGCATGTTAGACGATTGACCATTTGCAGACATTTCAGCACGTCCATATGTTTTAGCACATTTGCAGGGAGGGAAACATCACGGACGGCTAAGAATTATTACAAACCGCATCGTGCATTTCGGTCTTCATGTCGCTTGCTAGCACTGCAAGCTAGCTAGGCTAATGCTAATGAATACCTCCAGTACACTGCGGCTCTTTTGAATTTAACTTCCCCTACGTCTCATTGTTTGACTGCGCATTAGCCTTGTATTTGACACCTTTCAGTGATTCTGCTCTGTAGCATTATGCATTGTAATTAACAATCTTAACCACGCAACAGTAAAATAAATACTAGCTGGTTAGTGACCTTGGGTAGACTGGTTATTTATCGGCATATGCTAACGATGGTTAGCTCGCTAGCAGATGGCTAACATGTACGCACATTGGTCAGTTGTAGCATGAACTGTTAGCAAGAAATGGCTGCATCATTTTGACAAGTAGGACAGAACAACCGCAGCTAGTTAGCACGTTGAATTAACCTAGTTATAGTTAACTATCTGTTGCTGTAGTAGTTCAATGACATTACACGAAATTACCTCGTAATACTACTTAAAAGCGTATAGATCACAAGTGTAGGACATGGTTATCGACAGATTATAGATTGATGTCCTTGCTAATCCATTTGCTGATTTAGTCCTAATAAAACTGAATAATTTGAGTGTTTTCCTTTTCTAAGGTTGCACTATTTCATTGCTGTTGAATGATTTACTTCACCTTGATTTTTCTCGTTTTTATAATGCGAGTTAAACGTGTTGTTCACTGAAAACAAAGGCTGAAAACACTGAGGTGGTAACAAGAGGTTCTTATTTTGCTTAACTTGTGTGAAGTATTTCATCAATTATACTAATAAATCCAAGCCTCCCGCACATTAATAACTTTATTTTTTTTTAACATGACAGTATTTCATGTTGTAAATTTACAACAGTAGGGCTGGTTGTTAAATTTCACAACCCATGTATGAGCTGTTTTTCCTTGGCTTGCCTATCTATGATCTAAGGCCGCACCCTGTGAAAGCCAAACATCACTTGACTAGACTACAAAATGTGTTTAATCCATGTTTATAGCTTTTTTTCATCAGTCATTCATCACATTTACTTCCTTTCAAATCCCTCAGATGGCTTTATAATCTCCCTGCTTTACCCTGCATCAGTTCCATCCATTTTTAATCCACCTGACAAGTTTCTAATTCTTTGACATATTTATTATTAGCTAGTCGACCAACTGACAGTACAAAACATCTGAAGTAGCTGTATAACCAGGTGCCATCCTGCTGAACGTGTTGTCTCATAATTAAGTTAATGTGTCAGAGTTAGTCTTTTCTTAATATCAGCACGGTGTTTTGCAGTCATTTGGAGCGGTTTAACAAGTAAAACCAACCTCAAGCTTCAGTCAAGAATTTTGAGATTCCAGGGGACCTGTTTTGCCCAATTATGCACGGCTATCATTATCATATTATTACATGTACAAAACATTAATTCCACGAGCCATTTTGTCACTCATCACCTTAAAAAAGTATTGGTGTTGTGTTATTGTGCAAGCACAGACATTGCTGTGAATGTGAAGATAATTAGTGGATGAGGAATAGTCTGAACAGAATCAACACAGTCCCACTTCCTTACATTGTGCTGACAGCATTTAGCATAACTTATGATCCATAAAAAAATATGCCTTTTTTTTAACAAGGACAATGAAGCCAGTGGTTTGGTTTAGGGGCATTTTGGTTTATGAAATATTGAGTCTCTTGGTACCACAGAGAATAGTCTTCAACCTTGCTACAAGTGCTGTTTGTTTTAGAAGCAGTCAGCTGTTTGCTGTAGCATTAATGTAGCGAAACAGTTGAATTACCAGACATTCCATAAAACCCATTATAAGTTTAAGCATGTGAATAAGAAACAGTTTGTTTTTTCCTTTATACCCACTGTGTTGGTTTCCAGTGGCAACTCAGTATTCTGCTGTTTTGTCAGTGAGAGGTGAATTGCTGTGTGGTCTGAATGAGTCTGTTGATGGCAGCTCCGGCTCCGCACAGTGGAGCTCTGTGTGTGAGATCTGCTGTGAAGGCATTCATATGCTCAGTATTCAGAAAGTTTCCCTCTGACTCCATGGACTAAAAGCCTGCTGCCAAGCAACACGACACAGGGAACACCCACAGATGGTCTACCTAATATCTAAAGTACAACCAGTCCAACAGCTTTGTCTGCTCTATTGATTCACATTGTTGTTGGAGCCTTAGCATGCGGCTAATGTTGAGTTGCAGAAATGCACCAAGCAATTTATGAGCATCCACCGAGCTGGCCCAGAGTAGTGCTCCAATTTCCTAATGCAGGGTGGTATGAACGTCCATTTAACTATTGTATAACAAATATAAATGTACTTCTGAAATGCGCATCACACGACAAAGAAAAGATCATTTCTGCACAGTATTGCTGTGGTTTTTGTGTACTGCAGTTTGGGTGATGAGGAAACAAGCAAGCAGGAGTGACAGTAAGAAGTCATTGTGGTAGGTAGGGTCATCGATTTCTTCATAAATAAGTCCTTTGCTCTTCCTCTGCATCTCCCTTTCTCATAATCTCCCGGCTTCACTCATGCTGATGAGGGGTCCTGTTTCATCTGAATTAATGACTGCCAGTGTGGCATCAAATCGCCTCATTATTATGGGCTGATTTGAGCTGTTGCTTATCTCTGCAAAACCAGATTCCCCTAGAGAGTGCAGGGGGTAAAGCCTCTTGTATGGCCCAGCCGATGTTAACATTGTCTTTTTACACCAGTGTTTGCTGCACAGTTCTGTGGCTGTAGGCTGTAGAATGTTTTTCAGGAATCTTCCGGTGTAAGACGTCCCCAGTGACAGAAAGGCTAAGTAAATATCCTGCTGTGATGTTCCATCCCTCAGAGAGGCATGAAAAGAGGGGGGGGAAACCTCAGTACGTTGTATGTTTTGTGTGTGGTTACATTAGATTTAGTTGTCTACATTTGTCTTATTGCTAGTAGCTGCAAACAACTACTAAATAATATACTTAGGACTATTTTTGGACTCTTTCAGCTTTCTGGTTGTGTGAAGGTCAGGAATAAACTGACTCACAAACATGACCTTCTTCTCTCCTCTGCTGCTAAAGAGAGGAAGCCATCTGTCTCAGGGCAGAAACTGCTCTATAAACACACTCCTTTTGGTCGGGGTAGCGAACCCATTACTCAGTCTCTGTTCCAAACAGGGTATGGACTGAAACATAAATGCTCAATTTGTTTACGTAAAGCTGTGCTTCAGATTCAGACAACAATTAACTCGTAGAGGAAGTCCTTCTTCACAGCTGTCATTGCTGGAATATATTTGCCTAAAAATAAAGCGACATAAATCCAATTTGTCAAGTAAATTTTCAATCATGGTTGAATAAACTGAAGAATTTACGAGCTGAGATGTAAGTTATCATATAGAATGGGTTATGATGGGATAATAGGTAACAATAGGACAAACACAGGCACATATTTCTGGTCATATACTTGCTTTGAGTTTTTTCCTCTGGAGGTTAACATCTATGCTGTACTTTATGGAGATGTTTCTTACTATATGTTTTTAATGTACTGTACATTCTACAGCAGTATATTGTTTATATTGTGTGTGTTTTGCTTTCATTTTAGAATTAAGTACGATCAGAAAGCTCATGTTATTGAAATGTTAGCCAAGATATTGCATGACAAAACACATACATCTACCTTACTGTGTTGGGCAAGAATAAACCCTTTTTCATCCCTTGTAGACAGTTCTGGCGAAGCCAATAAACCCAGCACTGGTTTAGTTACTGACCTTGGTTTGGCTCTTGATTGTCATACTATTTTGTGCTGTGGGTAATATAGCCACTGCAATGTTTTCCAGTCCTATTATTCAGTTTGTGTGATTGACTATTATTCAGTGTGAATGACTATTATTCAGTGCAAATGATGGGCAGGAGGCACGCCTCCATACACAGTGCTGTCTCATTGTTTTGAAAACAGAGAGATGAAAATAACCTCAGTCAGTGTCTTGTTTTAAAATTCAGATTTTTGGCACTGTAAACCAGTCTTAAGTGATGGATTCCTCCTCAGAAATTCTTTGTATGATTGGTACCAATTAGGGCTATGATTAATGATTATTTTAATTATATATCAATCTCTCAATTTTTTTTTAATTGATCATTTCTTCTATAGAATGCCCATAGTCAAAAATGTCCATTACAGTTTTCCAGTTGTCTTGAAATTGTTTGTCTTGTCCAACCAATGCTCAAATACTGAAGTAAGTAGGTAGGACTGAATCATATATTTCTAAAATACGATTTTGAATGTGTGTCACTTAGGGTGGGAATCACTTTGACCAGTATGAAGAGGGCCAGTTGGAGCTGGAGCAGGCATCCTTGGACAAGCCCATCGAATCGGTAAGGCTGCATCTATCATCCTGCACCATTGGACCAGCTGTGAGAGTGGATGATTGGTCCAGGGAGGAATGAGAACCACACCTTTTTACTCCATTCATTCTGTCCATGTAGATGCATCCAGTGTTTTCTTGAACACACTTTTGCCACCTAACCTGTAGAATCACTTGTCTCATGTCCATTAATACCCTTTAAGTCCCTCCCACTCTCCATGTCCTCTGCCTACTCCATTTCCTGTGTGACAGTTAAAATGATTATGTATATGCTAGATGTTCCTGTTTTATGTAGAGCTTACAGATAAACGTTTTTTTGTATCAGTATCCCATTAGTCATTGTTAGTCATCTTAGGACTGTGAGACGAGATGACTCTGAAAGCATGGAGTGGATAAAGCACTGTCGCTAATGGCTGTTTTTTTAAAAACTCAAGCTGTTCATCCATTTTAAACTCATTCAGTAATAATTTCATATGTGACAATGACCAGATTTTATTCTGCATACTCAATATATCTGCTTTGAATGAGGCTATGCAAAGCACTTTACTCTTCATATATTTCTATTGTGATTTACTTGTTAAATGAAATAGAACAAACTCATGTTCCAGTTCAGATTACGACTTAAAAACAGCCTAATTTGTAGCTTAGACAACTGTATTAATTATTTATCTGGATATTTTGCAGTGTATCAAATTTCTCTAATCATAAGTGTGCAGTGCTTATTTCACTCCATTAAGCAAACAAGAGAGCGCACATTAGATGGTGTGAATGGCTACATTTGTGTTTGAGTGAGTGTGTTTCTATGTAGCTTTAGAATTTCTGTGTTAGTGTATAGTGTTTGTGTCTATAGGACAGTTATCTTATTGTACACAACTTGGGGTGTTCGACATTTCTCTCCTGCAGCGAATTGGCCCCTATTAGCTAAGCAGCAATGACCCGGTTTGTATTTGCACGCTCTGCTTTCTTACTCCTATCTTTAGGGTCCTTGTAACGCTTCTCTGACTGTCTTTCTCTCTCTCTCTCTGTTTCACTACTGTCACACTCTACATCTATTCTCTCTCTGCCTCTCTCGCTCCCTCCCTACTACACAGTGATTCGGTGTACAGTACCCTCTGTCATTCTGTGCTGGCATGGTGCTTGTGCAACTGGGACTGCATTTTTCGCTGAAGAGGCACATAGATAATAGCGCAGGCAGCTCTCTTCTTTCTGTCTTTCCCACTCTCTCCATCCCCCTCTTCTGTCTCTGAAGCACTGTGGTGAGCAGGCCCAAACTCCCCAATGAAAACACATTGTCGGGTCACCTCTCCTCCACGTTATGGATGTGCTTTGTGAACTAATAAGATAGGATCTGCAACCAGGTAAAGACGAAACAATAGTATAGTTGTTGTTGCCTGAAACAGATGTAATAAAGATTAATATGTAGCTAACGGGCATGCAAATATTTTACAGTTTCCTCAATTGGTTATTAATGATCAATAGTTGATGAATTAATTATTAATTTTTACACACACACATATATATATATATGGCACATTTTACTTCAATGACAGATATGTTTATATAATTGTCATGATTATTGCAGTACAAGTAAATTATGTATTTGAATCATAAATACCTAAATTCTAAATATCATAAATAAAACACTAACAGCCAACAATAACAGCCCACCCCTCTTGCTTCAGGACAAATTCAAAACATTAAATTATGTAAATTCACAGGGTTTTCTGGTGGACATATGTAAGGTGAGACGAAACATTCAGGGCACTTAAAAAAATCTATTCTTTACGTCTTTTAAAATAGCTGTATGCTACAAATTAATGTTATCACACCTCTGCTGTTTTTAAGCAGCATCAGCAGCAGAAGAAATCTCAGTTGTCCTTGCTGACACTTCTGATTTTTATATGTCCTGCTTGAACAGAAAAAAAGCATATGCATGTGTTTTTAATATTTCTCACTTGGTGTAATCATATAAATAGCCTGTACCAGTGTTTTCTGCAGCTAGAATCTAATGAACCAAGAACATTAAGATTTATTCATGTTATAGATTTCTATGTATGATGTACTTTCTCACAGGCACACAAACATCCCACTGTGTGTGGGTGGTGGAGAGGGAGAAAAGAAAAGGAGAAAGGTGGCCTGCTCACCTGGCTTGAGTGGCTCTTTTGCTCCTGCGCTATTATTTGTGGAGGGGCACTGAGGGCTGCGCTGCAGCATCACACAGTTCTTCACACATCTGTGGAAAAATGGCCACATCAGAGGTGCTGTCAGCTGCCACTTAGTCATCAATAATAATAACACACCTGACAAACTGTCTTTCCAAAGTGCATGCCGAAAGACGAAGGTGGCAGACTTTTTTAACCACAGGCAAGTAAAGTTTGCCACCAATTAAAACTGAGGCTTTGGTGTCACCTGTCATTACATCAGGTGGCTTTTCAAAACCAATATAACACAGTTCATTTTGAAATGCCACATGTACAAACATACAAGCCAAATGCCTCACAGCATCTGCTAAAATATCAATAAAAGACTATTAAAAATGTATCTACACTTGCTGAGCGGCAAAATAGACCTGCAGACAGGTATGAGCTACAGTAAATGGATAACTGTTACATTAAATGTTAAAACACATACTCAATACAGTACATACAGTATGTAACCATGTTGGTAGGGGTACAGGTCTGTCCCTGCCTCTGTAGTGTAAACCTCAAAGGTGGTAGGATTTCTGGCAGTTGATCACCAGTGTTAACATGTTGGAGCTGTTACTGAATGCTTCAGCCCAGCTTCTCGGAGCCCCTCCCCTGCCACTTATTGTGTGTGATCTATAGGTAGCTAGAGGTCTGTGGTAATTTATTGGGATCTTTTTTCTCTTTCTGTCTTTCCCCTTTGGTCTTTGCTCTTTCTCTCTAACATTGTTTTTGCATTGCATGTGTTAACTTGGTAGCATTAAGTACTATTTTCTCTCAACACTCTGTCCTAATCACTACTACAATTTTCCTCCCAGACTCATTCCTCCCACGTCTCTTGCCCCTTCCAGTCCCTCCAACCTACCCTTCTCCTCCCTCCTCCCCTGACCCTGTCCCAGAGCGATATGCAGCGGGAAGCCTCAGAGCCACAGAAACCACACATACACGCCAGAAATCTAAGAAGCACACGTTTACAAGACACACTAAGATTAATTGGTAAAAAATTTGGATAGTTCTTCTCATCTAAGTTGTACTTGTAATATTCTCTAATACAAATACTGAGGCTCATTAGGACTTTGGTTACATTAAGTCAAACAGCTTAGAAAAGACCATTTTAGGTATTAGTTTAATGTCGTTCAGCTGTTACTGAATTATGAAGTGTGTAGTGTTTTGAATTAGAGCCAGACATGATTTGACCCAGCTGTTTGTCACTGTTAACTGTGACTCATGTCACCTATTAGGTAGGAAGAAGAGCACAAGGAAAAAGGTCAAAGCCAACCCTCTCAGAAATCCTGACCCACTTTTTTTTTACGACACTGCAAGCTCTTTCTTTAGCACCAGTAAACCGGATGGGTTCAAGGTCATTGCTGAGGCCCTCCAAATATTTTTTGAAGTCAGCAATGGCGTAAGAGTCGAGATACAAATGCAAACAATTACCAAACCAAAAATTAACCAAAATCATTTGTCTGTAAAAATGTTTTTGTTTAAAGACATCATAATCCCTTTCAAACTTTGGACAACATTGTTTTAATTACACTTACAACTACACTTTAACTTCATCAACTTCCAGTTGATGAATTGGGCCTTCAGAATTATGAGGTAAGTATTTATTTTTTAATTACTGTGTTTAAACACTTACATTAATTGGACTCTGCTTCTCTGTCATTTTCCCCATCACTTGGTCAATGAAATCTTTAATTCCCTCACATTCAGTCTCTACACTTACCTTCATTTACTGAAGTAAGGACCTTCTGCTTTAGTCGTTTGGTCTTGGTGCACTGAGACACTTGTTTCCATTTAGTCACACCTGCAGTAGTTGAGACTGACCAGGAATGCACAGAGAACTAAATACAAGGAAGCTGCAAGAGTTTATGAGGAGCAGCAAACAGCAGGCCCTGTCCACTACCAGCACTCGCCAAAACACATTCCTCAGGGACACAAGAGAAGATGAGTAACTGCAGCAGCCTACTTCACTTTTTAGAAGACAGATCCCCAAAGGGACTGTTTCAGTTTTCTTTTCAGATTGTGCAAAATCTTTTTTTGTGAGCGGTCATCCAAGCAAAATTACAGAAGAAATGTGGTTTGGGTTAATTTAGGTTACTTAATTTGTTTAATATGCCTGTTCTGTGTTCCATCCTCCATGACCATCTGAGCCAGAGCAATTTCTTATATCCAGACAGGGACACACAAACACACTCATACTGTACACATATAAATGGCTGCATAGACAGAAGCAATAAAATTCCTAAATACTCTGAGGTCTCTAGGTGGGGTCCCCTGCATATCACTTCCCTAAACCATATCTTTTGCCATGCACTGTGCCAATGATAGCACAGTGCACACTTTTAAAAAACACCCCCTCTTGTAGATCTCTTTTGTTTGGTTAACATTTTCTATTTTTCTTTCTCCTGTATTAACAGTCAGTTGGTGGATTTATTGACATGCCTACCTTTTCTGTTTGTATACAGTATTATGTTTGTTTAAAAGCAGAGAGAGATTTGCATTTTTAAGAACTAGAGAAGCTAGCAGAATTGCAGTTGAAAGCGTTTGGCCGGTTTCTTACGTTGTGTCACGTGTGACTGTTTTTTTGACAGCCCAGTATTTTAAAGCCAGGTTCGTATGGAAATGCCTTCACTCCACTTGCACTGCTGTTGGACTCGCCGTCGTTGCTTTCATCCGTCTGTCTGTCTATTCTTTTGGTGCACTCATCTGTTGTTCAACACGCAGTCTGTGCCTCATCTCCGCCCTCTAGCCTTTGCTGAGCCCATTTTGAACTAATCTCTTTATTAGTGTCAGCAGTTGCGACTGGTGCCTCATCCAACCTGCCCTTCTTGTTTTTTTTTTTTATTGTTTTGTTTTTATATCTCACTGAGATTTTAAAAAATGTGCTTCCCTTTGTCAGGCTTCTCTAATGTAATGAAAAATAAACAATTCAGATAGCAGAGATTGTGCAAAGGCTGAGCAGGTGGCACGTTTATTGTGCATTTTATTTTCCTTCTTGCTCCAAGCCACATAGATAAGCTAATCCTCCAAATCAATATAAATGTTGATGTGTAGAGTGTTACTGCACCATAATACTGCAGTAAGGGACAGAAGCATACCCAATGTCGATTGGAGGGGAGGCGTTCACTGCAGCAGATTCTGCAGTGTTTTTCTACACAGTGAAGTCAGGGGACATGTTATCCACCAGGGAGGAGGCAACATTCTCTCAGCCATACCACCTCTAGTTCTGTGTATCTTGTCCAGGAGCTGCCAGGCAAGGACATGTTATACACAGTGATAGCATGTTAATGTACCCTTAAATGTCCTAGTTATAATACAGGCATGCTGTCTCCGGTTCTCTTCCCACCGTGTGAGGCCCAGCACAGATTCCTCTCTTATCTCATCCCACAGTGGAAGCGAGCCGACAGTCACAGAGAGTAAGCACAGCTCATCCACATCCATGAAATGGAGGGAAAAAATATCAAATCCCAACAGAAACAGGAAGTGAAGCAGTTCAGCCCCTCTCTTGGGTATTAGAGGCAAACATCAGCCAGATGTTTTGGATATATTTATTCTAGTCAACATAATTGGAAAGTTGCATCTCACAATTTTTACAGCTGACTTTTTTTCTTCCGGAAATGTTAAATAGGGCAAAGGAAGGCAACAGTTTGCTCTGAAATACAAATAGTTGATGACAAAAAGATAACACAAATTGAGACCTTGTGGGCGGAGATGCAGTGTGTGCTGTGTGTGTGACTACCACTCCCCTTCACATGCACTAACCCATACAAGCCCAGTTCACCTCCACCACCCTAGAAACTCACCTCCACCATGGCTCAGCCTGCTCTGTTCTGCCCCCTGACCCGACCTCCTCTTTTTTGTCAAAGAGAACTAATTGAGCCCTGTTGAGCCATCACCTTCCTCTTTGTGCCTGATCCACCTGAGACTAACACAGTTGGAGTTTTGTTAACCCTGCCATCCACCCCCAGCCCGCCCCACCCCTCTGTATGTGTACCATTCACAGTGCGCTACTAACACCGACGATCCTTTTTGTTAAAACACTTTAACAAAAAGCTGCATGCTGTTTTGTTCCAACCCCTTCACTTTCTGTTTGTGAAAGTTGATGTAAATCTCTTTGTGATTATAAATATCCTTTTTGTTTGGTTTGTATGTTTTTTTGGTAGAATGCAGCACTCTGAATGTTAGACAAGCTTGGAATAGTTATAATCACAACAGAAAAACACTGCTTATTAAGAAATCTCATTGTTTCCTGTTTATTTGTGCTTGAGGATGTACTGTAGTGTGTAGTGGTGGGACGGTCTTGCATTTCACTTAATGTTTTTGTTTTCTTGCTGACCCATACTAGTGATAATGGTCTCAGATGTGCACATTTGACCCCAGAGTGTGCTGGGAATTTTTGTTGTGTATGTTCTTGCACTCCTCTCTAGCGTCTTTGATTCGTTATCATTTGCCTGATCTTGTCCACATGTGTATTTGTATACTTGGTCATAACAATCATTAATATTAAAAGCAGAAAATGACTGCTTTGAAATGTATGACCTCACTGCAGATGCACACTTTTGGGGTCCATTTTGTCCAAATTGTCTCGTAGCATATTGTAAAGCCACTGTAAGTACATTTATGCTAGCTTAAAACTGTTTAGCAGTTTGTAAAGTAAAGACCATCCAGTCTGTAAAGTATATAATCTTGTGTATGAATACGAATGTTATCTATGAGAATGATTACATTAGAGGCATGTAAACAGCATAACTTAATGTCTAATAATGCTTTTAAGTATGAACGTGGTTGGGACCAGACCATTGATAAACGACCTGAGATGCTGGAGGTGTGCAATTACATGCACAATAGCTCTTCCTAGTATATCTAATGGGGCTACATGCACACAATGTCTCCCTCTCTTCACCTGCACACCCACATATCCCCTCACACGTGCATATTCTGTCCACCCTGGGCCTTGTAATGGTAATCCAAGGCCCACTAGCTCCACTTCTGTCTCTTCCTCTTGCTATATTTTTTGTGACAGCTGCATATGTTTCATGGTGCTCCCTTTGTCATGGTTACGGAATCACAGCAAGCTTGGAGTTTCTGGTCTTTGTTTTGTTAATGCAAGATTTCCATACCTGTTCTGTGTCACTTTTCTTTGTGTACTAAGATCTTGCTCTGTAGTGGTTCATATATGTATGCGTGTGATACATATATTACCCTCTCCTTCCTCCTCCTCCTCCTCTTAACTTCTCAGTTAGTGGATGTGACTTGATGTGTTATCTTTATCATCCAAAAACATAGAAATGCCCAATTTCTTAACCTTGAAAAAGGTTTTAAACTGTACTCCTACTGTAGGAGGGTATCCTGTAGTTTACAGGCTACACATAGCCTCATGTATTCATCATAGTGGAAAGCCTACCCTTCCTCTCAGTCTCCCACCCTCTATCCCCCCCTCCCACCCCCAACCGCCCTTACCACTCCTTGTGCTGGAAGACACTGATGTTACACGCTGTAGGTGATGTGGATGACGATAATGATGATGATGATGGTGGTGGTGGTTGTGCTGATGATGATAGCGTGATCTGAGTGTTTTTATTTTGTTTTGTTTGTTTGTTTGTTTTTTGACCAGTGCCCACGGGGAAAAGCTCCTCTTATTATTGGAATATTTTTGGTTTTTTTCTCCTCTCTTCTCTCTGCTAGGATAACATCGGGCACCGGCTGCTTCAGAAACATGGCTGGAAGTTGGGGCAAGGCCTTGGCAAAACCATGCAGGGTAAGGACTCATTCTTCTGTACATCTATGTTCAATGTATGCTGGTGGTACTGAACCACTGCCCTATGTCATTTTCTTTCCCCTCACATTTCCAGGTTTTTTTTTATCAGCAAATTTTCTTTTCTCTTCACATTCTTTGTCTGATCTCTCCCTTTGTGTCTGTTGCTATGTAAAATGCACTTTTATTTGAACAAACGTTGTTCCAGTTGATCCTGTAGCTCTCGTGCCGTTGTCCCTCGAACTTGAAGAGGGAGGAGAATGTTCCTGAGGCCTTGTAAAGGAGGGCAGGGACTCTGGGGGTTGGGAGATGGAAGTGAAGTGTTTATTTGTCTTCCAATGATGTATTTAGTTTACAGCAATTCAGATTAAAGTGGGCTTTCCCCCCTTCAGAATTACAGTTTCATTAGATACAGTTTTGTTTACATCCAGTTGTTTTTGCCAACCAGTTGAGATAAAGTGGTTATGGACTTTCAATTGCTGCTCTGCCGGCATGTAAGTCTCGTACCTTGTGCAGATCTCTCTTTCAACCCCTGGTTAAAAAAAAATATCCTCTTATCAGCTTACAATACCAGATTTATATCTTGCTTACAGGAGCTAAATGTTGTTTCTCTTTTGAAACATGGGCGTTTATTTTCTTTCGGGCCAGTGATGCAGTGATGACAAAGAAGACACGGTTTACTCTGGGAACGCAAACCAGCAAACATGTTAGTCAGACCTCTAATCCAACATGGCTGCCTCTTTGCTGAAATGTACAGCACTTGAATTAACGAGCAAAGGGCTTTCTTGGACCGTGTCTGGGCCAGTTGTATTTACAACTACAGACTGGGCCCCTATTGAAATGAAATTGGACCCAATCCAGAACCAAGCTACACTAGGTGGTCTGGATTTGAGAGTCTGTTTGGATTGTGTCCTAATGTTTTGCCATACTCACATTGTTGCTCTATAGTCTGTATAATATTGACTCTTTTGAAAATGTATAAACATCATACGTGCTTCAGAAGTTTTCTCTTTTATATTAAGATTGATCGAGGATTGTTGTCTTTTGACCGTAGTGAGTTATATCACGACATTGAATTAGTTCTACAAGATGTAGAAAGCTTTCATCTAGAGAGCTGCATTAAGGAGGTTTACTTTCTGGAGACAACTGTAATTGGTTGCCTAGTTGATATTGACCTGCTGTAAGAAGGAGCCGAGTGTGTGGGTTGGTCTTGGCTAACGTCAGCACCTCATTAGCTCAACCCTGCTGCGTTCATTGGCTCAGAGGCAGTGGTGCAGAGCCCTGGCATGTTTCCACTGAGCCTCTTCCTGTCTCTTCACCCTGTTTCCTCTCCTTATCAGTATCTTGATTCTCTCTAGGGCTGGGCGATATGGTGAAAATATGATCACAATCATTTTCCATATGTATTTCACATATCTCCTCTCATTTGACATGTATATCAGAATATATGAGATTTGATAATGCTGACATATCATGGTAAGGACTGAAGTGTGAGCAAACCATAACATTCATTGGTTAAACTTCAGAACCTAGTTTATTAACATAAAAAATAGAATAGCAATCATTTAACTGTGCAAACTCTGTCTTGTCAGCATATTTTGTCTTAATATGCACTTCCCTATAACTGACGTGGTGTTAGCTTTTTTTTATCAACAATTTCCTGAGTTTTGGAGGATAACACAAGTGCATTTTCAGCACTTTCAAGCATAAAGTATGACTGACTGTGTAACACAATACGGTTGTGAATTTGAGGTGGCAGCAAGTGACTGCAGGCAGAACGGCCAAAGACATCACATTGCTAGCTAGTGTTCTGCTTTTTCAACAGGTGTTTGATAAATTGATCAAACTGCCTCCCTGTTGTTGCACTTATGGTGAATGAGCATTGTCATTATTGACTCCAGTAAAATATATTCTAAAGTCTGTTTCATTCCTTGGTCTGTAGTTGCTGCAGTCCAGTATGTGCTTGGAGGAGCTCAGTCCCACCCTCATGCAAACACGTAACAACACAGAGCAGAGACAGAGAAGCAAAAGTAACTTTTGTGCCGCTCAGTGTCACTCATTATTTTTCCTCCTTTCCATAGGACATTTCCATGTTCACATCCTCTCTCATAACCAGTAGCTCAAATGATGCTGTTTGGTAGGAAATGGGCATTTATTTTCACAAGCACACCACAAAGTGTGGACCAACTGGCTGTTGTTGTTTAGATCGATACATATCAAGTAAAAATGTCCAAAGCATATCATCATTATTCACCTTAATCTTATCACAATCCCCTGTTGGGATCATTTTATCGCCCAGCCCTAATTCACTCTATCTTTATTACTTTAACTCTCTCTTCATAGCCTCACCCTTCCCTGCACTTTCTCCAAAGAGGATGATGTATTAGCATTGTCCGTGAGTGATGTCATCACTGGCAGGCCAATGAGTCCTTGCAGTCTAAGAATGGAGCTTGTTTTTCCACTAAATTTCTGGCATTCAGTTTTGTCCACCTCCTCCACCATGTTCTTTTCTATCCTCTTCCTCCTTACCATTTTAACCATAGATCTACCAGTTTGATTTCTATAACTGTCATGCAGTCATTTCCGTCCACTTCATTTCTCTTTGTTGCTCAACTGGAACTCTTGCTCAAGTGCATTGCACTAAAATGAGCAGTAAAATGGGCTCGGTTTCAGCATTTTAATGAGAAACACAACTCATTCTGCAAATTGGAGCCTCCAGCACACAAGTTATAGCTTTACACATGAACATGTGTGCTTAAACAGAGCTAGCAAAGTAAGTGAGTCGATTACATTCGAAAGTAATCTGTGTCTGTGACTTTATTTGATTAGGAGGCAGCATAGTTAGATTATTGCCTTCCTTGTGTTTGTGGTTTTGATAATGGGATTTTCAGTTGTTTGTCCAAGTGTCTGACAACAGACAGAGAAAATGATTTTTTTGCTTGACTATATTGAAACATAGAGTAGAGTACATGTGCTCGTTTGGAGCAGGTGGTGACAAAACAGAGGTTTAGCCTGCTGAGACTCAGCAGAGTCACCAGGCTGTGTGTGTCCTCACTTAACCAGATGATGCCTCTGGTGCTTAATTTTGTTGTTTGCTGACCAAAAGAGGAGGAGGAAGAACAAATTGATCCCTTTTTCCATTGTCAAAGTGTTTTAGTGTGGTCTGAGAAGTCATTTTTACATAGAAATCGTGATTTATTTGCCTCATTGTGGAAGTAGTCTTACAGGCATGTATTACTGTAAATCACATCTATCTTGATTTATATCTGCTCACATTAATTTGCATCTGATTACAGGGCTGACATTTACACATTACATTTTGAGCGCGTATTGGTGTGCTTCCAGAGACACACAGATCTGATGACTGACTGTTAAGCTGTGTCATGGCTGCCCTCGCACCTCTTGTTCATGTACATATATGGCCTCGGTTCCTCGTGTCGTCTCATAGGTATTCTCGGCCTGACCGTGGCCAGGGACCAGAGCAGACCAGGAAGCTGCTTCATTCTGGGCGGGTTGACAAGTGTACGGAGAGTAACAACACAGCAGTAATTTTTGAGCTGAGCCCTTTGGTGTTCATCGTTGTTTATTTCCATCTGGCCTTGGAACAGCTGAATAGCAATCTATTTGATGTGATAAGGATGTGTGCTTTGTGTGGAGGAGAGAACAAGTTGCAGGGGCTGACTGTGCTCTTGTTATTGCCGCTGGCACCACTGATGTGTGGTTATGTAAGCTTCCTGCTTTGTGGGCAGATGAGACTGCAGCAAAGTGTGTCCAGTTGTTGTGTAGGAATTAATGGCCCGGTGTTCGAGCCCACTGTCTCTGTTCAAATTTGCTAATGCACTTAGGAGTAGAATCACTACACAATTGCACCCTTGCATCCCATCAAAGTCTGCTGGATAATCATTATAATCTTCCTCTCCTTTCCTGTCCTCCTTGCCAGAAGAGATGGTTTTTGAATTTCGAAGTGAAAGCATTGTGTCCCCTTTTTTAAGTTTTTCACTGTATTGACTTTGTTCTTATTCTTCTTTTGTCCTTTTTGCCCCTTTTTAGGTAAGGTTTGTTGGATCCCCTCTGTATGTCAGTATGTGTGTGTGTGGGTGTGTTTTCTTTCTCCCACTCTGCAGTTGACCTAAATGTAACACCCCTTTTTACAGTGTACCATAGGCTAATGGCCTCTGTCAGCTTCCTCCTCTTTGCTTCATAATCACTAAACCTTTATTTCAATCTGCACAAGTGTAAAGTGCTTCGATTTGAACAAAGACCAAAAATCCATTTGAAATCAAGATAGATTTAGGAAGCCTTGATTCCATCACATCCCTTAGAATCATCATCTCCACGTATGTTAGATTTTTTTTCCTCTTTGAGTTTCCGTTGCTGCTGTTGGGTATCTGATTGGCTGTAACCACGGCTCAGATTTTGAATGGCTTGCAGAGTAGACAAGTTTTCCCCCCTCTGCTTGTTTGCCTGTTTCTACCTCCAAACCTGTGAAACTTTTGTGTATGTGTGTGGTCATTATGTGGGACTGAGATGTGTGTGTGAGTGTGTCTGTTACTGACCGGGCCATAGAGTCAACTTACAGGGAAAACCTCACCACCCTTCTACACCCCGAATGTCTCTGTCCCCATGGGTACACGCTCCCGTCCTCCCCCTCTTTCTTTGCCCCTCCTGCACAGCATGTTTGTCCCAGAGGTGCACTCCTGCCTGCATCAAACTGTCACACTCACCTGGGGCTTTAAGCAGTGTTGGAGGTAATATTTCTGTCATATAGTGCTCATTAGTGCTTCAGTTAATCCTTCAAGCAAATGTGACTCTCAAATTTTTTATCATGTTAAATGTCACAAATATAAATTGGTCCAATGCCTCAAACCCACTTTAGTGCAATATGACCTCTTTAGGCTAGCATAACAATTAAACCTTCACTGATACTTAACCTACAGACAGGTCTAACAGACAATTTCTTCAACAAATAAAACATTACAAACTCCTGATACTATCATCCCAGCCCTCTGCTACTTTGGTAAAATTGCTGCTACATAGCAAAGCAGAACCAGCTCTAAGCACTGCTCAAAGCCCTGCTGGCTCTTTCCTCAGGTACATTTTATGTGTGTCATGTGTTCACTTGTTCCGGGGTTAAGCACATCCCAAAACAAGCTTGCTGGCTGTAAGCTAGCGAGGAAATGAAGGAATCTCAGGGAGATTTGCTAACTGGGCTGACAAGCATTTGCGAGGCAAAAAGCTCAAAGGGGGAAAATGGTGGTCGTCCCTAGAGGCATCTATTATCTCAGAAGAGAGATTTGACCACAGACACTCCAAAAGTAGATGTTACTTTTGATTCACAACCGCTGCTGGACGATACACTTCATTTTTCCTTTACCTGTCGGAGTTGATATACCATCAGACTCCGCTGTTTTTTAGTCATTCCCTCACCCAGTCAGCTCCTCCAAAAGTACTTATCTGATGGGGTTTCTAAAAAGGGAATGTTTGCTGGGTTTTTACTGATACAGGGAGACAGGACATTTGGCGTACTTTGTAAGGGGTGGTAGTTTGGTACCTTTGGGGCATATTCTGGTTGAGAGAGCAAGATGACGCCAGGCTAGGGGCCTGGGGACTGGGACGAGTGGTTGGGAGAGAGTGGTGAGAGGAAATCCCTGTAAGCATCTAGCCCTGAGTGAAGGGATGAGGGGGGTGGGGAGGGGGGGGTGACGCACTGATGCCCATCTGGTAATAAACCCCCCTAAACCCCACAACCACACTCCCAACCCCACCCTCCCTTCTCTATGTGCCTCAATCTTCCTGCTTAACCAATTGGTGTTTCTTTTTTACAGCGATTTGATCCTGCCCATGTTGTGCTGATGGTAAACTTAGTGGTAAATGTTATTTTATCCCCCAATTGAATTGTTTTTTTTATTTTGTTTTAATTTCTCCCATTTTTTGTTTTCCTCTCATCAGAGCACCAATGCTACATAGGCTTTCAATTCTCTCTGTATTAGTCCTCATTCTGCTGCTTGTATATTATCATGCATATGTATTACTCTTAGAACATTGTCATTTTGTTTGTTTTCAGTTTTTTTAAACCTTGTGATTCACACCCTGTGATTTAGATGCACATTGTTTTTGTCTGGTCCCTTTCTTTTCCACTGGAATGGGTAATGTGGAAGTATTGTCACTGTGTTTAAAGATTGGTGATAGTTTGGGATGACTGTAATTGTTCATTAATCTTTAATTCTGGGCCTGGTTTGTGACTCCATTCAGGCAGACCACTGCAGTGGCTGGCTAACAGACCCATCCCTTTTTTGGTTTCACTTCTCTACCGCTGTTGGTCAGAGAGCATGAACACACATGTCTATTGTCTTGTGATCTAGATATCACACAATCAGCCCTCTCCTCTCACTTCCTCCATGGAATGAGGCCTCCACAAGCATCCAATCAGAGTTAGGTTTTCAGCTAAAAGCCCACCCAGCAGCCAGACACTGCAGTGGGACTGAGAGTCCAGGCAGGCCATTATATGTTACAATGCCCATGCATCTATGATTTCAGAATTAATATGTCATTGGGCTGTGATGACTAAATTACTCAAGGAGAGCACAGGACTGACACAGATATTTACATATAATAATGTTCTTACCTTCCTCTGTCAAGAAAGGTAAGAACGTGCTAGGAAGTAGCCCTGTTTAAAGTAATAAGTTCTTACATAGTACATGTTGTCTCTGGGCTCTTTTTTTTTTGGCTCAAAGTATTTGGGAGGACAGTGGGAGATACATGTTATTAGCCTTCAGATTTTTCTTTATATTAGAGAAAACCCTTAATTTTTAATCAATTTGAAGCTACCTGCCCTACTTGGTACAGGTAAGGCAACAGCTTTGATTATACATTTTCAAGCCAAATGCTTGTAGTTTTTCCATATGCCCAATGGTATACATAGAAAATTGATTCATGAGTAAAAAACTAACTTAAATATGTGGGAGGAAAAAAAACTGAAACCAAACTGAATTGATAATCACTATCAGTAAGATTGATTATTGTATCTGGCTGGCAACAGGAGCAGCAGACTAGTCCAAATTCTTTTTATGCCTTTTGTGTTGAGATTCCCCTGTCTATCTGTCTGTCTGTCTGTCCTCCCCTTCCTTCTCCTCCTCCCCATACCCATGTTTTACCAGGTAAGTATCCCCATCCCTTGCACTGTCACCATGGCGGTACCTGGCCTGTGACGTCACTCTGCTGTAGTTCAGTGCTTGTGTCCTTTTTTAATTTTACTCTCTGTCTTTCTCTCTGCTTTGTTTGGCTGATTATGAGTGGATTAAGCAATTCTGTGTCAATCTCCAAAGTAGTTTTGATTTATATATATTTTATATCTTTAATGTTTCATTCTGTTTCTTTCTTTTTTTTTTCTTTTTTGGTTGTCTTTGGTTTGTTTATTTTTCTACAGTTAATTTCCTTCCGATCTAGCTCTTTTCACAGCTTACGTAACAAAGCTTAAGTAGACAGAGGAAAATAATCTTTCAGCTCCAGTCGTGATGAGGAAGGGGGGCCTGGAACAAGGGACAAGGGGACAGATTTGGACCGTAGGACAGTGAAAGGGGCTTGCAAGGGTCAGCCAGCCTGCAGACCTTTCAGAACGAGATGATGCAATAGGCCTTAGATAATATTGGGAGGCTTTGTTCCCCTCATGGAGGATGTCGCAGTGCCGCTCAGTGAGCAATGACAGCAGCTGCGCAGGCCTGTTGCACCCCCCTTCTCACACACAAACACACACACAGCCTCTCAAGCTGTATCATTGATAAACTTGGCATTCTTGTTTAACAGGACTGCAGCAGTAAACGGGTGGAGGCGGGGTGGTGGTTGCATCAACTTACACTGAAAAGATACAGGAACAGATAAACTTAAAGCTGACAATCTTGTTTCTCATGAACTTTTATCTATCTCTAGTGAGACAATGCTAAACACCCCCGATGCCCTTGACTTCATTTAATTCACCAAGATTGCAGCTAATTTGACTCATTCAAAGTGCAAATGAGCAGCCAGGTCAAATACAAGAGGAAGACTAGATAAATTGGTCTATACTTGGTGGCTGCAGTAAGCTGTGAGAATGGCTGGTGTTTGGTTCACTGTAGCTTTCTGGTCTCTTTGCACTTCAAGGCAAAAATTCTCTAACCCCAGCACCCTATGCTCTAAAAGCAGGCTGTCTCCGAGCTGGCCCTCCGTCCCATAGGCAAAAACTCACCTAGTCCTCTCTCTGTCTCTTTTCCCTCAGGACGCACCGACCCTGTGCCCATCATCCTCAAATATGATGTCATGGGGATGGGACGGATGGAGATGGAGGTAAGATGCTGCTGTAGCTCTCACCACTGTAATCTTTAACCTTTTGGCTACAACAAAATGAAAGTACAACTAGGACCAACAACAGTTCAGCTGCAGAGTTGTAGGTTACTTGGCTGCGCAAGGTCAGACACAGAACAGGATTACCAAATGTTGAAGATTATAACCTATAAAATCTGTTCTTGGCTTCAGTGCTCACTGCTGGCTTGGAAACAGTCTTTGGAAGAATCATTGCATTCTTCAAATACATTTCCATGGCAGAAAATCTTTACATGAGCCAAAGAGCACCATGCGCTGTGCCAAGTTCCAGCAGGAGTCGTGTAAAGCTCAGCAGCATTGGACTGTTGAGCAGTGAAAACATTCTCTGAAGTTATCAATCACGCCTCACCAGCTGGCAGTCTGACAGACAAATCTGAGCGCAGTGGATGCCAGGAGAACATTATCTGAATGAATGAATATGCCATATGCAAATTGGTCAGTGGAGAAAGATTCATGGTATGGGTTAGGTCCCACTCCACTGAATGCTACAGCACTCTGTGACATAGTTCAGGATCCTGCGCTAAAGTCTTTATGGAGGCTGCTTCAGGGAGACCATGATCTTGTACACAAAATACAGTCTAGTTAAAAGTGGTTTGTCAAAATGCCTGTTAAAGACATTTACTGCTTTGTGCAGAGTCTGGATCTGAACACCATCAAGCACATTAGAGATTGGAAGGCCTTTAAACAAAACATACTGTAGTACACAGACACTAGTTGCCTCAGATGCAGATGCTTCAAATCTACTGCCTGCAGAGTACCACTGACAATGTCGAATTTCATTATCAAATTGCATTTGAACATCACAATTTTGGCTGCATCCCAGCCATTCTCCTTATAGAGATTTATGCTTGCCCATTGATGTGTTCCTACAATCCATCATGTCTTTACTATTAAAAGTCCATGTAAATTTAAATTAGATTTTTTTCTCTCCTCAGAAACATGTAGGAGCAAATACAAGTAGCACAAACAGACCTGTCATAGCTTCTGTAGCCCAGATGTGTCAGCAGCATAACAGCTTGTCCATGCAGTGTATTATATATGTAAATGAATGGCATAGAAGGTGAATTTGCACTGCACTCATTGATGCAGAAGTGTTTTGTCCTTTGTGTGCTGTAACGGCTGTGTTGTTTTGTCCTTTTAGCTGGACTATGCAGAGGATGCCACAGAGAAGAGAAGAGTGCTCGAAGTGGAGAAGGAGGACACAGAAGAACTGCGGCAAAAATACAAGGTGAGGCCCTTCAGTCTTCAGACAAGTAGTCTACTTGCTGTAATTAAGTTTTTTCTTACTCTTTGAACACAGTCTAAGATTCATTCCCCTGTGTGTTTCCCATGAACAATAGGACCAGATGGAAAAGGAGAAAGCTATTGCAAAGGCTCTGGAAGACCTGAGAGCCAATTTCTACTGTGAGCTATGTGACAAGCAGTACACCAAACACCAGGAATTTGACAACCACATTAACTCTTATGACCACGCTCACAAGCAGGTAATTTTAATTATAAATTCTTGCACTCTTGATGGAGATGCAGTTAAAACATGAGAGAAATGTCTTTTTTCTTTGAGAGAAGAGATCCTGATGTGCTTTGTTTCTCCCTGTCTTGCTTTTGTGTAATGCAGAGGCTTAAAGAGCTGAAGCAGAGAGAGTTTGCTCGCAATGTGTCATCACGTTCCCGGAAAGATGGAAAGAAGCAAGAAAAGATGCTGCGCCGTTTGCATGAGCTGGCTGAGCAGAGGAAACAACAGGACCGGTAAGAATTTATTCCCACAGTGCCCTCTGCTGGGTAGATTTCAAAATATTTTTATGGGTAGTACAATTGCTTGTTATGTTTTGAAGGATCATTTTGTAACCTGTTAGGCCAAACAAAGACCCACATCTTTAAAAATCTTGTTTGGAGGACACGACTCCCTGCCTCTTACATCCTCAATTGGTTATTTTTAAATTGATTAAACTGAATTCTGATACTGAAGACTGTCAGAACCTTGTCAATCAGCCTTTTGCATTCATAAACGCAACAAGCATGTGATTATCTTGTTAAACTGTCACTGCAGTTACGTCTGGTATTTCTTCAGTTAGAAACATTCAGCCCACATCACATTGTTATCATGCTTTTGTGTTTCAGTACTCCAGGAAGTGGGCCCATGTTCAAAACTACAACAGTGGCTGTGGATGGAGAGAAGGCAGAAGATGGCGACAGCTTGACGCCTGAGAACACTTGTTTGACAGAAAGTGTCCTGGAAGGATCACCAGTAGATAAAACTGGGCAATCCTCCCCAAAGCCAGGTCCAACCATCAGCTTCTCTCTTGGGAAGAGCACCTCCTCCTCCCCAACCCCTAGTGGTGCATCCAAAGTCAGTGTATCCTTCTCTTTTGCCAAGAAAGCCCCAGTAAAGCTAGAGACGGCAGCAGCAGTGTTTGCTGATCATGGAGAGGAGGCGATGGAGGATGAAGAGAGCCAGGAGGGAGAAAAGGTTGGAGGGCAAGAGGAGACATCCGGCTGCAGCACAGACAGCCCGAAGGGAGGTGAAGTAGGAGTTGAGGGAGGAGATGGTGTTAGTGTGTCAGGGACGGAAGAGGTACAGCAGCCTGATGACGGAGGCTCTCTTGCCTCCACTCTCAACAAACTGAAGATGATGATGAAAAAAGAAGAAGGATATGCTGGACAGGAGCCTCAGTACTATCACTATGTCCCTCCAGCTCACTGCCGGGTAAAACCTCACTTCCAGTTTTTGCTGTTTATGAAGGCCACAGATCAGTGTCAGAGCAAAGAAGAGGAAGACGAAGAAGAGGGGCAGGAAGAGAAGAGGGTTGAAGATAATTCTGAACAGACAGAACCCAGCGTTACAGAGTGCAAGTCTGAAAAAGAACATAGTATTATCACTTCAACCCCTGACCCAGAGCCAGCTCCTCCATCACCTAAAGTGAAGATGGAGGATGTCTCTTCATGTGCAGCAGAAACAGTTTCCATAGTACCCACGTCCCCTACACAAAAAGCAGAGGACACACCGGAGACTCTGGACTCAAACTCGGGTCCTAAAATGCCCACAGGTCCTTTTTTCCCAGTTCTCAGCAAAGATGAGAGCACTACCCTGCAGTGGCCCTCTGAGCTCCTCGAATTCACAAAAGCTCAACCTTCTCTGTCCTACAGCTGTAATCCCCTCTACTTTGACTTCAAGTTGTCCCGCAACAAAGGGGTGCGTGGAGGGAAAGCAGCAAAGTCCCCTAAGCCTTGCGAAGAGTCTGATGACAAGGGACAAGAGATGGCTGCCTTAACTGCTGAAGTAGACACAATTACTAAACCAGGGACCAGCATTGACAAAGACAAGCCAATGATGAAGGGAGAGCCAGGCCAATGTGAAGGTGATGAACAAAAGCCTGCGACTGGCAGCAGTAGTGCCAAGAAAAAAAAGAAAAAGAAGAAGCACAAGAAGTCTGCGAAGCACTCAAAACGCAAAGGAAAAGAAAAAGGAGCAAAAGAAGATGCAGAGGGAGAGACTGAGGTTACACAAGAGAAGCCTAAAAAGAAGAAAAAACACAAACGGAAGAAGAGCAAAAACAAGGCTCCAGATCAAGATGAGGCAACAGGTGATGAGAAGGAAAAGGCAAAACCAAAGTCAGAAGATAAAGCTGTTGCTTCCTCTGTTCAAATGACAACTGGAGGGGGAGGGGCTACAGGGAATACAGGAGCTGAACTAGGGAAGAGGAAACGTGCTACGAGGGAAGTGCCTTGCAAGTCTGGAGCAGAGGAAGGAGGAGTCGGAAAAGGTACAGACAAGGCCAACGCCTCCGAGGAGCACAGTGGCAGCAAGCGACAAAAGACTGACTCCAGTACGTCTCAAAGTGCCTCCTGCTCCACCTCAGCCCAAAAGAGTCCTGGTCCCGGTAGACCTCCCAGCAGTGAGAGTGAAGAAGAAGGGGGCTGTAAGACTCAGAGGTCTCGCCATCATAGGTCAAGTCCTCGGGAACAACGACGCCACCATAGTGAGGAATCTGGGCGATCTTGCAGCCGTTCTTCAAGACGGGGGGAGAGACGGGGCAGCAGTCGTCGGCGCCACCGCGGCCAAACCTCCCGTAGTCACTCTTACTCCAGCAGCTCTGAGCGCTCCTCAGCAGGCAGCAGCGCCTACAGCCACCGCAGCCGCAGCTACTCAGACAGCTACAGCGACTACAGCACGGAGGGTCGCAGGCGGAGGCACTCCAAACGCTCGTCAGACTCTGAGTATGAGCGGAGGGGAAGCCGAGGACGCAGACGATCCAGGAGACATCAGTACTCCTCCTCCTCTTCAGAAGACTCCCGCTCACGTTCACACAGCTACAGCCGCAGGAAGAGGCACCGGCGGCACCACAGGAGCAGCTCAAGAAGCTCTAGTAGCTGGAGCCGCAGCACCAGCGCCAGATCCTGGAGGCGCAGCTACAGCCGTAGCCACAGCTCCGCCAGCCGCTCCTCCAGTTCCACCAAAGGCTCCCCTCGCCGACGAAGCGCCAGGGGTCGGGCAGAGAGTGACACACACCGCAGAGACTTCAACCGCTCTCGCATCTACCGCTCCCAGTCTCCACGCTCATCTTCATCACGAGGCCTTAACCGCAACACCCATTCATCCAGCTCGCAGGCTCTGAGGCCAGGGGGGTCCCGAGATGCAGGGGAACAGAAAAACACTCTGACTGCTCGCCAGCTGCTGGAGAAGGTTCAGTCTAAAAAAAGCTCTGATGATTCTGCCACAGGAACAAAATCTGGGATTAAGATTAAGGACCCACCACAGGGCTACTTTGGTCCCAAACTACCCCCGACTCTGGGTAGCAAAGCCATGCTGCCGCTTTTTGGTAAGCTGCAGGCAGGGAAGAAACCAGTGATCCCCCTAACAAGACCTGATGAGGGTGAGAAATCAGGAGCAGGGAAGGGCTCTGAGGCTGAGGCTGAGGTTATCCTGGTAGAGCCTATAAGGGAGTTCCCCCCTCCACCACCACCTCCAGCTCCACCGGTCCAGAAGGTTGAGGAGGCCCCACAGAGCACAGTGGTGCAAGAGGAGACACAGCAGCCCGCTGCAGAAGCCCAGGTGCACCAAGAACCCCGGCCGCTGTTTGAACAGGAGCCAGCCATGATGATGCCCCAGTACCAAGGAGAGTCCGGACAGGACCCTTCTCAGAACCCCATGATGGAGTCCCTCATGCCAGAAATGCAGCAGCAGCAGCCTCCAATACATGCTTACCCCGGTTACCCACCACCCAACCTGGAGGAGGATGGCATGGAGGCCGAGGAGGATGGACTGGCTCCTTTGGAGAGTCAGCCCATCACGTTCACACCAGAGGAGATGGAGAAATACAGCAAGCTGCAACAGGCTGCACAGCAGCACATCCAGCAGCAGCTTCTGGCTAAGCAGGTTAAGACATTTCCCTCTGCTGCAGCAGCTGCAGCCGCTGCTGCAGCAGCTGCCAACTTGGCCCCAGCACCCCCTCCCCCGGCCCTCCAGCAGATCCACATTCAGCAGCCCACTGTGTCTGTAGCTTCTGGCACATCCATCACCACAGTGCAGCACGCCATCCTGCAGCATCATGCTGCCACTGCTGCAGCCATGGGCATCCACCCAGCACATCCCCACCACCCACACCCTGCACATGCCCAGTTGGCCCAGGTACACCACATTCCCCAACACCACCTTACCCCCATCTCCCTGTCTCCTTTGGGCCCCTCCCTTGGTCATTCTTTGGGACACTCATTAGGACACGCTGGGCTGATTCCTGCCCACCCGACAGCCTTCCTCTCTGGTCAGCCTATACATATTATCCCAGCTTCTGCACTTCACCACACCCCCTTAGCTCTCCACCATGTACCACATACAGCCCTCTACCCTACACTTTTCACACCTCGGCCCTCACAGGCTGCTGCAGCAGCAGCTCTCCAACTCCACCCACTGTTACATCCAATCTTCTCAGGACAGGACCTCCAGCACCCCCCTAACCATGGCTCTTGAGTGAATGATGCAAATGAAGGAGTGTAGTCACAGCACCCAACCACTGGAAGAAAGACTTAACCTAACAGACTGGGTTTGGTTTTAAGATCAATATGCAGGCAGAGAGACAGGAAGCTGTCATTAAACCACCATTTTACTGGCCTACACAGTGCAGTAAGTTGTAGCCACAAAGTGGTGCTGCCTGTGTTGGGTTGAAAATTGACACTAACATTTTCTTCTGACTCATGTGATTTTTTCCCCCATGTTTTGCCCTGAATTTTTAAAACAGGGTGTAGATTTACAGAGACTTCCTCAAGACATTGGTTTATATTCCAGTTCAAGGTATGTTAACAACACCCATTTATTTTTGATCGATGAGTCAAAGAAGCCACTGGAGGAATTTTTTTTTTTGTTTTTGACATATTATTCTCACATTTTTGCTAATTTGACAGCCAAAGAGACGCAATGGCTGAAGATATAAGCAGAATCATGTTAGGGGGTGGAGTAAGTGGTGTTGTTCTGGAGAGGAACAGGTGTGAGGATTCTGTAATGTAACTGTCAGAAACAAACTATTTCATAATTACTGATACTCTGTTTATGTTCTCTTATGACTACTTGCTCACTATTGGATCCTTGGTCTCATATAATTTGTAATGCAGTAACTTGTATATATGTATCAGTGTGTAATGTGAAGAATCCCACCAATGATGACCATACAAATTACAGCTATGGGTCAGTTTGACATTGTCACATAGGAACCCCCCTCTCTGAGCGAGGGTAAATGTGATGTAGGGGTTTTAACATCCCTGAGGCTCTGAGGCAAAGCTGATGTTCCCTGTGGTGAGGGTACACCTGAATGAATTGCACTGAAATCTGTACATCAAGATGGTGCGTTTGCATCATGTAACAATAAGATTGTAGTATACTGCAATAATTGTATTTTTCTGTTTTTAAATTATTTTCCAAAATGCTCTTCAAAAGAAGGGCTATGTTTTGCTTTTGTGTAATTTTGTAAATAAAACTGCTGTAGATTAACCTATTAACATTCTAGAGGTTTGAGACTGGCATTGGAAATAAGCAGAATGACAAGGTGGACATGTGTATTTTATCAAGGTTGTTTCTAAATTGCCCCGGCTAAGATGAGCTGTTGGCAAAGGAATAAGTGATCTGTCAAACCGTAGCAGCTCTGTATTTTTTAAAAACTTACTGTTTCAGCAAATAAAATCTTGAGTTCATGTGTCTTTTTCCATAATATGTAGAGTTGATAAACCATGTAACCATTTAAGCTTCTAGCCACTCAGCATTTGGAGGAAAGAAAATACAAGCATCACATCATGTGTGAAAGTCGAGCAGTCCCTGCAGAGGTCACTGTTGAAAATCAAACACTAGATGGAGCCCTTGAATAGACTTGTGAAAGAAGTAAATCCATAAAAAGTGAATGAGGAGAGTTAACACACCCACTGAGCAGCGCTCCTGCTTACAGTGAAAGCAGAGGCTCATAAAGTTATCTGCTAAAAGTCAGTTTTAACAGAACTTTATTCCTGTTAGCAGCAGAGTCATTTAATGAAGCTATACCAAGGAAATGAAACATGTTTTATTCTATTAAGAGAATGAAGTCACTCACATAGTGAGACTAGACTCAAGCATAAGCCCTAGAGAAAGTATTTAACAATTACAAAATAACTGCTGCTTCCACTGGTTATCTGAACAGATCATTGTTGCCACCCTCTTTATCTCTGTTGTAAGACATTAGCTACACATAAAATATTCAGGGAGCGTTATGAGTATTTCAACACTTGTATTTCTATTTCTCTATGAACTGTGCTTAACAAGGCAGAATGACACTGACAACATTAATGACAGATTAAGGAGCAAAACCAAAAGAGCTTTTCAATGGAGGCAAAAGCAAGTTGAGTATAAAGAACAGTTTGAAGAACATTTGAAAAGCCAGTGAAGTACAGTTGCAAGAGTGATTTACAGTTGCAGAGTGGTTTTGATATAAAAGACTAGATTATGGATGTGTGGCAGTAGACCTATTATCATCAAGTCCAATGCTCTCGTAGAGCTTCAAGTGGAATAAAATACTGTATGTATTAAGGTCTTCTCCAACCTTGCCATTTTGCAGGTGCCCAAAATAATTAAATTGGTGGAAAATGGCACAATTTATAAAAATGACTTGAATCTGATGTTAAAAATTCAGTTCTGCCACTTTTCATATCATGAGGGATGATGCGCTGCAGAAATGTCCACGACTGATCAAAAGCCGCTGCTGTGGATGGATGGTGGTCAGCCCAGGTATCTGATTACCAGGAACATGAAGACGCAGGTCAACAGCATGCCTCCAATCATGATGAACTTATCTTGGGTGGCTCGTCTTTCTATCAGTCTCATCACTGTGTTGGACAGCCCCAACATGTTGGCCACATCCAGCATCTTCTTGTGGGTCCCCTGTGTGGAGTCGAAACAGAGCCGTACTCACGTAAACAGTGATGATCACATGTTAGACTCAGCTCTAACAGTCATACGTACACAAAATGTTTTGGAAAATTCAGGCATTACATGGCAACAGTGTAATTATCCACACTAATCCATCTGATTTTGGGAGACGTTGAGTGCCAACACCCTCCCTGACGCGCCTCTCTGTCAGAAGTTTCTCATGGCCAGACAACTGGGCCATGAGTGCCGATCAACAGACACACCCTGATAAGAGGAGGCCTGCAGCAAAACCAGGAAGACCATCTCCTCCCTGGAAACACAGACTCACCCTCGAACTGAGCATATACACACTAACAATGAGTCTATTGTGATCAATGTGGACACCGGAAACTGGGTCAGGGAACATATTTTTTAACCTGCATCTGTCCATGGAATTAGCCTTCTATACTGCTTCCTTTCACTAAAAAAACACATTTAAAAAAGGTCAAAAAGAAGGTCTTGTGCTCTGCTCTTCCTCTCTTTTTCTTTCTAGATCTTGTATGAAATCCTATGCACACACCTTCAGTGTAGATCTTTGATCTCTGAGTCCGTTGAGGATGCTACTGCCACTGCCCAGGAGGTCATCCATGCCTCTGTGTGCGTTGTGCAAGTTGGAGTTTAACTGTAGGGTCTCATCTATGGGGATGGAGGTATCTGCATCCTATTGAACAAGAACAAACATTTTTTTAATTACACATTATTAAGCTTGAGACATCTGAATGTTACACAGAGGAAAGTAGCTTGTGTGTCAAAGAGTCAAACTCAAAGTTCACTTAACGTTATCACATTTTTTTTTATCAACCCAAGACTTGGACTTGGATAAAGTTATTGCTATCTTAACTTACCCTGATCTGAGCTTGGTAGCAACAGTACGTTTTACTTACGTTGGTCGTGAATGTACGACTCATGAGTTCTTCTCTTTCTCTCTCCTGGGCCTCTCTGGCGTAGCGTCGGTGCTGGAAATTTTGCAGGGCGGTCCGAAGGTGCTGGACATCATACTTAAGCTGGTCCACTCTCCTGACGGAAAGCAAGGAACAAGTTTCATTGGTCTAAGTTTGTTATAAATTGGACAAAAGCTACAATATTATATGAAATATATAAAACTATAATTTTCTCTATTTTAACAGGTACTTGCTCATATGCTTGATATATTTTATGACCATGCATCTTTGCATCTCTCTTTGCAGTTCTCACTTTCAGTAATTGTTCTCGTTGATGAGAATATTTATTTTCCCTTAAATCTCATGCAGTAGGAATGAACTGTGTCTCTCACAGTCTGCCCCTCTCCTCAGCTTCACTCAGGCCCCATAGAGTTCTATGAAGATCAGAAGGGTGCTGTGGGCTGGGGTGTACTGCGTCCCCTAAGGCCTGTTTACCCAGCTCAGAAATGAATCTTTGCCCAATGCAGCAGGAATGCTGGTGATGACGGGGCTTCTGAGGAAATGTTTTCATAGAGCCACGTCGCCACAGGGCAGGACAGAGCTGCATGTCTCATCTTCTACACCCTCCCCGTGCCTTTATGAGATATGGTTCATCCTGCCAGGTCTGGGGCTTTAGGGTCACCATCAATTCACTCAATCTAAACTCACAATTTGGCGTTCTGGCGGCGGTTTGGTGGTTCCTTGCTGGCCAGGATCTCAAGACGTTCTAAATGATTGAAGATCTGGTCGGTTCTGGCCTGCAGTTCATTCTCCAACACTTGGATGAGAAGAAACAGGAAAAAAAACAAGAGAACACAAACAAAAGGCGATTCATTTCGTGTAACTGTAGGAAGGACTACATCACATTTCACTTTTGGATCTATTCAAATGATCAGGTAAAACTTGGCCCATGCAAATTATAATTCATTTGTTTAAAAATTAGATTTAGTTTTCATGTTGCTGAGACGGTACTACAGTGGCATTTATCAGTAGAATGACCCTCTCTCATTAGTAAGCCTGTAAATTTAGCATGCTGCTGCATATCCTCCTCTGGGTTAAAACACAAGTTGATGTCATAATTTGGGAAAGGAAGGAGGGTTGCCTACTGCCTGGCTCCCACCATTATCTAGAAGAAGCCCTCCCAGCTTCTGTCACTGCACCCACCCAGCTTCTTCCTGTCCTGGCACCAGCCTGGCCCAGAACTGATTGGGCAGGCACCAACCACAGAAAACAATCAACCAGGGAGGGATCAAAGCAGCCATAACAAGGAGTCTGTGCTGAACAGGAACTAAGAACCCATTCAAGAAATGAACTACAACTGCTGTATTCAACACTTGGAGTTGGTGCCATAAAAACACTCTGCTGAATGAGACTGTCATGTATCTTAAACCATGTGACTTAACAACAACTCACAGTGGACTGACTGACGATCCGTCTTCTCCAGGTTTCCCATAAGAGACTGAACCTCCTGGATTTGCCTGTTATAAAACAAACATAACGTTTATTCATAATACAACAGCTGGATGTTGGGTGATTCTTTTGAACGTTTAGAAACGTTAACAAACAACTGTGTGAAGATTTTAATGACCAATAGTCCAAACATGCTGATTAGTTTGCTACAGTTACGGCTGAAGTTAAATCTCTTGTAATTAGCCAGTGCAGTTACACTCGTTAGCTAACTGACAGTCTGCACACTTTCCACAGGACACAGACACACTCACTTGTTTGTCTGATGGTAAAGTGTCTCCATCTTCCGTGGTTTGTTTAAACGTTTTGTCTCCCTTTGCTTTGTAACGTCTATAACACCCTAATTCTGACAGGTGGGCTAAGCTAAGCTAGCTAGCCAGCTAACGGTAGTGGAGCGTACACGTCATCAGCCGAGTGTTTGTGTACGGAAGTAGGAAAGCGGAAGTTCTGTAGCGTCACCTGAGAGAGGGAAAAACGAAGAGGACTCACTCTGCCTCGATTTGTGGACACTGAAAATATAATTACAGATCTGTACTTTAGACTACTTATCAGACATTTTTTGTGAGATAGAACAGTTATAAGGTTACTTACCCATCGATAGTAGCGTAGTTAGTGCCTCTTTCATGACAAGATGTATAACTTATGACATATGTTTTCCTTTGACGATCTTTGGCACAAACTGTCGAAGAAACACCACCTAGTGTCAAAGCCGCACAGTTGCAGACAAACTGGTAAGAAACATAATACAAATGATTTAACTTTTTGAAGTGTTTGTTTTGAATTTTAATTGCTTTGATACATACCTGAGATAAAACAGGACACCAACTGTTAGCACGGAATATCATACAGACACTGAATCCTGTGTGGTGCTTCTCAACGTCTAATATTGCACAGATCAACATTTCAGCTCAGGTTCTTCAATTCATGCTAAACTTGCCAAATTTAAATCTAGGCTGTAGGCTAAATCTTCCATTATATGTGATATTCTCTTAAATGTAATAGCTGGCAGGTGTGATAGCACAGATCCGTTCCCTACCAGCTCTGAGAGCATATAGCATAATCTGTTGACATGTCGACATGTGACAGGAAAGACTCTGTGAAACATGTCCTGGGGCTTGCTTTTGTCAGCTCAGCCTGATTCAGTCTAATTAGGCTATCCTCTTTTTCCACAGATAGGTGTCAGAATATTCCTGTCTGTCCATCCAGTGGCTTCCTTCTCGCCTGCAGTCAGAGACACCAAAACTAATGATATCAGACTTTTCATAGTGAGGTGAGATTACAAGTCACTCTCGAGAGGATGTCTGAGGAAGGAGACAGGTTGTTTGTGAAGTTTCCCATCAAAGACTGACTTTGTCACGGAGTAGTGTGCGAAAGTGGCATGATTTAATTTCCCAGAACAAGCTGTGAGAATTTCACAATAGTTCCTTGGTGATTTAATGGGAGGAAAATCATCCTGGGGCGCTGCCTGGCACCTTAACAAAACCACATCTCAATCACCTTGCTCCAACCTTCCATCACCTTGCAGTCTACTACACTGGGAGGGGCAAAGAATCAATAAGACCAGGAGCGAGCAAAGCAAATCCAAGCCCCCTTTGACCTAATTAGTGCAGTGAGATGTTACAAGCTCCTGTTTGCCAGTGATAGCTATGTTTGTTTACCTCATTCAGCACAGCAATCAGAAATCGGCCCAGACAGTTTTCCGTGGCTGCCTGATGGTACTTGAGTTGATGCTTGTATCTTCAGGCTAGACACTTCTCAACAGAGGTCCTTTTCACCCACCCCCACATGTCAGACGCCTTGAGATCTGTTCATGCCACTTCTTGCTCTCGCTGTTCACCGTTTTTGGTTGTCATAACACATCCCCAGGGCAGTTGGTGGATGTGCACAGCTTTAACCTGTTGCTCAGAATGGAGAAGCAGCAGAGAAATAAGGCCCCCCCCCAAACTATTTCTAAACAGTACATGAGGCACATTTACGTCTCTCTCTCTCTCTCTCTCTCTCTCTCTCGCTCTCTCTCTCAAGGTCGCGGGGTTCTCTCCGTCTGTCCTTTATCTTTCAGCCCTGAGGAAAGGATGAGATGAGCTTACTGGTTTTCCTCCACACCTGAGCACCACGGGCACAAACTGGAATCCAGACTCCAGGTGTGGAGCGAGATCACGCCACTCCAACTGACAGAGACATCACATGTGGTTACACCTAGTTTCATGCACAAATGTCATGACCATAGTTTAATGCACATTCATGGTGAAAATGTATGGTTGTGTTCATTTATTACCTCCACCAAAGAAGCTCATCCTTAGGTCTCACATCTTAGACGTTAACAAAAGCAACTAGTAATTCTAGCTCTGAAATAGATATAGTCAGGTAAAGAGTATATTCCTTCTAAATACCATTAAATTTAATAGTCAAGCCAAGTACAACTACCTCCAAATTTTACTTTAGCAGAAACCTCTGTCACTAAAATTTTAAGACATTTAGAGTATTGTGTAGCCTATGAATGTTACAATTAGATTCATGATTTATGTGTGCGCAAAATTTAAGGTCTGTGTGTGTGTGTGTGTGTGTGGCCGCCGACTCACTGGATTGTGAAAGAATGCTATTTCCTGGTGCCAGGCTTTGCTCCTTTGGGGGCTCCAGCTGGAACCAAATAAAATTTAGCACAGGATCAGGCTCCCTGTCCTGGTTAGACAAGATGGCAGCAGAATTATTGTTTGGTAGAGGAAGAAAGCACTCAGTGTTCTCCCCTACTACCCCCCTCAATAACACTGTTTTGTTCATCAAGAGAAAATGATATGTTATTGAATCACTTCTGCACAACATACTTAATGATGTTTTCCAGGCAATATAATACATCATAACTCTCCAATGATTGCCCAAGACAGACAGAGTGAAGAAGCCAATTATGAGGAGCAAAATCGCCTTGGGTCAACAATTTTTGGATACCAGTCATTTTTTGGAGGCACGCTGATCTTCTCACTCCCCCCGAGGGAGATGATCCACTCGTCTTTGAAGCCATGATGAGACGCTGAATGAAAGCAAATGAGAGGCTGTCAGAGCTGACAGGAGAAACTCATAAGCTCCTGGTGTCTCAGTGGGTTCTGGTGGGAAAGAGGTCCAGAGGCGGGGCCAGGAGTGGCACCCCCCTCACGCTCACACACACATCACACATCAGAATAAGAAGGTGATGGGTAGTTGACTTTTCATTATCAGAACCTTTTGTATGAAGTGACTGTTAACATTTTTTTTGTTGTAAAGATAATCAAACAACCGCAAAGAGACGTAAAGCCGCCATGCAAAGATGCAAAACGACTACAAACAGACACAAAACAAGAACAAAAGAGAGGTTTAAAACTACCAGAAAGAGGTGCCAGAAAAATGCAAAATGAGCAAGAAGAGCTGCAAAATGCCACAAAATGAATGTAATTATTAATAAAGTACACTTTTTTATTCCCCCCTCCCTATTCAAAGAGAAGACGATCAGCCTGTGTTTTCTTCTTGTTCCTCCCACCCTGCTTTATTTTGTCTGACCTCAGAGAGCAGAGAGCGATCATACAGCTGTCAGACACCCAGACACACACACAGCCCTGTGGCCATACCACCTGTGACACCCAGACCTCTCAGGATGAGAGATGCTGTCCACCCCTGTGGTTGGATGACGACTCAGCCGGGATGATAACACAAACAGCAACATGGCACGGAGCGCTACGCTGGGCTTCCCCTACCTGACAGCTCCTCACCCACAGTCATGCACCCACTCTCAATCACACTCTCAGGATCAAGTCGTATGTGTCAGTTAGCTGAGGTGTGTGGTTCACAGAGCTCAAAAGATAACAGATTGTGAAGGCACATCATTGTGTATCTGGATCCTATAATGACAGTGATGATTTAATAAGTGAGAGCACTTCAGGAAATAAAGTCAACAGACTCCATAATCATGTAGCTGCAGATATTACAAATAATCACAGACGACATTCCAGACTTGTTTTTGAGAGATGTTGTTGTTTGAGAGAACACGTAGCTCTGCTCTTTATCTGTGCTTTTCTGCGACAACATTGTTGTTCTGGGAAAGTTTTGTTTCTGTTGTAATGGAGGTCAGCGTGTGTGTGTGTGTGTTTGTGCGTGTGTGTGTGCAGCTGAGAGAAAGGCAGAGGAGTACCATATATTGAGCAGGGGGAGTCAGCCATGAAGGTGCATGAGTCCTTATCGTGTCCTATCACAGTAGCTGCAATGTAAACCCTGCTGTTAGCACTGCAGGTGTTTCTGTGGAGCGGCATGGGAATAGCCTCCCCCAGGAGCTTCCCAGCGAGGGGGGGCTCACAGTGGACTGGTCAAGGGGGATGCCAGTAGACATTTGTAGGTCATCTTTGCTGTGTGAAATCAATTCACAAACACTACTCGTGCAGTATGCTGCCTTATCTCCTGTTCTATGCTTTGTCTCGCTGCTCGCAGTTATCCACAGCCTCAAGCATCCAGCCCCCTTTTAACCATTATCTGTTTTTGCCTTTGCTTCACTTGACAAGTCTGTGTGTTGAAAATATCGTCTCTTCCTACAGAGCCATGCCCCAAGCGTGGATAAAAATGCCCATCGATTATCTAAATCATAAGTTGACATATTCAAATTGCTTATTTTGTTTTACTGAAAAACCCCTTAATATTTTGTTTTTGTTTTTGTTTGGAAGCAAGTGAGATGGAAGACTGTGTTTATGAAGCAGGGACAGACACATCCTCCAGGTTACAGTTTACTTAATTCTAAGGCAACTCTACGCATTACATTTTATTACTATTCATCCTGTCATAAAGTTCTCATCCACTATAATCATTTTTTCCTCTGTCCTCAGGTGAAAATCAATAATTTCAGCCCTGCTGCCCGCTCAATCGACCATCGCACGTGTACACACCTTCTCTACACCCGTGCGTCTCAACGCCCATTGTGAGGAACTCAGCCACCATCCCAGTCCACCCATCGGAGTTAGGCCCCCCCATAGAGGTATGCACTCAGCCTTGTCATAGCTCTAGGCAGTGCATGTTCTTGTTGTGGGTTGAGCAATTGCATTAGTCATTTCACATTCCAAATTCCTACCCCATGCCGTATTCACAACTCTCTGTCTCTCTCTCTCTCTCTCGTCTCCCTCGTTTTCTGCGCCGAATCCACTGCTCCCCTCATCCTCTTCATCATTTCATTTTCTCTCTGTGCCATGTCAGAGTGTGGGGATTAGGCCCAGCACTGATGCTATCTAAGTGCCGTCTCTTCAGAGGCGGAAGTCTTGTAGGGTTTAGATGTTTGACCTGGGGCTCAGAGGTTCCGATTACAGGACGGGACTGCGCTTTGTGTCCTTGAGCAAAGTATCTACCGAGCCTTCCACGCTTCAGTTAACATCTACTGTTCTTACACAAATGAGTGATGTATAAACCTGAAAGCTATGTACGTTGCTTCGGATAATATCTTTTTGCTAAGCAACACAGATATAATACATATCTCAAAAAATGCCCCAGCCCTGGTGTGCCAATTCATCTTCATCTATCAGAGCACCGTGCACTGCTGCAGCCCAGCCCGGCATAGTAACCTTTACCTGAACCAGGCCCATACAGACACGAGAGATAGTGTTACCACCAGCGTCACCCCACATTATCGTTCAGCGTCTCAGGGTGACAGAGAGAAGCTCCGGCAGCTCCAGCATACATACAGCAGGCCGACTGTAGCCCATGCCCGCACATGAAAACCTGACTACAAACACACTCACATATCACTCCCACTGAAGTGACCACAGGTGTGCACATGGCAAGTATGCACACACACATATGCAAAAACCTTTCTGCCCTCACCTGTCTCCTGTCAGGACTGTTTCAAACACACACACAGGAGCTTGCACGCTGCACCCCTGCTCCGTCCAACCCCCCACCCTGCTCAAAGCAGCCACCCTCGGGGCTTGTGCGTGCGAATCCGGCTGTGGACTCAGCAGCCCCCATCGCTGCACCCCCTCCCCTCAGAGTGGTGAGGGAAATGAAGGCTTTAGGAGTTCATTATAAAACAACAAGAGCAGCAGCAGGGGATAGGCCTCCTGGGGCCACAAACTATCCCTTCTCATCCCTCCATCCTCATCTTTTTCCTTTATGTCCCTCAATATCTCAACCCTGGTCCACTCTGCTCCCTGCGACACACTCCTCTCTCCCGTTCCTTATCCCACAGCTCTGCTGAGAAGAACAGGGCTTTTTCAAAATACAGCTTTCACGTTGAATGAAGTTAAATATTGATCCGCATTATTATAATATGACGAGTTAATATAGTGAGTCAGTCGTGTCAGCATCTGAACTCGTTTGACCTCAGACATCAGAAAGATGGCTGACGCATTTATGTATCACTGGGCTGAAGTTTTCAATTTTATTTTCCAAGAGGGGAAATGAATATCGAAGCAAATAATACAAGCAAAGGTTTATAGACAAAACATATTGTTGCTGTCCAGTGAAAACCTTTGTGACAATGTATTTTTCAGCCAATCTGCTGCGTTTTTAAGGGTGTATTGAACTTTAAGAAGTGGGACAGGAACACGTAATCAGGGTTTTAGTACTGAAGAAAGCAATTTTTAGCTGTGATTACTGCACTTTAGGAATGTAAAAAAAAAGTGCCTTTCAAAGCACTTAGTGTGAACGTAAATGGCTATTGAGATTTTCTGCAGCTGCAATGATTCTTTTTTTTAGACAAGGAAAAAGTTTTACCCTTATTCATTTATTATATGATTGGAATTGAGTGACTTTTGATCTATCTCATAGTTTTATCTGGCTGATTCTTGCCTCCAAGGCATGCAGCTATACTCATCACACAGAGAGATGATTTACCCAAACAATACCACATACTGTACATCAATTATAGGGATTTTTAAGGTCATTAAAAACTCAGTAATTGTGAACTTGTCTTATTATTCACTGCAATACTTGGGGTCTCTGGTTGATGTTCTAATAAAGAATAATAATGTTTAATCATAGTAATTAGGGAGCAACATCAAAAGCACACACTGCAGATAAATGCCTCATACAATAGCCCTCTGTGCTGTAGGTTCACCGATGCCTTGCAAATGAGTGGAAAGTTATGATTCACGGATAATAGCGCGTAAACCGCTTTCATCGTCATCTGGGGCGGTCAGATGTTACTTTCTTATGGTGAATCTGGGGTCAAACGCTCTGTAGGGCCGCATTCTTCTGAGTCATCACCTTTGTCATCGTCGTCATTATGAATGTCATCGCGGTTGGTGTATTGGCTAGAGGCACAACACCTGTAAGCGTGTCCTCCACCCACCCCACGCCTTTTACTGGGCGGTTGAGGGTGATGCAGCGAGACCACAGTCCTTTTCAGATGAAAAGGAGGGCAGGGCAGTATCAGCAGGAAGTGGTTTTTGCTCGATAGATGCAGGGCGCAGGGTTTCAAGCAGGTGTATTGCGTGTGGATTGTGTGTGTGTGTGTGTGTGTGTGTGTGTGTGTGTGTGTATGTGAGAGCACGGTTGAGGGCGACCGCCTACAGCAACTGAACAAGACACAACAAACACATAGCTCTTACAAATGTATATCCATTTATTAATCTTATTTATTTTAAATAAGAATGTAATGCAGCAAGATTTTTAAAAAACATTTACTTTTGAAATATGGAGATATATATTACCAAATTCAAAAGGACTGTACAAAAAAAAATCTAAAATATGATCTTTAAAACAAAGGATAGAACATAACTCTGCATAGCTCATAAATCTTACTGATATTTGCCAAAAGATGAAGTGAGGTAGAAAATTACGATTCCACATTGTCATACGCCTGAAGCCCTGACATGAGTTATATTCATACTATATATACAGCTTAGATCCAGATCAATCACTCAAATAAAACACAAACTGGCCAATAAAATAAAGCTTTAGGGCCCACCGTGCACTTCTGACCTGCACACATGGACACATGTCGTGGATATAAGGATAAGAGAGTAAACATGGTGATTTTCTCTGATTAGCAATTTGGGAAAAGGAGCACAATTAGGCCACTTCAAAGGCATTTAGAACAAAGATGTGGCTAATTTAGACTTTGAAGACCAAATAGTTCAGTCAGGCAATTTTAAACTGGAAAGTATTGCATCTATAAATAGAACAAAAACAAGAGGAAGGCTGGTATGTTGAGAAATTAAGTGTTTTTCATTCTTTGTTTTTCAGAGACAGTGTTTGGTGTTTCCCTTACAATTACCTCGGGTATTTCCCTTTGTTCTGTGGAGCGCACATTAGGCTACATGTAGAGATTTCCATAGACATTTCCATAACAGCAACTGAAACCCAGCCTGTGTCTTTACACAATAAGCCTGTGAATGCATGTAGGTACAATGTATATCAGTGGCATCAACCACCCCTCACAGATTCCAGTGATTCTATTTAAGCATATATTTAAACATTTTTTTCTAACATCTATGATTAATTAAACGCCTTGTATCATATGCAGCGAGAGCAACGTAAGTGCTTTTTAATCACAAATGGATCCTAACACACCTGCTAGAGTGCATTTGATGCATTAAGGCTGAGTCCTTTCCTGCAGTGGCCCAGGTTTGATTCCAGCCCTATATCCAAAATGCCCCCAAAAAATAATCTATAAAAAAATAAAAGAAATGAACCCTAACACAGCAGACAGAAAGACAGACAGGTGGATTCCTTTTAAGGCCATTTTAGCCTCAGTGGCAACACTCATTTACAAGAAGGATAAAGTATAAAGCAGCAGTACAACAGACACAATGACTGATACAATAAATAGTCAAGTGAAAGGGGCCGATGCAGGTACAATACAGCGAAGTCACTGTCAGAGCTCCCCTGCAGACGGGGGCTCGACGTTGTACTGCTGGTGTCATCCAGTCCAGTCCAGTCCAGTACCTGGTTTAAGAGCTTGTTTCCCAGAAGAGTGGCATTTCAGTGCATCCAGCGAGACGAAAGCAGAGTAGATGAAGACATCCTGACCTACAGTGAGCTGCTGCATATCAAATCAGTGACCATTAGCAAATAACCAGCAATATTATAATGTTACAAGTGTATATTCCTCCCCAGATAACATGCGGGTCAGAGGTGAGAAGACAAACTCACATCCCTCAGTGACGTGTCTAAAGGAGCTTATCATTGAGCTATGCCATTCTTTTGTTTTTGCAAGTCTTTGCATTCAGCCTATATTTCTTCTATCTCGTCATTTGTTATGCGTTTTTGCAGGTGTACACCTCCTCCTCTCTCACACAGGTCTGACACTCCACGTGGCAGCACCAGCGGACCTGGCAGTGGCAGGACAGGCTGGTGAGGCGCATGGCTGTGTTATAACCACGTCCGCAGCACAGACTCTGACAGCTGGTGTCTTTGGCACACGACCGCCCGCCTGTACCCGGGGAGTAGCGCGAGGGTCTGCAGAAATTGGGGGACTCTTCTAAGTAGACTAGGTCAGTAGTTCGAAGGCTCTGGCCTGGGCGACGAGGACCTGCGAGCTCCGTCTCCCCGGTGGCTGCATTGGTGACGCTGAGCACTCGCACAGAGGTGTCGTATCGATACTTCAGCAGCCGCCCAGTGTCGTGGAAAGGAGACAGCTGCTTCCAGCAAGTCCGTACGGCACAGGAGCCGGAGACACCGTGACACTTGCAGGTTGTTTTCAGGCCGCTCTTCACCGCCTGAGATGGGAGAAAAAAGCAAGGGAGGAAGAAGGGGGAGAGATGTCAGTTCCTTCACTTTGATTCATTACCTGGCCTCTTATCTGGGAGGTCTATCTGGACGGAGTGAGACAGTTTCCTGCAGGGTGGGTAGGGGGTTAGGGGCGGTGGTCTGCAGATAGGGTGCCTTTAGCCCATCTCAGTCAAAAATTTTGACATAATGGATTGAGGGGGACTGTTCAGCATGCCGTATTTCATTTTCCTCACATTTCTCACTTGGACAGCTCTTGCAATTTTTTTTTTTTGCTCAATGTATTGAAACTAGCTCTGTCTGCCTGTCTCCTGCCTCTCTTTCCTAAAGCCTGAGGCAGAGGTGACAAACAGTGCAGACAGTGGAATCTCTCCACCCTGTTCTTTGTACATGCCTGCTCATGGAAAACATTGATAAGAATTTCTGTGCAAGAAGTGCCAAAAAATATGTAGCAGCGTTTTCGTGATGGTGCCCCTGATTTAGGTTAATAGTTCACTGAGCTTGATGGTCAGCGTTGAGAGCGCGATCACTCAGCCTGAGAGCTGCTGTCTTGGTGGGGGCCAGAGACAGGTCATGCAGCCGGAGCCAGAGGGAACCTGTAGGTTGAAAAGTTCTGCTCAGTTCCTCCCTTTGCAGGTATGAACCCCTTAGGGGCTTTAGAGCACCATTACTGAGAGGCTGGGGGGAAGGAGGGCGCCGGCCACTTCATGTTTTTGTTAACGCGACTCGTGGTCTCTTCTCAGCCACATCGGCGTAAAGTGAGGAAAACATTTAACTCATCATAGATGAGATAAGGAAGTTGCCCTCAGTTCTTCCTGTTTTTTTTTTCTTTTTGTCTCCACCATCTCTGGCTCTATCTAGGTGTGAGCTACAGGAGTCGGACCCTGGGGCCTGCTATTTCAGAGCTACACAGTGGTGGTTATGAACATTAGGTGGATTTATGAAGAGCACAGTGATCCAGTAAGTGGAAAAAAATGCTCGCTCGTATATTAAAAAGAGGCCACGGTTATAATCGTTCTCTCTGACATGAGACCTTTAATTTTCTGTAGGCCCGCACAGCAAGCTTTATCATGCCTGAGAACACCTGGCTCCAACGATCCCACAGCCGTCCTGTCTCCCTGCTACGCTGCCTCACCCTCTGCCTCTGTATTATCCACCAAGGCCAACGACGGCAGCAAATAAGGGGGCGCGTTGTCTGGCTGGCACTGGGCAAAATATGCAGGTGAGGATTACAATTCTCTATCCTCTGATCGCGCAGGAGTGTGTCAGAGGTATAATTGTCATGTAAAATTGCAGCCCAACTAATTGAGCGTGGCGCAGGTATAGGTGATGTTTTTGCCGCCTTAGGCTTGGGAGGCACCATAAAGGGACGAGGGGGCTTTTTCACTGAGGCACATCTGATGTAATATTTCAACTCCACTCCTTTGGGTTTATTTGTTCACACTCACCCGAATTCCGACGTTGATGTTGTGGGCGTCGACCTGAGCCCTCAGGTCCTTGCTGACCCTCTTTTGGCCGAGGAACTTCTTGAGAAACTTGGTGCTGTATTTCAGGTTGTCACCGCAGACCCCCCACTGCCACGCTTCTCGATGCTGGATGCCGGGGGAGTCGTCGCATGTGCACCTCTCCATTCGGCCTGAGCTGCACGCTTTGGCGAGTGCATGGGTCAGCGCCGCAGAGGACACCGCCAGGAGGAAGGCGGTCTCCTTGAATGCTGGGAGAGACGTAACAGAGATCAGAGGAGGCGGAATAACTCATAAAAATTAAATGTACAGCAGTTGCAGATTCAAAGAGCTGAGTTTACACAGATTTGAATGGAAGACTGATTTGTGGCATTCAAAATGTTCTCTGAGAGTTATGTATAGCCTAAGGGATTCATCCATAGTTTACAATAATTAAAATGTCTTTGTGCCACTGAATAATCCTTCAAGCCAAGATGTTTACAAAGAGCTCCGTACGTTGTCATGGTTTACTACAACCTCAGCGTTATTCTGCAAGTTCTCTTGTGTCATAATTTCTCTCCTGACCTTTTCTTTCGGTTAGGCACTGTTATTTGCTTCACCCAGAGCCATCACCAGGGTATATTTTGATCCAATTAATTATTATTTTGACTAGGAAGGATTTTCCCAGATGAAAGTGGGTAATCGTGCCACCCTTTTCCTCTGGGAATGGGCGCTTTCCCGAGATAAAAATAACCACAGGGCTTGAGCACTCTCCACCGCACCACATTTCTTGGCTTTCTACTCCCTCATTACCTCCTTGCTGACCTGTTCATGTTCTCCCACACACTGATATCCATATGCAAAGCCTGGAAGATCCTTAAGCATTTTCTGTGCACAGCAGACCTGCAGGGGACTTGAGCTATATGCAATACGGTGATGGACTTTTTTTCCCCCAAGTGTAGCTAATCAATAGTTGCATGTGGTCATGGAAAAAGTGTTCAAGTAGACAACTTTTGGAAAAGTGAAAGGGGGTTGTGCATCTTAAGTAATACAAAAAAAAGTGTCACCCAGTGTCATGGTTATATACTGTATGTGTTAGTAGTGTTATAGTGGCAGAAGTGTGCAAGAATGACTGTGACTTTCAGTAATACACAGCAGTCACTTTGTCAGCATCAACAATCTCTCCAAATGCAGCACAGCTAAACACTGGTAATAGTTCATTTCTTTGTTGTAAAATCAGTGATGCAGGAAGGAAGTTGTAGGTACTTTCCAGTCTTACTTTAAAGTTCGTGATCATATGGCAACAACCAATACAAGCACAAATTTATCTCAAAACTATTTAGTTCACATTTTATTTTAATGAGATGCATAATATTAATTTTCCTTAATCAGATACTATTTTATGTTCTACATTCTAAAATAATAGATTGGAAAATGTGTGTTTGAATTTGGCATATGGGCCTCACCATTAATAAAAATGATCAATATTAATATTTTATTAAAGTTGGATGTTTTAATTCTTGGGTCCAACTTTCATAACAGTTCACCTGGAGATAAACAATTTGCTCTCCTATTGTTTCTTTCACTACTTTTGCTTCACTTGGTTTTAAGATAAACTGATGGTGCCATTACACCCATTTTTGGTGTCTTGCTCAGAGACACTTTAGCAGGACAGATGCTTTAATGTAACATGACAAAACAATTAGCACCTGTCTCACTTCAGGTAAATAAGAATAAAGACAAAGATAAGAGAGACTATATCCTGTTTGGATGCATGTTACAGTCACATGGTGGATGTGTGTCTCACCTCTCTTCAGAAGGCTTCCTCTGCCGTCCAGGCTGCAGTTCCAGCGCTCACTCCTGAACTGATAGCGACACTCCAGCAGACTGAGGCGCACCGACTCCCGCAGCGTCTCGGCCAAACCGGGCTCCCGGCGGCAGAGTCTCTTCTGCCGCTTGGTCAGAGTCATCTGTTCGCACTGCTTCAGGTGGGCCTTCCCTGTCGGAGGCTCTTTGGAGAAGGGACCTGGTAGAAACACCAAGGGCTCTCGACCGGTCAGCCTTGAAGTGGACAGAAAAAACGGATGAGGAAAAAATGAGAGTTGCAATTGTAAGTAATGTGCAATCATTTTTCTAACTTTGGATTAAACAAAAAATGATATTTTCTCTGTCTTATTTTAGTTTTTCTGGTTGATGTCAACAATAAAAATCCTAACACTGAAACAAATCAACAATTCGAGGAAAAGTGGCAAAAATATCCAAATAAATAAAATTAATTTGTCCGATTTACATCTTATAATACCTCTGGTGATAAGTGTGATTTATAGCAACTCATTAGCATGAAAAAAAGTGTTGAGGTTAAATCAACACAATAACAATAACCGCAATAGTTTGTGCGCAATTACGCGTGCGTAATTTGGAGAGCATTTGGAGAGGTGGTTGTTTTGATCTCTTCTTAGGATCTAAACAACAAATGCAATTAATTACTGTGATAACTGCAAGTTAAAAAGAAAAGAAAGAAAGAATAAAGAAACCAGCTGACCCAAAGTAAGCTGCAGAGTGCGAGAGGAGGATGCAGAGTGCAATGAGTCGCAGTAGGCAGGCGGTCCGTGGGAGCCTGGAGCGCATGGTGCCGGGTTGGCGCTGCTCTTCATCTCGCTGATTCTTCAACGGAGAAAGTCTCTGCCGTCTGGTCGGCGCACTTCTTAAGGGTCCCCACATGCACACAGACTTTCAAATCCCGTGCACCAGGCCCTGTGGCCCGCTGGGAGGCAGGGCCCGCTGGGATGGGAGGGAGGGAGGGGGAGCATCATCTTGCTGCACCCTCATTGGATTCTCTCAATATTGTTACTGTATGTTCCCTCCCACTGCAACACCACCCAGGTGGTTGGAGCTGCAAAGTGACTGGGTTTACCTGCTGTACTGTAGAAATCTCCAACACACCTGGGACTAGGATGTTAAGGTGTCCAGCCATCGTGGTTTTATTTGTGTTCAGTCTGTGTCAGTTCCTGAAGTATCCATGAACACTGCATGAACAACAGTCTAACAAATGATATGCAGCACCTTCAAAAGTAGTGTGTTGGTTTCATGTTTAAAGCACCAGACCCTATGTTGAACCACAAGGGCAGCACACATCCACGCTGAAGTGTCTTTGACAAACAGTCCCTGACCATGGGGAAGAGAAAACAAAAAGAGAATTTCCTCATTTCAGACATATGTTATTACTTTATAATCTTTATGATTAGGCAGCATTATTGCACCAGTCTTGAAAACAAATTAAAGCGCAGCATTCAGCATCCAAGAGAACCCTATGGACAAGAGGTAAATGATCCATGAAGTCTCAGATTAAAGGACACAAACATACAGTATGTTATTACAGGCCCTTTAGCCTGTTCTTCCAATCAAACTACTCTCCATGTTCTCCCAAACCCCATTGGTTCTTCAGAGGAAAACCAACCATGGATGGAGCCCCATCTAGTGGAGTCAATGTAACAAACTGGTCGATAAAATGTCAGAAAACAGTGAAAAATGTCAAAATGTCCTTATAGCCAAATTTGTCCAATCAACAGTCCAGAACATAAGAGATAATCACTTTACTGTTGTACATAACAGACAAAGCAGCAAATTTGAAACTGGAACAAGATTTTGTAATCTTTGCTTGAAAAATGACAAACAATTAATCTATTATCAAAATAGTTGCTGATTATAATTCTGACAAACAACTAATTGATTAATTGACTAATCGTTGCAGCTTTAATTTTCACTATAAGTCAGCTGTCTGCCTCAGGTCAAATTCTGTTCCCAGTCACAAATTAGTTGTCATAGATAGGCAGTATTTTTAACACATCCTATGAAAAGTTTAGTGAATGACATACTTGTATGTGTTATGTTGTAGTGCTGTGTTGTGTCATTTTTTTTATTTATTTTTGTTTGGCCTTATGTTGTCACATTAGGTTATAAAGGAGAAGTTTTGTTTTAGCTCCATCATCAGTTCTTTTCATTGAAAAGACTATAAAACATATTGCTAATCACACAGTATGTGCTTAGTTATTTGAAAGCCCTAAATCTTCACGGATATTTGACTCTGACAGAATGTAGGAGTACAACAAGCTACTGATCACACTGGTTCAACTGGCACTGGGCCTTTTCTAACTATTTACTTGAATTTTCTTACTGCAATCTTTCTATCCACCAAAATCCAGACAAGGAAAGACACTTTAGATTTCAGTGTAAATATTTTGTAAATGTCAGATGTTTGTCTCCTCCAACATCAAATACTTAAAATACCCTAACTCTATAACTGGAGTAATTGAGTTGTTGTTTGAAGTAGTTTCAGTTCAGGAGATTAGTGTTGGCCACTTCATTCTCAGTATTTAAGAAAAACTGTGCTGATTGAAAATGTTTTAGTTTTTTTCACGCTATGTCGTAAGGATGCAATTCCTGTTTACACTCCATACCGTTTGGTAGCACTAATGTACCATTTCCATGTCTGTCGCCGTTTTAAATACCACGAAGAAGAAGATAAAGTGGTTGATGACGACGAGAAGTCGACGACGACGCCGGAAAACGCCATTTTGTTGTTGAACAGGACGACGAAGGATCGAGAAGCATTAGTAAAGGTACATATATTACTTGGAAACGTTTAACTTTAGTGGGTCACGGATATAATTTAAATCGAAATAAGGAAGGAAACCAAGAACCGTTAACTTCTTCAGTGTTACAGTTTCCTGTAATCTGTGGAAGCTTGAAGCCGGACACTTTTTAGCCCGTTAGCGTTAGCTGTTTCCTTAGCAGTTTAACTTTAGCGCCACCGTGTTTGCTTAAGAAGTTTTTAGCATTCTGTTTCTAAATGTAAACTTTTCCTAAATAATAACCAGCGATTCAATGAGTCACTGATGTCTTTCTATGCTCTGTTAAGTTAATGTTAATCTATGATTCCTAAAGCCGATGGCTAGGCTAGCTAACGAGCTAACATTAACGAGCTTCCATTTGGGTTGACGTTAACTCCCCTTCCTGCTTTATGGCTGACGTTAGCTCCCTAATAATCTGAGAGTTTGAAGGCAATTACACCCCCAACTACAGGCTACATTAACGTTACCGTTACGTGCAAATCAAACTTCATTTACAGTATTTCACTAGGTGTCAACAATTGTATAATTTAAAATAAGGCAATGTTCAATTCGTCGACGTTAGCATATCGTTGTATGGGTGGTGGAGTCAAGTGACGGAGCTTATGATGAGCTCTTTGGCACAGGTCTTTACACAGAGCACAATGTTTTCACAAAATTATCTCGTCAATTTTGAATAACCATATTTGGAAAGTTATTTCATTGACATCCAAAAACCTCCTGGTGATACCTCGCGTCTCGTGGGATAAAGAAGAACCTGTCATTCCTGTTTACTCAGCAGCTATTTAACAGGACGTCCTCGTTTGTCTGACAAGCTACATGCTACTCTAACCCTAGATGACGGATTCATGATTTTTACGCAAACTTGAGCAAGACTATCATAAATACTTGACATGGTTCTGTAAGACAAGTGTAACTTGTTTTCAATCATCTGTAAGGTTTTTTTATTAATCAAGTTATCACTGAATTTGAACATATTGAAAACACCTATTAACATATTCCCACAGTCCAGAGTTACAGCTTCAAATTGTTGCTTTGTCCAACCAATAGCCCAAACCAAAAGATCTACTATTTACATCATATGAAACAGAGACAAATGTTTGTCAATGGCATTAAATGATTAATGGATCATCAACATATTTGGCATTTTATATTTTGAATAGACCGATTGTTTCAGCACTGTATGGTTGTGCTACTGGCAACAATCGGAGGACCTAAGTTGTTTTCAAGTGGATCGATGGAATAATTTCTTTCTTGATTAGATGTTCAGTCTTGCTTACAAGTATCTTGTTACCTGTCTCGTGTCGAGGCTTCACTGACCTCTTTTTCTGTTGCCCTCTATCATTGACTTTATTGTGTACCTTTCAAATAACTACTGGGTATTGTCAGCCTCTCTTATTGTTTCTTTTTCAGCCTCAGCTATAATACACCTCAGAGTGTTCCTTGTTTGGTCATAATGTTTTGTCTGTTGCTAATAGATGAGCTCAGTCCTTTATTGTGTGGCCATTGTATTTGACAGTTTGCTTCAGCTGACATATAATTGGCTGTGTTATGTCATATGACTGCAGTTTATAAACATCCAGTGTCTTGAAATGACAGAGGATAGGGCTGGATAAAAATGTAATTTTTATCTTTACTCAATTTAATTGACTTAGCAAATCTAAATATTGATGTATTTGTATACTATATTCAGCTTTAACCAATTACCTACCACCCACAGATGTTTCTGTTTTGTTTGGCACATTTTAAGTATCTAAAATCATAATGGGGAGAGAAGAAGCAAGTTTGTTTGCAAGCTTTGTTATGATACCACCTGGATAGACAGGTCTCATGCTAAATTTGTTGCACCAGAACAATCAATATTGTCTTCAAGGTGATCTTGCCTTTGGTTTGTTCTTTGAATATTAGAGTCAGTGAGAGCTTTTATTTGCTTGTAACACAAGAAGGGACAAGCTGTAGTTCTCTCTCCAGAGGCCACCTGTTCTGTGAGCCATTGGGATTTGAACGTGGGAAGTAGGGTTCCCTAAGTAAACTTTCATTTATTTCATCTTAGCAGTCGATCAAAATTTGTTTCTGAACAAATCTTAGGTTAGAAATAAGTAGTCCAGTTGTTGAATCTTCTCATGTTGAATCTAGCATGGGCTCTACTGCACTGCTGTTGTGTCAGTATAACGAGTGATTGTGTTAACTGGTGACTTTCAGTCTCACAGGCCTGTGGTTGAAATGGGTGTGCGGCAGTGACAGGTGGCTCCTTAATGGCACGTGTTTAAACCACAATAGAACTCTTGAATTCAGTTTGCCATGTATATTCTTCTGGTCTTTTTTGCCTTCACATTATGTAAATTAAACATTGTTGCTAACAAGAAGCACTTGCCTTTATTAAAGGCGCATTAGCATTAGTCCACTTTTTAATGTGTGGAGATAAATATAGATTGGCAGAGCAGCTAGTGACTTATGAGGAGTTTGACACTCTTATACATGTGAATCAGTTAAGTATGGGCCCGATTTGAGGATGATGTATATAACCTTAGGCTACAGTTTCCCACATAAGAGTGTTATTAGAGGTGAATGAGTCTTGCTGAGCAAACCACAAACCAAACGTGAGAAGATTTATTATTGTTGGAGTTGTTAGAACAACAGAAACACTTGCTGTTGTGCAAGGATTCTTAGAGACCAATGCCTCTTTTACCTCGTAAACATTCTTTGGCAAAGTGCAGACACCGGCTGTACTTCCTCACATATTTAATTTTAATTAATGACACCACATATGTCCTACCACTTGAGACATTTGAAATTTTAAGTGCTGAAAGCAGCGCTGGCTGAAAATGAGAAGCTTACATTTTTGTACTCTGCAAGATAACAGCTTTGTTATCGTCAATTTTTTTTTTTACATTTACACACCAAAATTTTCAGTTGCTTATGCAGTGATATGCTGCACTGTAGAGCAAGCTACTATTAAGGAGAGGAGCACGCCGCAACACTAGAATTAAAAAAAGTCAAAGATTAATTTCTGACAGCCCACCCCACAAGTGTGTGTGATATCTGCGGAATAATCGTCTGTCTGCCTTTTCCTGCTCTAAGCTATTGTTGGACTGGACATTTTGCATTGTCAGCCAATCATCATACAGGTGGAAATGTGTCATACATGAGACATTGATATGAATTTCTTAACTGGCAGTAGATGCAGTTGTCCACAATCTAGCACTGCCCAAAGACATATTGTCATCTTAACTACTCACTCTTGCAGTTTCTGAACTGGAAGAATGTGCTCTCTTTTACTTGCTGATGCCTATCTCTATTGCAAACTTAGCCTGCACAGCTAACACACAACTGAGCAGAGCAAACTGAGGCACGTTGTCATCAGACATTGTGTAAAAATTTTAAAACCACCCAAGTATAAGCAGGTGGTCACTGAACACCTCCTAGAATATACTGACAATATTGGCCTTTCACATCCTGTTTTATTTTCCTTTTATGGAGCATAACATGACTAATAAGGATGAATGTTGGTATGGATAATCTCTCTGTCATTGTTCAGTGTGGTATCACAATTTACCAGCCTGATATTGTTTGTCTTTCTGCAGGTCAGCCAAGATGGGGAATATACATGCCCTCTTTAATAAATTGTTTGGCAAGAAAGAAATGAGGATCTTGATGGTAGGACTGGATGCAGCTGGAAAGACTACCATCCTGTACAAGCTCAAACTGGGAGAAATTGTTACCACAATCCCTACCATTGGTGAGAAATTAACACCTACAGTGATTGATACCTTGTCATTGATAAGAATGGTCAAACTCAAACATTTTTATTTCTTGTTTTCACCTTCATTTAGGTTTTAATGTTGAGACAGTAGAATACAAGAACATTAGTTTTACAGTGTGGGATGTCGGCGGTCAGGACAAGATCAGGCCACTCTGGAGGCATTACTTCCAAAACACACAAGGTGAGAGTCTTCCTAATGTTTTTAAATCTCATAAAGTCTGTCGTACAAGCATTAGCTCCCTGTTTGGCTGATGCATGTGGAGACCTTTATCCACTTCCATCATACCAACCTCTCCTTTTTTCCATTTTTAGGCCTTATCTTTGTAGTGGACAGTAATGACAGAGAGCGAGTTGGTGAGGCGAAAGACGAGCTGATGCGAATGCTTGCCGAGGATGAGCTGAGGGATGCTGTGCTGCTTGTGTTTGCCAATAAACAGGTGAGTTTGAGTCACGAAAAAGCATCATTAGTCAGAGAACTTGGCACCTATCAATTGGCCATCGATCTCTGAAGAGGGGATTGGTCCACTAACATTTGTTTGGTATAATCAATAAAACAAAAGATGCAGAGGCAGCTGGTGCACTGATTCCAATCCAGCTTATATTGTCAGTCTGCTCGTTATGTTAATTAAACAACTGATGATGACAAATGACCTTTGTCCGTGCAAACCTTCAAAAGGATTGTCAGTGTTTTTCTCTTCTCATTAATTAAGTGGTGTGTTTTTTTGCTCTTTCAGGACCTGCCCAATGCCATGAATGCAGCTGAGATCACAGACAAGCTGTCCTTGCACTCCCTGCGCCAGCGTAACTGGTATATCCAGGCCACGTGCGCCACTAGTGGAGATGGTCTCTACGAGGGTCTCGATTGGCTTTCAAACCAGCTGAGGAACGTAAAATGATCCATCAGTCCACCTCCTGTTTGTCATCTCTGTCTGCAGTGTGATGGGAGACTGCACTGGTCCTGGTCTGATTCTCTTCTCTCCTTTCCTCTTTCATCCGAAGCGTTGGACCTTTGGCCAGTGCTCCCCTGCATCTGTGTACTCTATGGGTGTGTTTGGATGAGTGTTTTTGGATGAATGAATGAATGAGTGTGTGAGCTGAGTGGGAGCAGCCCTGCTGTGCCTTGAACACAGTTAACTCTCCAGCACCTCATCCCTCCAGTGTCCGCACATCCAAAGGCACTGGTCTCCTCAAAGCAAAGATGTTGAGTTTTGTGTGTCATCTGTCGAGAACGTTTAACTAACAATAATTCAGTTTTTACATCTGCTAGTGACATTAACACCTCTTTGATAACTGTTAATTCACGCTGAGAAGCCACACAGTTTACCACAGTGTATTCCATGTCATGTTTGTTACAATAAAATACCTGACATCACAGATCAGTTTTGACTACTTCAGTGAACACTGGATACTTGATCCTCTTATAGTTTAGTTCTTCAGATTTTTTGTTTGAAACTCATCTCTGTATACTTCAAATCCTGTTAATGGATTGTATCGTATTCAGTTTCTGTTCCTGTTGATGAGTTTCCCTATTTGATGAACAGTTTCTTTAGTTTTTAAATTCAGGTCAGTCCCACCTCTGGACGTTATCTCTCTCATCGCTATGACCCTGATATTTATTTTCATGGGATTTGTGTTTCATACACAGAGGATTGACTGACAGATCTGTAATGACTGAGTCTAGAAAAGGCAATAAATATTTTACATTTACATTAAGTGGAGATGTGTGTGAGTGTGGCTACTACATTGTTAGTGGATGTGTGTATCCTTGGGGTGCTGTGTGGGTTTCAGCTACATCCAGTCCGCTGGAACTGTGAGGCCTTTTTAGAGTTGCTCCCACTCTGGCTTTTTATTTACTGATAGTCTTATTTTCTCTTGTATGTATGTAGTTCTTTCAGTTAGGTTCTGTTTTTTTTTTTGTTTGTTTGTTTTTTTTTTACATTACTGTTCATGCACACATGACCTGGTTTACTTAAGTATGAGCTGACGTGCCAGGTGTGCAGTCTTTTGACTAAAATGCTCTCGGGACCAATCGGTTGGATTCAGAAAGGGCTCATTATGTCATTGTGTTTGGTTCAGTTTTCGCCTCCAGAGTGTGAGGTCGTCCCCCTCCTGTGTTTTCCAGAGGACACACGTGCCGCTCTGTTAGATGGTACAGTTGAATTAGAAGTGTTTACTCTGGCCTACTGTATGAATCAGCACTGTAAATGCTTCCTCAACGAACCAGGCTTTATGGTGTTTTTCCTGCATGTTGCCAGGGCGCTTCCCCTGTAGTTATTGACATTATGTCCCTCTGATACCGTTTGCACAACCTCATCAGCTTGCACAACACAGGCCTATGTGAAGAGCCTTTGCAAAGAACCCATAGACAGTAACCCTTCTCATCGCTCTACCAGCAGTCAGTTAAGATGTGCAAGGAAGATGTTGCACCAGTTAACCCAATAACAAAATAGCTTCCCATGCATCCATTGATCCCAAAGGCTCCTGCAATTAATAAGAATCTTGAACCGTGCACTCCCCTTACTGAGTGAATATGACTCTAAGGTCATAATATCACACTGACCTCTAAAGGAACATTCATATTCCCTTTTTGTGTTTGTATAACTGGACATTTAGGTGTTTTCTTGAAAAGTCTGAGTAACTGATTGACTCTTCTTTTGGGCTTTCTTTGTTTGTAGGTTATTGTATTTCCTAAACAACTGTAGAGTTCATAGGATAAGTGACATGATCTGGTAAACAGTAAGAAATACAAATGTATATAATATTCTGTAAGAAAATGTATTTTAACTTGACATCATTCACCTGCCCTTGTTGAGATGTGAAGCTTTAATTTTCAAGATCATTTCTGTACAAAAGACAAGGTATGTGCATATGTATTTCTTAATTACCTTTTATGCTTTTTTAAACTCATCTTGCAACATCTGATAAATGCACTATAATAAAGAGATCTCTATTGTACATCTCCACTTGCCTTTTCATTGGAATAATTTCAGAGCGAATTTCAAGGTTTTCATACCAAGAGAAATTAATGCCTCTCACTGATGAATACAGTCCTTTAAATATCTTTATGATTTAGTTGGCTGAATTCCTATTGTAATTGAATTTCAAGTAAAGTTCACATAATAAAAGCATAACTGTGTTAAGTGTCTGTCTGGGATCACAGTGATGTTAACAGCTGTGAATGTAAGCCTCAGTGTCAGATGTCCTTCAGACACTTGCCTGAACAAGGCTTTTTATCCATGTGTGGTGAATCTGGAGAACTGACAGCACAACTGAATATATAATGGTTTCATTTAATTGTTGAAAATGAAGACAAAAGGGGGGAAAATATTTTAATGTGTTTAGCTAATGGATATAGAAATATTTTATTTTGGAAGTATTCACAGGAAGTGTCAGTATGCTATCATGTCTGCCGCTGGTATGAACATGTTCAGCATTATTAATATAATCAATAAGAAAACGGATGTTTCTGTTGTCAATCACACCAATGATGAGTTGAACATGCATAATCATGTTTAACACTGAGTGAGGAATTTAAGTGTTGTTGTTCCTCTCTGTGACCACAGGAGGGCAGTGAATATGCATGTTTCTAAATCCACTTAAATCAACTACAAACAACCGAAAACTGTTATTAAAAGCTCTGTATGAAAACATTTAATAGAAATACTAAGTATATAATTTTATTTGTAATAAACACACCAGTAATGATATAATAACAATATTAGCACTTTGTATTTGACTGACTTAGGTTTATTTAGAATCATGAGTGGTCACTGCCCTCCAGTGGTCACAATGAGGAACAAACAGAAGAGACAGCAATGTTTCTAATATTTCGTCCACTTTCACTGTTCAAGTCATATTTATTCTAGAGTTTATTAGAGTGTTTTACATAATGCAGGGGCTTATATTGTTTGATATAAGCACTTTATATTATAAAACATATATAATACAGAAACATACATGTCAGTTAATAATATCTGTTTTATTTACGCTAAAATGTGGAATTGAAGGTTTCAACTGTGACCACTAGAAAAAAAATTAACAGGGTAATTTGACAACCATTTCTTTACTTTATCCACTGGCCTGAACAAGGCTATAGAATAAATAAATTCAAACAATTATAAGATGATCAGAAGATACAAAAATATACATTTTATAGATTGACAAATTTAATGTAATGTTGCATTTCCTGACTGGGGCCACTGGAGGTCAGTAAACACTCATGATTCTAAATGCATTCAGGTAATTTGGAGAAGAGAACACTTCCACTAAGTACTTTCAAAATAAGCCAATTGGAAGAGGAAAATATTCACCAAAGATGTTACTTTACTATCATGTCTGCCTTGATGTAGGTATGAACATCTTTAATGTAGTAGGCTGATTTTCAAACCAGAAAACGTTTTTTTTAGTATTTTTTAGATTTTTTTTTTTGTTGTTGATAAAATTGATACAGTTACCAATACAATACAATACAAACCAATACAAATGTTACTGTACTGAATAATTGAAAAAAATTTGGCTATACGTCTGAGGTTCAAATATACTATTTAATAATCCTGCATGGCTTATAAGGCAGTATAAGAGAGATCTCCCGCTCTGGAGAATTAAATGACAAGATATATTGTACTAATGAACAACAACAGATCAAACACCAAACACACCCTGACACTAATATGACTCATTTTGGGCATTCTTCTCTCACAAGTCTAAGGTTTAGATTCTAGGATGAGGTATTAGGTTAGTAAAGACGTCTCAAAGGGCAGGAGCTGGACAGATGGTGACGCAGTGAAGATGAGGGTGTTTTCCTGACAATTGAATAGTCTGCAGACAAGCGTTCACCCTCCTTTTCCACTCCATCTAGGTTTCAGGTGGCCAATTCTCCATAGAGTTGTTACCTTGGAAACTGCACCTTATGTATTTATAGAGACTGAGGAGACATGGAGGAGAGGGAGCAGGAGACAAGACATGGACTCTGATACAGGGAGTACACATGATGGGGGTGCAGAGCAATGGGGGTGTCATTCTACTTTTATTTTGTTAAGGCTCTTTAATTGAACACAGTGTAGCTGGTGATCACATCCTTGGAGACACATCATCTGTCATCTTGCAGGCATTGCAGATTGGAGTTACATGCTCGCTAACCTGGTCTGGCAATATTTTTATTTCTACGATCCTGCTTTGCAACTGAGGTCAAGCTGCACTGTGGATTTGAATCACTGTCACTGGTTCACGCCCATCTTTCCTGCCATAAGCTTCCTCAGTCTCTGACCAGCAAATAAAGCTGAAATGAACCTGAAATAATTCTAACAGGATATGTACACACACACACACTGCGCTACACTTGACCTTTGGCAGGTGGTCTCTCTCGATCCACTAACTCTCACCTTGATGTGTGGCATCACGCTCTGTAGTTTCACACCACATTAACCCTTTGTTCACCCAACCATGATGTCAACTTTTCAGCATCCCTCTTTGCACGAACAATCTTATGACTTTCCTATGACCTCCTGTACTACTATTACTTTTCAGCACATTTTACTGTACTTAATTGAATACATTTTCAATGACCTTTACTTGTAGTGAAGTACTTCACATTGTCCTTTAACTCTATGTTCTTCTTCCACGACTGATGACCTCCATCCTAGGGGAGACAAGGCACTGCACCATTGTTTGTCACTGATTATCTGTATCCAACCTTTAAAAATCAATCAAAAAATATTGATGTTGAATTGTAAAGGGTAGGAGGGAGTCTGAAGAAGTAGTCACATATGCATCATCCAGCCTCTTACATCAGTTTTACCTTAACCTGGTGTGATTGTTGAGCAACAATAAACAACAACAACAACAACAAAAGGTTATTGTTTATCTATGTTTCCTTCTGTGAACTTGTATTTTATGTGTGCTGAGATATATATGTGGTCCTGTGGTTCTCTGCAGTGATGAAATCTGACAATGCAGATAAATCTTTTCTATCCACTGCAGCCTTTTCTGTCTTCATGCTCAATGCATGCATGTATAACATTAATGATCACTTGCATTTCTTGGCCTGCAGAAGTCACAGAAGGTGCTCAGCAGTGTGCCTGTGGCTGGGCTGGTTTTTTAGATCCTGTCCATCCACCCACACACGGCACAGGAAGTTGACCAGTGACTACACCTTTCTATAAAGACGAGTCATCTCTAGCCTTTCACATTACCATGGAAACACAGGATTTGTTCAATTGATTGGCAGTGGACTGACGCTGAGGCCAAGATCTCTTTGATTTCATAATACAGCTCAATCTATAGTCTTGTACTTGAAGAAAGACGTCTGCTCGGTGTGAAAAAACAACAACCCAGATCATTTAATATGAATAACATATCAGATAAAATGTATTACCACCTGTATATAATACCATTTACTTATTTTTTTCCCTTCATTCTTTCAGCTGACATTTAATATATGAGCAATCTTATTGATTCGACCTGTGAGTGAACAGTAGGTCATACATTAATTATGGCCTTGGTCGTTCGATCTCCGCCTTGTTCTGTTCACATGTCGATGTGTCCTTAGGCAAGACACCAAATCCCATCAGCAGTGCATTTACTCCAGTACTTCCATTTTAATCTCCTTCACTGCTACGCCTCTTCATTTTTGAGGCAAATATACCTGTACCATGTACCTTTTTTGTCAGTGCTTTTATCTGACAGTTTAGTCATTAGTTACTTTGCAGACTCAAAGTGTTAATACAAAATATAATCAAATAATACATTCTGATATAATAAGCTACCTGACAGTACATGAAGTACTGGTGGATACAATTAGTCTCACCTTTATCAGCTGCCACGTTAAAGAATAAACATAATGTATTCATAGTTATGATTCAATAATATATAATCATATAATACTGTATATGTTGCTGAAATGAGCTATTCTGCATACTGAGTACTTTTACTTTAGGTACTTTAAGTATTTTTATGGTATTTGTGATTCAGTAAAACTTTGGTCAGGTACAAAAGGACTTTATAAATGCACTCCATATAATAGTAAGATTACAACATACACTTCCATGTTAATGATGTATTTACATTTCCTGAAATCTATACAGGCGGAAACAAATTTGTTCATGTATGTAAAGTGCAGTGTACATGTTGGTTTATTTATCTATAAAAGGAAGAAGGAGTGGTCTGATTTGTCATTCGGGCCTCGCTGTAACTTATATCGAACGCACCCATTGCGACGAGGCGGTTTCATTGACTGTATGGGCGGTTTAGTCAAACTGGCGTCCGGCGGTGCTTGTTTCGCTTACCTCGTCTGCAAACACTTTCAGCACAACTTTGTTTCCAGCTCGGTGCTTTGATTGATCCTCATGCCAGCTGTCAATCTCAAACCCACTTACTCTTGGTCTAAGGTAAATATCTGTCACAGTTTGTTATTTGTTTTTTGTTTTGTTTGTGTTAGTTGTTTGCTAACATGGACGTCTTAGCTACATCAGCAAGCTACTAGCAAGCTCTGTCTCTACAACCAGTAACTGTAAATGTAACATAAATGCAACAGAATAAGAAGTACAGAATTTTCCCTCTATTTTTTAGGAGAACAAGAACACGAGCTAGCAGGAAAAATGGAAATACTTCAAACTCTGAGTACCACAATTTTGTCTATTTATGTTTTTCTTCATTTTGGACTTTGGATATAGCACAACATCTAGTAATAATATAACATAAAATATTCATATATAACATGATATTTTAATGATAATGGATAATTTAAAAAAAGACAAATAACAAATGAAAGGAAAGATGGCATCAGTAGACAGTTATGTATGTTGCACCATTAATGTCTTTATAGAGCTCATCCCAAGTTTGACCAGTTCATGTGCCTCAAATTTGAGCTTAACACTTGAGTAAATTAACCTCGTTATATTTATTATGGGCTTCAGTGCTTTTGCAGTATATTTCCCCCTTGGTTGCTGCTTTTTTCTTTGGCTTGCCCACCAGCAAATGTTGGCCTTCAGTAGAGAGCAATAATGTGTATTGGCTTGAGGGATTTAAACATGTTTGTTGTCTTACACACAGCCTATTCTATGTTTTCTGTAGTTGAATGCTATCTCTTTTTTCTGCTTCACACTGCTGCTACCATCAGCAACTTCAAGCTTATATCCACTTTCTGATTGTCATCTGCTGCTTGTCAATATGTTTCTTAAGAGGAGGTTCTGCTGCTAGTCATGAATGTTTGTAAGATTTGGATGCTTTAGTTATAAGAACAGTTTCCCCACATGCCTTAACATTCATGAATATGAACAGCATTCATGCTATTTTACAAAACAATCTGTCGTATTACAAATCAAATACTGTATATTACAGTTCAACATACAGGTTGTGCCATACCATGTACATAATAACAGACAGAAAGAGATTTCTTCTATTTGAGTTAGATTTCCAATGGGCAAAGGTGGACTGGGCATAAGTGCTTAAGCAGCAGTAACACTGCTGGATTTCTGCAAGGTTTTTAATAGTTATATGATAAATGTTTGTCATATAATTGGAACAGTTTTGGTTCAGTGTGTATTGCAGGTTTAGAGTGATATCGATCATGTTAGACATTTAGGTCTATACACGGCCTCTTAGCTGTTCTCTTTGTACCCAGAGGATCTGACTTGCTGCACTGCCAGCTCTGAATGCACAGTGTCATTGAATGATGCTCTGAAGGTTAGAATGAGACATAAGCAACTGTGTGCATTAGGGTATGTGTTTGCATATGGAGTGTTTCTGCATGTTGTAAATGAAAGGTTGATAGATGATTGATGCGTTATGACAGTTACCTTTTCTCTGTCTCTTATACAGTAAGAGCACCTCTTGCCTCCTGCATGTCCTGGTTGTCTTGTCTTCCTGCGTCCAAGTCACACTGTCATTGACATTCCTCCACAACCCCCCTCTAATAACCTCAGATGGCCAGTTTCCACTGAAGCGAGGGCAGATCCATTGTGCCACAGAATGTGCTGAAGGGTTTCTGGGTCGATGAGCTCGCACAGCTGAGATGGAGAGAAGGAGGACAACCAGGACAAACTGGGTTTCTTTAACTCTTTAGGGACAACCAAAAATTTCTTTCGAGGCCATGAATTTAAAACTAGTGAAATTATTTCTGCAAAAACCTAATCATTTTTAGATTGAGCTCCCTGATAATTCACAATACAATATCCTTAGTTCCACAGCCAACAATAAAACAGCAGATGTCACTTTATTAGAAAACAGTGGCAGGAAGTGCTTATCAACTCTACTTACTCAGCAAGTTGCACCTCTGCAATGAGCAGCTTCCTGCTCAGTAAAATATTGAAGCCTTTAGGCAAAACATGCCATCAGCACTACATAATGTCCAATATTGTTTTCTTAAAGAATGACAGTAGACCGTAGTATTGTAAGCCATTTCACTAATGATGCAGATCATAGCAATTATCTCAACATGACAACATCCTTGGGCTGATAATCTTTAGACCTACTGCAGCAGTTTTATGATTGCTTGTTTACCAGTTGTTTGCAGGTATACAACATGAATTATAACCACATTGCAGTGGTATTATGAGAGGTAACCAATCAGTTGGCATGTATATTGCCTGCTGAGTGCACAGGCTTTGTGTGAGTTATTCCATGTCAACAGACTTTACTGCAAATCACATGAAATGAACCAGTAAAATAGCCATAGCAGGATGTAAATAATTGATGCAGGGTTCATATAGATCAAAATTGTTTTTGTAAGCAGGCTGCTTATGTTTTTAATAACAGCACATTGCACATGTGAAATTTATATTGTTACATTTTTCATTGCCCTACTTAAGTATCCTTATCAGTGCAAGGATGTTGCTATATGTAAGTGAAAGTAGAGAGTGTGAAAATGTATTTGGTCCAGGGTGAAAAAAATACATGGATTTACTACACTCTGACTCTACAATAAGTTTCTCTGTTTCCTTAGCAGAGAGTATCAGTGTACAAAACATTCAGCCAGCAGCTTCTAATTTTTAGCTGGTTACAACGATGAACATCGCCTGCGGCAGATCATATCAGCTAATTAATGCTGATTCTGTGATAGGCCAAAATTAAACTTGGCTGTTTTCCTCCTCTCTGCAAGCAGGCGTCTGTATTCTGCTCTAAAGATCATTTGTAAGTGAAGACCCTCTGTAATATAAGCTAATTAACTTAATCATTTTGAATGAGGACCTCCAGTACTGAGTACCTGTTATTTTAGTGTCCAGATATTAATCAACATGGCATATCGTTTCTGATATGTAAGTATCAGATTGTACTGACAAATATCCAATATTGAAAGATCGGGATCGTGGACGGTCAAAATTGATCAGGAGATCCCTAGTACAAGTTGACCACTATCACCTGAAGGCATCATTGGTTTTGATCTCTGAGAGGATCCTTCTAAGAATATACTTTAAAGGGTTAACAAGGCAGCCCCAAGCCAAAGGCTCCTTCAACTGTGACATGGCTGAGTGCCATATTCCTGCAAGTGTGCTTGAGTGCTGGTGTAAGATGCTTAAATAGTGAATTTTATTTTAATAATGGGATATTGAATTCCTGAAGAGATGTTTGGGTGCTAATTTGAATTCAAATATGTGCAAAGTTACCTTAATGTAAGGTGTAGTATGTGGTGAGGGGTGAGGAGTCAGTGTAGGTCTCTGGTCTTGTTGATGAGACTGGCTGCAGTCATAAAAAACTGGGGCAGGTAAAATCTTGCTTGTTGCCACAACTAATTTGACTTAAAAAATGTTCCAATCTCAATACTGGATCATTTGCTATTAATAGTAACCATCCCTACTGGGCAACAATCATTTTCACCACCAGCACAGTCCTAGCACTCAGAACCAAATGGCTTTAATTTAGGTCTCTCACAATGTAGTTAAGCACATTGTGCATTAATGGGTCTTTGTTCATATATATACATTAACTATACTCACTTTACTTTTTGTTCATGATTTTGCCTGACTACTTTTATATCCATCTGTGAACACACATCAACATTTGTGCATTTATTAGCAGTAAATGAAGTGAAGTGAATTACATTTTATGTTCCAGAGCTATGTTTTATTAAAGGTTAGCCACCCATTGTTGTTGTGGTGTTCATATGTTTGTGCCATTACACCTGTGTTTGCTGGTTTTTGGTCAAATACGGTGCCTTAACTAGGATGTATTTCATGATGCTTGTAACAGATGTTTCTCTTTGTATTGCCTTTAGTGGAGACTGGTATCTGGAAAACAGTCTTTTAACCTCCTGTACTTTAACATCAACCTGAAAAAATGAATAAAATGTATGTAAATTTGTGCTGTTGTATGGATTTGTCTGCTTGTCTTTAGCTCGTGTGGACAGAAGACAGCTGACAAGCTGATGTATCCTCTTCCTGAGTCTGTGCGCCAGCTGGACATGACGGACAGGCCAGCGTGCTGTGTAAGTCATGTGCAGCTTGACCATACATTATTCATCACTCTCATCATGGCCCTCCATCCTCTTTTATCTCTCCATCTCCTCGCATTTTACTTTCTCTCCCTGTCTCTCCTCCTCTTACTCTCTTAATTCATCAGCACCCATTAGCTGCTAAAGCCTCTCTCTATTTGACAGCAATATTCTGAATCGCTCTCATCCACAGCACCTGACAGCTTCCATGGTCTTCACTGTGTGTCCTTGATTTCACTCCATCCATCTTCTTCCCATAGCCACTTGTAGCTCATTTTTTGCCCTTTCTGTGTCCTCTATCAGATACAGTATTGTACACGATTGATTTCAGTATGGATTTTTCACCATTGTGCTTCAAGGGCATTCTTCAATAGCAGACATAACGCTGCCCTACTTCTGGACTGTGATTGTTGGTGCCTGGAGATGATAGTCACTGGGATTCAAAAGAATAATAATTTATGCTGGCAAACAAACATCCAGCAGAGCAGAGCCACAGGCCACAGTGATGCTGAGGTTGCCCTCCTGTGGCGTCCTTCTCGTCATTCTCACCTGCCACTGCGCCAATCTTTTACAACCTCGCCTCGGGCCCAACACAGCTTCATCATTAGCTGCTGTTGTCACTAGGGGATATTTCAAGTGTGCACTCCTGTCTCTCCCCTCCACTCTCTCTCCCTTCCTCGCATCACCAGCAGCACCCTCCCCCATCCTCCCCGGTTCCTGGTACAGTAGATGCTTCAAGCATTTCTCCACCCGCCCCCCTGCTAGCTCAGCTGCTGAGCCCCACACAGGACCATGTCCCTGGACTCCCCTTTATTACCATATCATGAGATGTGCCGTAGGCGTGTAGCATTGCAGCGTGCCGCCTGTGTCTTTAAGAGAGAGAGAGAGAGAGAGTATAATGTGTAATGGGGAGCAAATAAGGCATGGAGCGAGCAAGTGAGAGAGAGTGGGTGAGGGAGTGTGAATTTATCATGGGCAAAATTTGTGCTTCATTCTTAGCTATGTGCTGAGCATCCCTGCACCGGCATGCACAGTCTCCCAAGGCTCATACTGCTGAAGAGTACGCCCCTCTCTCTCTCTCTCTCTCTCTCACACACACACACTCAGGCTCTCCCACTCAACCTCACCCTCACACACACACATGCACACACACACACGTGCTTGCAGTCACACACGCGCAGTACTGTGAGGAGCGCCGCTGCTGGACCACAGCCATCTCGCGAAGGAGGTTCCAGCGGCGGGAAGAGAAAGCCAGAGCGAGCGTGAGACAAAGGGAAGGAGGACGGTAGAAGGAGAGGAGCGAATAGGAGCGCGGGGACCGGCACAAGGAAGGAGAGAACCAGCGCTTTGTGAAGAACGGAAAACGAGGGACAGGAGGAGGGAGGAGGAGAGAGGAAAAAAGAGGAGGGGGAACAGGAAACGCGATCACTTTCAGCTGCAGCGGTCTGTGTCGCAGCATGGGCAATGCACCATCCCAAGGCATGTCAACTCTATCATACTTGTGTAGCAGGTATCTTTTTGATTCTGCGTGCTGTGCTATCCAACCAGATGGCTGTCCTCCTGTCACACTCTGTGAAAGCAGGGGATGGGGGTTGGGCTGAGGGCTCGTGGAGCGCGGCACCGCTTGAGAAGAGTGATGCCGTAAGGTAGCATCAGTTAATGGGTAGTAGGTGAGACACCTGGGGAGAGGCTTGCAGGGATGTTGGAGACGAGGATGAGGTGCTGGAAGCACTGGGTGGAGGCACCATTTGTGGGAGCAACAAGAAATGGGAGGGGGCTGTTGTACAGCAGAAGTAGCATCAGTGAAGCAGGTGGTGCTGGTGGGTGTGAGTGTGTGTGTAACAGAGAGGGAGGTGACGGGTGAGAGAGATTTTTGTCATCTGTGTAGTTAAGCACAAAGTGTGACAGTGTGATTTTTGCTTCCCTGTGTGTTTTTGTGTGTGTGTGTGCGCGCGTGCATGTGTGTTTGAGTGGTGGTTGCAACTGCTGCTGTCGAGCACATGGACGACCTCTGGGAAGCATAGCCCTCAAAGGGGAGTGTGTGAAAGACAATAAGCGAGAGAAGAAAAATATTGATATGACAAATAAAGGAATTGACGGATGTGCTGATATCTTAATGAGGGGACGAGGCAGCTTTGCCTTAAGTGAATGGGGGATGGTATTGTAAATGGATGCTCGGGTGGGTCAACTCCTTCATGTGATGCTCTCTCTGTTCCCTTCGGGACTCCATCTCTCTTTATCTTCTTACAGTCTCTTTCTTTTAATCTCTCTATTTCACTCTCCTCTACAGTCCCTTTGGTATAATACTAGTTGCACGCTTTGTAGTCTGAAAATGCTGTGCTTGAAAACGCCTTTTTGTAGAGAGGCAGGCATATTTGACTCTAGATGTGTATGTGTAGATACACTGTATTTCTGTATGCAGTGTACTGTGTGCATTTGTATCCATATGTGATATCTGTGTTTCAGGAGGAGGGAGTGTAAATGTAGAGAATCAATACAAAAAGAGTGCAAAGGGCGTGGGGGTTAAAGTAAGAAAGATTTGGGGAACATATACTCAAGGCATGCTGCAACCCTCCTGGGATTGAAAGGCTTCACTGACAGGCATCAGAGGAGCAAGTATCCATTATCAAGACGCAGAGAAAAAAAAAGAGGAGAATAGGGGAAAGGGGCGAACGCTCACTTTTCAGAGAAAAGGGCAGCGCAGCACAGCTCAAGGAATTCATCCGCCTTCATTTCCCTCTCTAACTGTTCAGTCTCCCTCACCTATTTCTCCCTCCAATCTTCCTCCCCTCCTCTTCATCCCTTGCTTGCATCTCCCCCAGGGACAGTCTGGTAGCTAGTGGGGAGAAGGGGAACAAGACAAGAGGCAGAGGATATGAAAGACGGGGAAAGAATGAAGGGAAGTGTAAAAGAACAAAAGCCAAAAAAAGGGTTTGCACGTAGATGGGCAGGTAAGTTGGGATGCTGAAGTCTTGTGGGGGGTAAGAGCAGTATAATTCTCTTTAACAGTGTTGAGTGTCTAAATGAGGTTGTTACTTGGATGATTTCAAGGGCTCAACAGTGGAATAGTAAACAGCTCTTTAAACCTGTTTGCTCGTGAGTGTTTTCTCAGCTGTGTTTGGTGTAGAATATTGATGCCCTCAACTTGTCTGGTCAGTTTTTGGCTGCTCTGCTGCCGGGTGACCTTTGAAAGGTTTCATTTCTCATTTCTCCAAGTTGATATTTGAATCCTCTCGTCTGACGTTCTTATCGCTCTCTTTAAACACAGAGGAAATCGGTTTGAGGCTCAGGTGAAGGCAGACACAAGCTGCAGTGTCATGAGACCTTTTGCACCGGTCACAGATCTGTGTGTCTATTGGATTTTTTTTTTCAGTTATCACTGTAAAGCTTGTCCTTGGAGTTCTGTCTGTAGTCAGTCTATCTTAGAGGGATTGACATGGATTAGGCTGAATGCTGAACCATGGTTGTCTTTTTTTTCTTAAAACAGGGAATTGATTTGGATGAATGTTAAAGCAATGGCTCTCTTTTCTATAGAAACATAACAGTTTTTAATCGTGTCCTCCAACAGAAGATTTCTTGCCGTATGGGTCTGCAGTACTCAGGACTGCCATCAGTGTTGGTTGCTTTAATTTAACTTAAATCATCCATTAACTACTGCCTCAAACCATACTAAGGTTGGAGCTGTGCATTCAGGCCACCAGTGAGCGAGCACTTCCTCAGATCAGGCTTAGCTTTGCCAAGTTAGCCAGTAGAGAAATCTACCATTTACATTTGGTATTCACAGTTTAACCTCTGCCTATCACGGTAAATTGAGCATCTTTATAAGCCCATTAGAGTTGTACCAGTTCACACTGCTGGGCTAAACCGTAAAGAATAGATTAAGCAGAGTCAAGCATTAAGCCCAGTATTAGCCTGCTGGAGAGCTAATGCTTATCGTTATGTTGCCATTGTGCAGAGACGGCAGATCCTGCTAGCTTTATGCCTCCATGTTCTACCTAGTATGTTCAGCTGAGGTTTATGTCAACACACATGTCTGTCTATCTGCTGATCCTCTCCAGTGAGGCAAAGCCAGAGCTGTGTCTGGGGGGAGGGGAGGAGGGGGGGGGGTGGCTGCAGTGACTGAGATGCTGTTATGCTGCATGTTGAAGTGATGTTACACTGTATGAAAGGAGAATACTGGCAAAGACAGAAACGTGGCGTGGGTGTAGATGATATGTGATGACTATGTGATGAAGAATAGGAGGTGTTTGTGTGGTACAATGCTGTGATTTACTGGAAATAAACTCTGTCCAGTACCATTTGTTCTGAGACTGAAAGTATGAGGTAATGTGATGACATCTTGGCCACAGTAGCTCGCTATTTTTTCTCTGATATATTAGAACAACAAATTAGGATTTTGTCTTAACTTTACACAGACATGTTGGCAACAAGATGACTCACTCATGGGATGGATGTGCTGTAGGAGTTTGGATGAAGGAGGATAAACATTTGCAGACTTTGTTTAGTCAGTTCAGCCATATTTCGATAGGGAATATTTTAAATACAATACTTGATACCAAACTGATATACGCTATACAAAGATAGCGTTAAAGAGAAGAGACAGATGCAAGCTTACCTGATTGGATAATAGGTTTTGTTTTAAGCCAGCTGAGCTCTGCCGGTTTACCTTCTTTTCATTGCACAGGACAATACTGAAAGCAATAGACAGGTGGACTGCACCGGGTCATGTCATCATGTGCCTGTCAGATATTTATCTAACATGCAAGGACACAACCTCAGTTGAACCACGTTATATCCTTGCCTTTGTCGAGGTTTATTTAAGCACGGATCAGATCACAAGCAATGCGAGTTTTTGTTCACTACCGAATCCACAGCTGACGAAAGCTTTTAAGCATCTGTTATTGACGGCAGCATGCAGCCATGTGTTGATCTCAGTATGTTTGTGGAGTCATTGTTTTGTATTCATGCACCTGCTTATTCCCTAGGTCTGTGCCACACAAAGCCCCATGGATGCCGCCTTGTGATTGGCTGATGATGATGCAATGTTGTATGACAGAGGAGCTGCATGTTTTGAGGGCATTTCCAAAGTAATTGACCCTGCTGGGAATAGCGTTGCCGGAGTTGTAGTGATGTTAAACTAAATCTGCTAAACAAAACAACAAAACATGATACACAAACTCAACACATTCTGGGGCACAACCTCTCATGCATAAAAGGGGCTAAGCACATAATGATTGTATGATGGGAAAATGCCAGACTTCTCTGTCCAAATCAGCAAGCCCGTCCTTATGCTAGGGTTGCTTCATGCAGTGTCCTTGTCTCAGCAAGTTGTAAATGCACCAGGGCTTGAGCTCACATATGTGCACCCACATGCATGTATGCAAATATGTGCTTTGTGTTAGTGTACAGAAGAATGATATACATGCAACATTTGGCCATTTTAGGAGAAATTGATGGAGGGAGGCATGCTTCAATAGAACATAATTGTTCTCTGAAAAAATGATCACTACACCGCTGGGACTGTCTGCACATTTCATTCAAGAGTCTTTGCACATTTACAGTTTTATGCTTGGAGGGAATCCTTAATATTAACGGAGGTTGCAAGTCAAGAATGAAACTCCTTGTGAATGGTTGTTCTTTTACATCAGGTGGTTCTACGTATTGTGACTAATGTGAAGAGCTTCTCACAGCTGCAGTGTTGAGCACACCAGTTAGCTCTCAAGGTCATAAATGATTAAAGAGGTTACGTCTTACATACATTTATCAAAGGTCCTTGTTTTCATGCCACATTTATGTGCAGGGCTGAGTTTGATATCTGTGCATAATGATGGACTGAAGAATTTGAGGCTTCCATTTGAATTCTTGTTTCAGTAAAATGGTATTTTTTTTAGCCTCTTCTACGATGGAAAAAATCTACTCCTTCATTTAATTTTGACCTTTTCAGAGAAAACTGAAAAGAAAAGAGTGATATTGAGCTGTTACTGTTGCTAGGAGGCCCTATGACCTTCTGTTCTCTAAAAGCACACTGGCCACTCTTTGAAAAGTTAATATACTTATCTAAAATATTATCAAGTCTAATTACTTGAAAAAAACCTCAAACTGTAATTAAGAAGTTAATTAATCTCCCTCATTAATTTTAGGCAGGGCAACTTTTTTATAGCACTCATCATGTACAAGGGCAATTCAGTGAGCTTTACAAGGTATTAAAAGGTAACACAAAGGTAAAAAATGTGCAATTTAAAAAGTACAAAAGTATAGGCAAGCAAAACAAGATATACCAAATTTAAAAGTATACTAGTGTAGTTAAAATCAATTGAAAATAAAAAGATAAAAGAACACAGCATTGTGGTTCATGTATGATTTATAGATTTCCTATATTTTGACGTCAGATGTTCCTTCATATTAAAGTTGTTTTGTGCCCATATGTGAGCACATTTACCTCCACCAATTGAGTGAGTGGGTGTCCTTAAAAATGTAATGCTAAAAGATTGGGTTGCTCAGTTATTGACCATGATGTGACCAATCCACGTTAAATACGATTTCCTTGTCAAAGCCATTATGGAGTTCAGGGTTTCTGCTATCAGGTACATTCCTTCAGTCACGGCAGGCCGCAGCAATCCTTATCTTCATTTTATCGTACATGAAAATAATTCCTGTGAAGTATACAGATTTTACACTCATGAAAAAGGAAGAGCTAGTATTGGATTGGTACTCTGTATCTGCAGATACACAATACACAGAGGTCGGTTGTCGGTTGTGAGTTAGTTGTCGGTTTCAGAAGGGAAGAAGTTGGATTGGTGGATTCTATTGCTAATGTGATATCATCATGAACATTGTTGCGTTTTCTTTGAAATTTAGATAAGATAATTCTTTATTGATCCCCCGTAGGGGAAATTTGGGGAAATTTTCTCACAAAAACACAAGTATTTAAATAACAAACTTGGACAACTTTCAATTTATTGTAATGTAAATGAAGTATTTAACTTTCCTCCAGCTGCTGTCCGTAACAGTCAGGTACAATCACTTCCTGTCAGCTGGGAAAGGTTTGTGTCTGTATGCAAATCAAGTTAGTTAGCACAACATTTAATCAACCTTCTCTTAAACATCTGAAGTGGCTGCAGTTGGTTGATTTTATCCAAAAAGAGCAGAAAATAACAATAAAATTAACCCACAGCAGCTTGTACAACATTATCCTGAGGCGACTGCACTTTGGGTCCAAGAGACCAATATTTACTTCATTATCCTCTAGCTTGTCCCGGCTCACAAAGCTCTAGTTGGTCCACAGTGATCTGTTGGAGAAGTCTTGCTGCCCTAATGTGCTCCTTAAAAGCTCCAGCCTGTGAGTCATAAAAACAACTTGTCATGTATTAAGGTGTTCTGCAGTGAGATATAACAAAATGGATCCTAAATCAAAAGTAGCTTTCTGCTGACTTTGAGAGACCCGAGTGGTACAGAGCTACTTTGTGCTGCGGCAGGAGAAAGAAGAGGAAAAGATCCACCTTTGTAAGCGGTGTATGTAATGGCAACACAGCGGTTATATAATGAGAATAGCACTCAACAGTCTTGGCATATTAAGGATGCAAACTTCAACTTCTTCATTTGTTGTTATTTGACAGTTTATTAGTCGGTTAAAATGCACCCTGCCAGTAATTACGACGCTTCCAGACGGTATTTGACGGCAGCTATTTTCTACTTTAGTGACAGTTGGTACAGTACAGATCAATATGTGAAAATCTTGGAGATAATGAGGTAAATATTCAAATTCGTTAGGCAAAAGGCAGTTGTGTGGCTTCAGAACTCAACTTTTTTTTTGCTGTAATTAATAGTTACTTTTTGCCCTTTTCAGATCTGTGAAGATCTCTGCAGTTTTTCTGCAGAGATGTGAAGTGATACTGCAGCAGTCACATAGCAAATACTTGAATTTAATGTTGAAATACTGACTTCAGCAGTGTGTGAGCCTGAGTAGATAATGACAACATTTTCATTTGGTGAATTATAAAATATGGACAGTAAGTCTCTCCTCTCCCTCCACAACCCACCCAGCCTGTGGCAGTCAGCACACCGATGATTGGCAGCATGCACGGTAATCCCACTGTCAGAATTTTCAGGATGGGGACATCTTACTCATTTTATGTTCACACAGTGCACTTTTTGCTGAATTTAGACATCACTGTCAAAACCTGCTGGTGGAGGAACTAACTTGCAGACCATTGAAGAGTTTTAAGTGTATTGTAATTTCATAATTAAATAAACTCTGGATTGATTCATACATTAATTCTTGGGTCTTGGGTGTGTTTTGAGGTTAAAAAAGCTGCTTATCTGTGTCTGTTTTTGTCTTTCTGGAACATATCACATACTTAATTCCTTCCTGTAGATGTTTGTTGTTTTTAAATTCCTTTTTCCTTTGTGGACTGCAACAAGAAATGAGAGATCAGGTAGAAAAATATGTTGAGTCTGCTGATAAGGTTTGTGCACCAGGAAGCAACTTTCTCCATGCATCCGTACCCATGAGTACAACATTTGCAAATGGCATCTCTTCTTGTGGAACAAAGAGGTCTAACATCCATTTGAGCCTCACCTGGTGTTTTGTCACACCTGAAATAACAGCATGCATACACTCTGCTTTTAATATTCAGTAGAAATGGGGCACACAGTGTCAGATTCAAATACATCTGCTTCCCCCCCTGCACGGGACAGCGGTAGTCTAAACATAGGATTTGCAGATCATGTTACATTGTTCTCCTTCCCGCAAGGTTGTGTTTTGTTACGTGGACATGTTTTGTGATTATTATTAAACATTTAAAGCCAGGTGAATGCGTAAAAGGGGTTCAGAGAGAGTTGAGCAGAATTTCTTATGAAAATGTCAAGTGTAGGTTGGAGTACATTTCATATTAGGGAGAGCCTGATTTAGCTTACATTTCAGATACCTCTGGGCTAAAGACTCATTTCTGGCTTCTGTGTTACTTCACAAAGGGTGTTGAACTGTGAGGTAACTGAGAGACCTGAAAGAGAGTCTCGTCCCCTAAAACTTCCCCAGAAGAAAGAGAGAAGGGAAGAAAGGGGGAGAGATAAAGGAAATGAAGATGGTGGTGTTAGTGAGGTGCTAGAAGAAGCAGTAATAGTCTTCTTTCTTCTCACTCAGACCGTTTCCTCCTACGTTCTCCTCCCATCACTTCTGATTTTCGTTCCCAAGATGCTCAGGCAGGAATACAAAGCAGGCAGCTCAGGCTCTGATGGTTTTGGGCAGATTAGCCTCCTTCTGCTCCTGACTGGATCCAAATATCCCTCATCTCATTCTGGTCTCGGTCTCAATAGACTCCTTCACCATCTCCCTCTTTTCCCTTCTCCGCTTGACACTCTACGTTCAGACTAAAGGTTGATTTATCAAACTCTAACTAGAGATTTAGCATCACTTTGCGAATTGAAGCATCAAATATGTCTGCAATGCCTCAGGGCTTAGCTACAATTTAGATTTCCATCTTCGCTCTGTCCCAGTCAACATTTAAACCTCCATCACATTTACTGTCAGATGTGTAGCCGTCTCAATCTCTTAAATCACTCATTCATTTCAGTGTCTCTATGTCCTCATATGCTGCACCTCTTCATGCCATGGCAAGTCTCTGCAGTAAGAAAGGCTATGCACTGCTGAAACCTTGTGGATCACTTTTCATTTCCTTCCTCATTTTCCCCACTAGGAGCTACCCTTTTGACACAGAAACCAATTCCCACGTTATCGCCCACTAATATACATGTAATGACTTGTAACCGGCTGGGAAGGAGATATGGACTTGCATTTTCTGGCTGTCTAGCTGAGTTTAAAAGGTGGATTTTCTGTAACAAGGACCAACGCTGTCATAAACATTGCATGTGAATTCCATGGATGAGCCCAACCTCACTGCCACAAATGAGTAGAAAAAGGTCAGCTTTTTTTTTCCCTAGGGGAGATAGCTGTATCCCTCTGGTCCATCTAATGCTGTCTGTGTTTTGTGTGTCCAGATCGATCGGTCCATGGCATTGATGGGAAAGCAAGAGCTCTAACATAGTGCATGACATTGGCATTTTTGAAACATAGCCAATGTTCAACAGTAATGCTCGACAGGCAGAGAGTACTTGCAGAGATTTTCTTATATCTTAGGCAGAGAAAGTGTCAGGATGGATTGTCTTTGTTACTATAGTGAGCAGCAGGTGAGAGAGAAAGAGGGAGGAAAATGGCTGTGCAGAATATAACTGGATTTGTTTGGTTTACTGTGTATCTTAGTTATTGTTGCTGGTGGTAGTGAGTCACTCAGTGGTCATAATTTCAGCAGCAAGGAGTTGCCTTCTAATGTTTGACCTTGTTCAATAACTAGAGCTCTGTTGAGGACTGCACACAGAGGTAATCACTGCCAAAGCCCGAGCTCAGCCTGTATGCTATAACAAGGGTGTTTGAAGGTTGTCACAGTGTGGACGTGTTCCATCATTTGGGTTTTGTTTTGGCTTATTCTTATGTTGTTTTAGAATATTTTTTAGAGCTGCAACTAACGATTATTTTCTTGATCATTTTTTTTTCTTTTTTTGATTATTCATTTAATCCCAGGTACAACTAGCTAAAACGAAGGATGTAATGTTCAGTTTGTGTCAAAACTGTTTTAGACAGACATTTTGTAAGCTGTAGTTTGTGATGATGTGGAACTAATTTGCATTATATAGAGAAGTGTTTCTAGTATATAGTTTACCCTTATTGAGATGAATTCATTGGAAAGAATAATAGTAACACTTCTCAGGATAACAGTATAATTCAACAGCGCTACAACTGTAACTGCCAAAATGGCCATAAAATTGAATCAACACCTCTTTAAAACAATTTCAACATAAACTGAACATTATAACCTTCATGAGGGTTGAATTTATTGCAGAACTTTCATATTAGACTGCATTAATTTTCAATATGCGCTTATTGCCATGTTACCACAGACATTCATGCATGAAAAATTATATATATGCACGCATATGCATGTGAACATTTGAAAATCAATGCATGCATGCTCACAGCTGACAGACATGATTAGAAAAGCCCCGTCGTTCACCAAGCCCTATACTCCTACCACAGTTACTAGGAAACAAGAGGCTCACACAAGCAGTTGTTGAGGCTGTGGAGGTGCAGCAAGGGGGTAACGTGATTATAAGGCGTGCGGCTCTGGGGTTAAATGCTGTATAAATGCCAGATGCTGTATACATTTAAAACATCACTGTCATCAGGTTTGTTGGCCTCACTACACTGATACCTGTTTTAAATTTAAGCTTCGCTCCCTGACAGTGAATACATATGATTGCACGTACACGCGAGCTCACACACGATCTTCTTCACTCCCAGCTCTGTGCATTCACTCAGTATGTTTTCCTTTGTGTTTGTTTAAGTTTGTCCCTTAAAACACACCTTTGTAGTCTCTGTTGTTGTAGATGCATGCTATCTCATGAGATAAATGTGCCCACGTCCCTAATGACCCCACTTACCAGTTCTCTCACACCGATGAACAATGGATTAACCTCATTGTGGATGCATGCTTTATCGTCCAGCCATACATCAAGTGACTGATCTTCCAGCAGGTCTTTAGAAACAAAGTGCAGCAATCCTTGACCTCTCTCTCTGTTCGTGCACGCCGATGTTGATGTGCATGTTTATCTGTATGATATATGTGTATTGGCATATTTGCCTCCCTTTTTTATGTTTCTGTGTAGGTAGCTTTAGTCCGAGATGTTAGTGTGTCTTCAGCTTTATTATTTCTCTCTCTGCAGAGAGGTGGGTGTGGCAGTGTGACTCCTTCAGCACTGCTCCTCTTGGTTTGGCTGATGTAGTTTTGCTTGGCCTGGAACTCAGGGCTGGCTATTTGTCCACTGTTGCAGCTTTCTCTCCTTTCCCTTGCTTCCTCATGGCACACCAGGATGCCAAAGGCCATCACAGTAAAATATCGGCTCCACCTACTAGATGGCAGCAGGAATGTTGCACTGACGGCTGCAGAGCTGCAGTGAGAAGCTCCAGGGTTTGGCAGCAGGGCTTATCCAGCCCGTCCCACTCCCTCCCACCGCCAAACAGATGCTCTGAAGATGGAGGAGCATATACAGATGGGTTGCTGCCTTTCATTTAGACTTCTGTGATATTTATTCATTGAGTTAAATATTGCCAGGAATGCATGGGGGGATTATAAGACAACGGGCCCCTGGACATTTAAAGGCCCCCACCCCTCCTACACAAGAGCAAGTCGTGTCGTTTGTGGTTGTTTTGCATCTTATTTCTGGACGTTCTGCACCTTTTGTTGATGTTTTGCACCTCATTGTGGTTGTTTTTATATACAGATGAATACAGGGATTTTTTAAAGCAGCTACTGATACTGATATTTGAGCGTTAAAAAATGATCATGATATATTGGCCTATATGAAATTCCTGTACACAATGTACATCCTTGCCGTTTACTCTGATAATGATGTATCTGAAATGAGCTAAAATCAGCCAATATATTGAGTAGGTTTTTAGCTGTTTTGCATTTCTTTGTAGTTGTCTTGTGCCTCTTTTAGTCATTTTGTATCTTGTGGTTGTTTTGTGTCTTGCCATGGTAATTTTGCATGTCTCTCAGGGACTTTGCAGGTCCCTGGGCCTCTAAATTGGGTTGGTACTGGCTGGTTGTTAGGGGAGATAAGGAAGAGGGTTTTTTTGAAGATTATTGTATAAGGTATTTATTATCTGTTTATTCCCAGTGAGATTGTCCATATCTGATGCCTGCTCAGGTTATGCAGGCAATTCCCTTTGCAAACATCAATCACTAATTTCTTCAGCTCTCACAAGTTTCACTGACTCTTACCCTGAAACAAAGCTTCTAATATTCATTTAATTATTAATGTATCGTGTCCTCTGTGGGGAGATTGGGTTTTCCTGGTTTCATTACGACATTCTGTTTCTCAGCTGTGGAAAATGCCAGAAAAAAAGGCTGCTGAAGCCACTGTGGACTTCTACTTATTGCTTTGTGTCCTCCCCAGTGTTGTCTTTGAAATTGCACAACTGCTTACTTTGTTTCTTTCCCACCTCCTGCGATGTGTCAAGTGCAACTTGAGAACAGTGAAACCACGTTTCAAGTGGAGAAAATCAACCATGGATACAGTCTGAAGCATTGCTTGGAGAAAAGGTGCTTGGATGCATTTCTGTTGACATCAGCGTATAGCGTGCATGTGTGTGTGTTTATATTACACTAAAGCAACATTAGCACTCTTCTTAAATTGCAATTAGTGGTATATAAACATATCTACTATTGCAATGTTTTAAAGTGAATAGAGCGCTCAGTAGACATTAGATATGATGTCATTAATAAATGCAGAAAATATTGACAGATATGCTATAGCTCAGTGGGATTTCATTGACTGTCCTGCTGTTTGTCACAGCACAATGCCATAGACAATCGATGTCAAGTATGGCATTGAAATGTCGAGGACACAAAGTTGTTGTGTCTTTGCAGTTCTGCATCTCCACTCAGCATGTGCACGCTGACAAGCACAGAGAAAGATGGAGAAGAGTATCTTTATTTGAAGTTGATCCTTCCTGCATTAGTAGTCAGTGTGTAAGTGTGTTAACCACAAACAGTTGTTGCACAGCATGCAAATGGGGTTCTGTAGGAGAGAGGTCTCACCTTGTGCAAGCAAACAAAGAGCTTTTTATGTGTGTTTTCCATGTTTTTTTTCATTGCACTCTGGTGTGTTATTGTCTGCAGAGACTCTGCCAACATATACTATAACAGCAAATAGAGTTGCAAGCATTTGTCAATTAATTGATCAGTCAGTTGACAACTACTTTCATTATCACAGTTAATTCGTTTTCAAACAAAAAGGACCAGTATTCTCTTGTTCCAGCTTCTGAAATGTGAACATATTTGTCTAGTTTTCTTGGTTTTAGTGATAGTAAAGTGAACATATTTTTGGTTTTGGACTGTTGGTTGGACAAAACAAGACTTCTGAAGACAAGCGCTGCAATGATTAGTTCATTAATCAAGGAGCTGATTGATACAAAATTCAGCTATTTTAATCATCACTCAATCGTTTAGTGTCTAGAAACATTCCCATCACAATTTCCCATGCCCAAATAGACGTCTTATGACAATGAAGGTGACAACTATTTTATTCAATCAACCACCTAAAATGCACAAATATTCAATTTACAATCATAGAAAACAGGGAAAGGCAACAAATCCTCACACTGGATAAGCTGCAACCAGTGATGGTTGATTGATAAATGACTTAAAACGATGCGTTTCTGCTGATCGACTAGTCGTTTCAGCACTGTGCTTTTCCTCCCTATTTCTGCAGATTTTTATCTCAGCATTTTCTGCTATATTTTTTTTCTGCGTGCCCCCAAGTGAGTGTGTGTGCGCGCGTGTCCCCTTCTTCTGCTGATAATGACAGCCGGCTGTGTTTGAATGATTCATAGCTGAATACTAATGAGACATGCTGCAGATGTCTTGGAGAAGCCAAGCTGTGCCCTTTAGGTGTCACTCAGCCCTCGGGGGTGCTGGTCACCTGCACATCTCGCTCTCATTGCTCCCGACTAACAGAAGCTTCATGGAAAATGCCAACTGATGCAGCAAGTGCTTAATTTCCTATTTGTTCCAGACTTAATTTAACCTTTCTAACTTTGCGTGTTGTTATGGTAATTTATGACACTTGCACAATGCATACATGATGGAAAGCAATATGTCGACCATATTGAAATAGATTAATCATTTCTGCAGACGCTCTACAGTAGATGAGTTGTTTGGGAAGAGAGTACAACAAGCTCTAACAGAAGAAGGTCACGGATAGAAAGAATATCAGCTTTGTGCATCGGGGGAAGGCTAGGGAGATGTCTAATAAGAAAAGGGAGCAGCATTGGCCTTCAGAATGTGCTTCATCGCGCTCTTCCTCTCCTCCCGTGCTCTCTCTCGTCTTTTCTTGTTTCGTCTTCACGGTCGAATATACCTGACGCTGCCTGGGCATAGCATGAGTTGGTATTGATTTCTGTTCCCTCTGCTCTGTTGGTGGGTGTTTGACGCAGGAGTTCAGGGACACACAGAGCTTTGTTGTGGCCCTTTGTTCCTTTTCCATGTCCTCACCCTGGTTCAGCCTTTTCATACATCACAAAAATGCCCTATCTCTATGTGCCGCCCACCTGACACCTTCTGAATGCTGGCTGTACTGGTGTCATTGTCTGGAGCATACAGGCCCTGCATGACTTTCCACCTTTGCAGCAGGATGCACTAAATTTTCAGCAGAGTCTTTAAATGGTGAAGAAAATATCTCAGTGATTGATTCCAAACTGCCTTGGAAACCCATGTATATCAAACAGTTTATAAATGCGGAAATTCAACTGTGGACTAATGGAGTTTAAAGTCACTGTCGATATAGTTACTGCCGAGAGTACCTATAATGTGCTATTTAATGCGATAAGCTAGGATAAGTAATCACCACGTTCTCAGCATGATGGAGACTGAGAAGCACATAAAGACAGTTATTAGATGGTTTATATGTATGTAGTTTATATGTAGCTCCATAATGTCTAGTTTAACACTATAAAAAATGTATATTTTCAAGCTCCCAGCAAATGTATTACCCTTTTGCTCTGCATTTTGAGAGTTAATTTGTGGATTTTATTATTCTGCAGTGATTAGATAATTATTTGATTAGTCGGTCAATCGACGGAAAATTAATACATGAAAACAATTTGGCTAATCAGTTAACCATTAATCATTCAAAATGTTGAACATTTGCTGGTTCCACCCTCTCAAATAAGATTATTTCCTGCATTTCTGTGTTTATATATAATGTTTTATTTATGTAAATTCACTGGGTTTAGGAACTGTAAATCAATCTGTCTGATGTTAAGTTCATGCTCCTATATCATATCTCATAAATAACAACAAATTTCAATCAGAATAAGTTTTGTTCTGATACTCGTACCAACGTTACTTTTGAGGTAATTTACATAATTTGTCCACCAGAGGACACTGACAGGTTTGTTTTCAAATGTAAAATGTCACGCTCAGTATATATCTTAGTCACGATATCCTTAAAAAACAAATATCGGGATCTTTGTTAAAACTGTTTGTTCTTGTTTGTGCATGTGTTAGATGAAAATGAAAATCAACAGAGATATCGTTTCTCAGATTTTTGAAACTCTCAAATATCTGTATCGGGATCAGCCCAAAAAATAGAGTATCCATCTATTTAGAACTGTCAGTCGAATTAAACAAGCAAGAAAAGAAAGAAATTGTGATGGGACTCTTAAGATGGCGTTTTATAGACTGAGACCTAAGACCACTTCAGTTTATTTTATCTCATGCTGATTTCACTCTCTTAACATACTGTTAAGTTTCTTAGCTCTGCTGGAAAATGTATCGCACCAGTCAACCATCATAAATGATGAATTCCAGGCAGTGTTCAAACCCTGCAGACCACTTAAATCAAAGCTGCTGGCGCCATTTCCCACAGCTTCTGCTGTAAATCAGCCTAAGAGCAATTAAGAGATATCGGGCTGTGACACCTGTATCTCCTTTCTACATCGAGTGTGTATTACTGTCTCTGGGGGTTCAAGGGTCGGCTTTTATCTCCCGTCTCTTTGTCCTGTACGTTAACATATTCCTGGCTCATTGTGTGTCAAATCCTGCGTTTGGGATGGGTCTAGCTTTGCACCTGTGCCTCATTCACAAAGAGTCATGCCTGGTTTTTCCCTGTCATTATCATAATCATCATATTACGCTTCTTTCTCTGACACATAATCACTTTAATTGGACTGAAGCTTAAAAAGAGGCAATTTTGTGAAGGATAGGAGATGACGGCAGGCATTTGGCAGAATTGGGCTGAAAATCCTCTGTTTCCTCTCAAACATATCAATAGGTTTTGGGGTTATGTCTATGTGTCTGTGTGTTTGCATATTATCTTTTGGATTAAGAGGGGTAATTGTCTGTCTCTCTGTAGATTTGACAGAGGTCTTTTGCTGAAGCCATTTTGTGTATATGCGGTGTGACATCGGCAGCGCTGTTTCTGTACTCTCTCACTTAACACCTGTCACTGGCTTCTGAAAATCTAATTCACAACAACTCATGTCTCATGACAGAAACATGCATGGTGTAAATCTGGCACGCCAGTCAATTCATTTCAGTCACATCCGATTGATTTTAATCACCTTCGCTGTAGCGTCTTTGGCAGATTTCAGGTCTTTGTATTTATCCTGATGCTGGAAGAAAAGTAGGTTTGTGGTTACATTACAGCAACATCGCTCTGCATTATCGATCTGCTTCCTCGCTTATTATAGAACAGTCAAGGATGCTCTATAATTATAAGCAAGACATATCGAAGAGGACTCTCTGTGCTTCTGTGTGGTTCTGTTATATGGCTGGAGGGTATAATTAAATCTTTGCTTTCCAGTATTGTCTTTTTACTTTTCAGTTTTTATCTTTAAACTCTTAGAGAAAAGCCAGATGTTCACATTAAGTTAAGGAGAACCACTTGCAAAGTATTATTTAGCCTCGCTGTGTCTCTGAAGACCCTGTGTGGCTAAAAAAGCTACATGCTACAGCTGCTACATCCTCACACTCAGATGTAACAATAACAGGAAGTAAAGTGAACGTTCTTTCACGTTTTTTTCCTTATTTGAATGTTATCTGCCATAATCAGTCCTGTGCCAAAGTAACACAATGCGCAGTGTCTGAACTCTTGACAGCAGCAGGCCAGCAGTAGACCCAGATCACAGCACCCTTCACATTGATTTCAAACTCTGCTTTTCTGGTGCCTTTTGCCCACAAAACCTAATGTTATCCTTGAACTTTTTCACTCACCGCAGAAAGAGGTGGATATAGATTTTTTTCTGTCTTGGTTTCTGGACATTTGCAGACTTTACTTTTCCGACTCTGGGCAGTTTTGCCAGTCTAGTACCCATCGTCTGGTTTGTCCTGCTTTCTCTCAACGGATTCAACTTTACATAAGCAGACGTTTGTGTCCTGCTGGCTGCTCTCAGTCCCCAGGCCTTCTACCATTAGATTAGCAGATAAGAAAAGCAGTTCGTCATAACAAAAAAGTGTGTGTATTTGTGTTCATGCTTGACTGCGTGTTTGTGTGAGTATGCTGAAACAAATTCATTGTCACAGGAAGCAGCAGGTATTATGCAGTAGGTGTATCCGCATTTTACTGTACATTGCTGGTATGTATCTCATTGTGTGTGTCATTGCACATTACATCATCTCCATATGATGTGACATTCATATTTGTGAGATTTCCTGTGTACAAAATGCTGTCGGAAGGCTGCTGGAATATAAATCTGTGCAAGAAAGAGACTGTTAAACTGAGCATCTTTCTGATGTCGCGCATGCACAAACTGTGGACAATGACAGTGTGCATCTTTGTGGGGCGGAGCGACTCTGAGTGAGCAATTCTGGTAGCACCTTGGGCCGCCAGCGCTGTCTCTGCAATCACGCTCCCATTGAGGGCAGCCTTTCATCTCGGGCCTTTCACAGAAACCTTTCAGACGGAGAAAGAGAAAGATGGAAAGAGAGAGATCAAGGGAGAGAGAGAATGCGGAGGAAAGGAGAAGGGAAGTGCTTCTGCAGCCCCGAGCGCTCATCTCCAATCCTGACTGTGAATAAACATGCCGCTGATGAAGAGTGCAGATGTTGAAAGAATGTATAGCAGTGTGTGTGTGTGTGTGTGTGTGTGCGTGCGTGCGTGTGAAGAAGAGCAAGGGGTGTAGTTAGCGGAGCTCTCCTTTTGTGTGTATTCACTGTGTAATATCCCAGCCACCCTATTTTGGCCTCTGCTATATTGTAACTTCAGTGTGTCTTATAAACATAATCATTGGAGCGTGATGTTACTGTCGGAGAATATTGTTGCACAGTTTCAATACAGTAGATCACAGTACAGTACAGTACAGTACTGCGATGCATCACTGAGTTGGCTCTGGAGGTTTTGCTTTGCTGAGCTGAGTAAAGCTGTGCAGGTTGAGCGGATGGATAGAGGGTGTTTGCTGGCAGTGCAGGGGGAGGGGATGTTTGGTGAGGACTACCAGGTGTTCATATCTGATGGGGGGGCAGTCGGCCAGGTGTTGGTGTTGGGACACGGGGAACCTGCCACTGGAGGTAAGCAGGGATCCATCCTACTTAAAATCCAATGCCAATCACTTCTTCTTCTTCTCTAAATCTATTGTACTGTTGCAGAAAGCTCTATCTGTGCCAAGGTTTGCACAGCCTCCAGGTTTGAACTTTAGGCCACTCCTGAAATAGCTCTATGGAGCTCAGGAAAACTAGGTGCTTTTTTTGGGGCCAAAAACTTTCATCTTTCTTTGTTTGCCATCATCAGGTTTTGTTAGTTTTTGCTTTGTGTAGCATTTATCTAAAACAAACAACTGGCAAGCTTTGTTGCCTCTCATAAATCATTTAGCCCTACTTTGTCTGCCAAGTGGAGCCTGAGAGAACATTTCACACAGCAGTGTGAAACCGTTTTTTGCTTTTAGATTCTTTGCATTCATACCCCTCTCTGTCTCTGTCATTATTGTGTGTTCGTGTGTGTGTAAATTTGCTTTGGTCTTTTATGCTCTGGCAGGTTTTCTGTGCCTGCTATGGAGCTCATTTGATGTCCACAAGAATAATTTGAAGCTTGAGTATGGGCGAATGGAGGGGATGCTGTGGAAATCTGTACTGTGATTGATCATCGGAGTAGGAATGGGAAAGGGATGTGCAACTTACTGTTTTCCTCCTTTCCCTTTTAAAGTCACTGTCTGCCTCCCTTTCAAAGGCCAGGCTTGTACAGGGAGGCTAATTAGCTTGCTCCATCCCATTCAGAATGTTCAAAAGACTTTGAAGTGAATGAAAAAACCTCTGGCTTGAGTAAAGAGTCAGATATCTGGGAGGAAAATGAGAACTGATTGTAAGGCAACTATTGTATCTCCTTCCACTATTATAATAATAAATGTGAAAACTGTCATAAGTAGATAGGAAGGAAAGACAAAATGTCAGGAACAAATGTCACTTCCTCTCTGCATCCAGTCTCTTGATCAGCATCAGTGTTGATGTCACTCTTCAGTCTGAATATATACTCTATGTGAATTAAGCTTGTCACAGTGCATTCGCACCACATCGCTATATTCTGCGTACACATGGAAATATGATGGTAATGACTTCCACCTCTGCGGCAAGACAATCAAATGCTGTTAATTAGTTCTGACACTATAGCAGTCTCAATCAGGAGAAATTCTCTGCAACTATGAGCTGTGATGGAGAAAGTCCTGGTGTGTATACACGCGTGTGCATGTGTTTATGTGTGTGTGTGACAGTGATGATCATTTTGTGAGATGGTGATTGTGACAATTATTAATCATGATTATCAGCCTTGATGATTTCAGCAGGAATTTAGTTCTGCACTTTTAGCAGCTTACTGTATAACAGCAACCTCCAGTAATTTAAATGAAATTATTGATTTCATTGTAATTAATGTAGCTGAAAGGCTTGATGTGGGAGCATACTCTGAGAGAGGAAACACAGTTTGTCACATTAACCTGTGTAACCTGTTTGCCACTTGGATGACAGCACTTTCACAGTGATGTAAGAACCTTAATTTCCATGACAAAGGAATATTAAGGCTTCAAATGCAGCTGTGGCCTGTTTTCTATGCAGCCAGTGTTCGTTTTCAAAAAGATTTGAAGGGAATTAAGACAACAAATGCCTCAATTCCCTGTCAGTCATCATCTGGGTGACAGACTGAGAAATGTCTCTTTGTTCGAAAAACAAAGTGAAGAAGGGCCGAGCTAAATGAAAGAGTGATATTTTGCTGCATGTGTCAGCAGAGAGAGAGAGAGAGAGAGAGAGAGAGAGAGATTGGGAGACAGTGGGAGGGATGGCAGGAGTGTGCATGATTGAGATAAGCGACAGATAGATGGGGAGCCAGGCGGAAGTCCTCTCCCACACACTGGGATCCCAGAGATACCTCCCACAGAAATGGTGAGGCACACCGCAGTTGCACTGTCACGCAAGGACATATGAAGGACGTGGAGAGAGAGGATGGCTGTACCTCCGTGGCATAGAGCATTCTAACAGAGCGAGAGAGAGAAAAAGACAGACCTTTCCCTTCACTGAATGATAGTACTGTAGCTCCCATTCTCTATCATAAAAGCCTATTATTGCTCATTTTAAAGGCCAAATTGAAAAGTAATACCATCCTCTTTTTAAGGAAGCGAACAAAAGCACTTTATACTACCTTTTAAATAAATTCTACTGTACATAGTGATGGATACTGTGGTTGGTAATGGCTCATAAATACAATGTTGTGTGCCACATTACAAGGAATGGACAAAACAGTAGAAACTGTTTGCATAATATTAATGTTATTCATAGGATAGAAGACCTTCCTCTACCTTGAGACCAGATTGAATCCTCAAGCACTTTACTGGAGGTGTCGTGATGTTGGAGGTTTCTTCCAGATGGAGACGGTTTAGCTGAAATATATTTCTAATTGGTATTCTGCATGACGATGCTTGTCTTTGCAGCTGTGTTTTGTCATTTGGATTCATACGCTTCAATGTTAAAGCCAGTGTTGAATGTTTTATATTTGTTTGTCCACCACCTGCATGTGTTTTCTCAGATCCAACTGCTGGCACCGGATGTAGTAATGGAACATTTGAATTGCAAATTGATGAGATATTAAGAAAAAAATGTAATTTTTGCCAACTTGTGAAAGTTAAGGTCACCCTTAAAGATTCTGTGCTTTTGAAGAAGTGACAGTTTTCCAGCAGGTTGTGACATGAAAGTGTCAATCTCATGGGTCTTCAAGGTACTTTTTGACAGATGTGATAATGTTGGCTGTCCACCTCCAAGTATCTGAGTGCACCTGAGCCTGACTTAGTACAGTTTAAATTCATAAAATTTTATCCAAGTCTGACACTGCAGAGCTGAGCATAACTAGCTGCATTTTAGATGTCCTAAATGGCCACTTTAGAGATGATACAACTCTTTATTCACACAACAGGTTGCCTTCAATTCAAACGTTACGTTTATTCACCCTGCTAGTGGAAATAAATGTAACCTGCATTTTTCCAATTGCTGTGCTATCATTATCTTTTCTGGTGTGCAATAAACATTGTGGCTATAGTGGCCATATAGAGGCTTGCTGCTCCTTCTCGCCTTCCTTGGTAAGTGTGTGTGCTGGGTGATAGAAGATTGTTTCTGATTGGCATAGAGGTTGGCATTTTTGATTCCAGGATCACATTTAACTGTGTCATACAAGGTTCAGTGGTTCTTGCCTGGCACACACCAGTAAGCAAGTTAGCTATGTCTCAGTGGCCTTTATTTTTCCCTGCAGTGGTACAGGCTGAAGATGCAGGCTAGACTGCGCCCTTGGCTTCGCTCCCTCCTGCTGAAACTCGTCTGGGAGGCAAGCGGTTCTGATTGGGGCGGATGGTTCCCATGGGTGAAGGGCTGAGATATCCCCATCACCCCACTCACTGTCCTCCTCCTCACCAAGTGAATCTGGGTCAGACCTTGCGTGACGGACAGCCTACCATTATCACCACTCAGACACACAAAAGGGAAAGGCCAAGAGCTGGAAAGTGCTGGGAGGGTGGAGAGGAGGGGTCGATTGAGAGGAGGAAGACAGAGTGTTTTCCTCCTGTTCACCCTCTGGCAGGGCAACAGGATTGGACATTTCCCCCATGGTTGTCTGGTCCTGCCTCCCTTTGACACATTCACACTCACACATCCCTGAAAGTAGTCGAGGAAATGCAAACATGCACACACATAATAAGATCGCAGCACTGAGCCGGGGGAGTCAGTAAGGTAATGAGTGTATGATGTCTTAGTTTTCTTTCATGTTGGACCATTGAAACCTGTCTTCTTAGGGTTTAGGAAGTGCTGGCTCTCATTTGTCTGAATCTTACTCTAATAGCCTTGACTTGTAGTGATTCTGTGGTTCACTACACGGGCTGTCATCACCATGATTCGGAGATGACAAGGGCAGGCGCCCCCTTTCTATTTGTAGACTGTCAGCAGATGACAGGGGTCGGACTTAGACCTGGCCTCGCCTGTCTGTCTCTCTCAGTTCCTTCTCTCACCATTCACATCTTCATCCTTTTTTAATTTGTCAAATCTGTTGCTTTCACATTTGCAATTTTTTTTTCTTTTGATTCCTTCTCCATCTCTTTTCAACCCTGTTAAATGTCTCGCCTTTTACCCCCCTTCTATTTCCCTCGCTCAGTCATTATTAACACTTGGCACACTCTGCATGCTCCCTAATTTGTTCTGCCAGTGACACTGATGTGCAGTCAGGTAGAAGAAACAAACAAAGCAAATGTCAAGCCTTTCCTGTGACCTGAAGAATTGGGAATTGATTATACCTGCTTTTAGTGTTCCAGGTGAAAACACACACTCTCACATACACACGGTATTGTGTCCTTTAGTATTTCTAAGGATACCCTAAACATATGCATGAATCTCTTTCATCCATGGGAATAGCTTCTCTGCAGCAATATGGGAATCAGATCTCCTGTTTGATATTCATACAGGTGAATAAGCCTATCAGGGTTCAGCAGAGTCCCATGGTGACCAATGAGGTTTATGGAGACAGATGAGGAATCGCATCACCAGAGAGGAGGATTAACCAGGATAGATGGCAGCATTTGATCAAAGTCCATTAAATTGCTGAAAGTCTAGATGGCCAGAGGGCAGTGAACCTGAAAGCTGCTAGAGATTTGCTTACGTTAAAGTGTTGTGACAGCAGTAAGGCACAAAAAACATGACCTTTTCAACCTATTCTGGTTTTATGGGGATTCAGTGTGAGTCACAATTCTTTGTACTCTCATTGTTTGCTTCAAACATCAGAGAATCTACTTTAAGTGATGGCTAATGTCAAGGCGCAGTGGAGTTCATTTTCAAATGTTTTCTAGGGCATTTTCTTTTGGTATGTAAAGGAGGTTACCTGAATGACAGTTAATCTCCTTTGTTGTTTCAGGTTGGAGTAATATGGGGTTCGTTTTGCAAGTCAAACACCATTTATATCACACCAGTGCCTTTCTTCAACTGCATTGACTCAATATAGGTGTTTAAGCTTAAGGAGTTCAAATGATTACCTTGATTCCAGGGCTAGGCTAAGGCTGAAAGCAGGGTTTTAGGTAAAGGCTGGGAGTTCCTCTTGGATCTGTCAGGCTTTAAGTTATAAATCCACACATCTCCCTTGACAGAGGCCAGGATTACGTGTTCTGTACCCACCAGTTAACATGGGAATTTGCTTTGGTTTGCTTTTGCTGTTTAGGGATAATATCGTCCATTGGCCCAACTCTAATTTGTCTACCACACTGCATGAAGCTCATTGGAATTAATTTATGTAGGTAACAGGAGGGCAGGGAATGCTGTAGAGCTGTGGGTGGCACGCTGTGACTGTAACTAATGGCAAAAACATTGAATTTTATGACGGTATTCATGAAGAAACTGTATTTTTTAAAGTATGTTTTTCAGCCATTTAAACCTTTATTACAGACATTGGAGAGATGACAGGAAATGAGGCAAAAAGGGATACAACAAGGATCCTCAGCGGAACAAGTACATGCAAGTAACAAGAACTGTGATTGGTTGATGTGGGCAGCTTGTGTTTTCACTTCCATGCTTCTGATGGTGACAATAGAGATTGTTGGTGGATTTTTGTAATCTAGAAAAGCTGTGTCACAAAATGAAATAAACAAAGTAAACAATGCCACTATGACCATCAACACACCCTGTACTCAGTGGTCCCGAGTGGTGTTCTTGTAAAAAAGCAAAGTTTCGGTTTACATTCAGTGTTACTCATTTAGATGCATTGTGTGTGTCCTTGAGCTCTAGCAAAGATATCGAAGTCATTATATTCCTCAAAAGAAATCTGCTTGTACATATACTACAACCAGGTTTACAGACTTGCAATCTTCACTCCTATTGTTGCCACATTGCTGTGTTTCTTGATGAGTTACCACAAGAATACGTGTAATCTTGTGCGATGCTTAAGAGCAAACAAAATGGGGACCCACACATAAAAACAAGGCTCCACAGGGAACCTTTAACTATGAATCAATTCATAGTAGTATTTTTATGGCAGGGCAGCTGCAAGTAAGCAAATTGACAGCTGTTGTAATAAAGATATGCAGAACATCCATCAGAGGGCACTGTGAAGGCTGCAATGAAAGAGGCATACATTTCTCCAGTCAAAGATTGTTGTGTCTTGGATTTAGTCCATTTTGTTACAGGAAAAACTGCAGCACTGGAATCTGAAAAACTTTTTGTCAGTTCTTAATTGCAAGCTGCAATCTGCTGCAGTGAGACTATGCAGATTTCTGTCCCAGATGGCTGTACTTGCAGGCAGCCACTAGCAAGAGACAAACTCTCCGCCCACACTCATGGCTTGTCAGACCTGACCTGCTAGACCGCACCAATACACACAGACACACACAGACACACACACATGCACACACCATCAGTCAAAGATGTTGTATTAATGGTAGTGATTCTGTTTTTCAAAACACTGCTTCGCCTCAGAGCCTGTGGCTGCTTGTTGTAAAGCTGAACCTAATTTCTCACTCTCTGAATACCTACATCTTTTTCTCTCTACCTTTTCTGATATATGAAGGATTTCTGTATAATAAACAAGTCCTCCAGTCCTCCGAATTAAATGACGGAATACGTGGTTCATCCATGCCGTCTACAACCTTGATTCCAAAGATGTTTTCTGTGTAAGACATAAATAAAAACCGAATGCAATCATTTCCAAATGAACTGTGTTTTCCCACAGTCGTTTTATGAAGTGTTCCCGAGTCCATGTAGTACCATTCTTTACACAATTATGTATTTCACAAAGGGGTGCCCGGTTCCATTGCCCACACTGTAAACATCAGTACTCCCTTGGTGCTCAGAGCTCCAAGACTGGCCAGACTTAGTCAGCTAATGTAGCCACTAGCTGCACAGCTAACTGAGCTCGCTAGGTAACAGCAGCTATAGCTAGTCACAGATAGCTACAGCAGAGAGTATATTGAGCAGCAGTTACTGGTCACTCTGGTCATATGCTGATGCTCAGTGTTTGACCTTCAGCAGGTGGCCAATTCTTACATAATGCACCTTAAAGTTTAGAGGTCCTTCATCATCACTGTTACAATAATATCCCCATGGTTAAGGTTAGAAAATGATCTGGTGATGCTATTAAAATGCAAAACCAAAATGTGGACTGTCTGTCAGAAACTTAGCTATATGTTCCATTAAGGATTTAGGTTTGTTGCTCAAGGGCACTTCACCAGGTCCAACTCTCCAACAAGACTTGAATCTGCCTTGTCTATTTGGACCACTAACTGGTCTGTTCCAAGGGACCATTACTGTAAAAAATGGTCAGCCCTGTTCCAGTGTTGACAGTTTTTATTAAGCCATTGATTAAGAAAAATGATTAAAAAGCTGAATGTTTTACAGCTAATTTAATTTAACAGATCAGGCTGTGTTGATTAAGACAACAAATTGGGCGTACAAGATTAAATTCATTTATTCATATTTCATCTCTCATTTTACTGTGGCCAAATCAGACATTTTTGTACAATAACTGCTTTGTTGCCATATCTTATTCTAGTGTTTTTGCCTTGATGTCTAAAAATGTTTTAGTCAAACTGACTCATGCTTTATAGACGTACTGTTGTGAATGTGTTGATAGTTAACCTAAAATAGATTTTTTTAAGGGCCCCCAGAGGACCCGGGGCTGCCCTGTTGAGCAGAGCATAAACCCTCCAGTAACCTCCATAAAACACATATTTCTGCCCTGATGAGAAATTCCTCTATATAAAATACACAAGTCGTGGTTCGCAGTCAGTTCCACAACCATTAGACTTTTTCCCTTTATTATCTTGTCCTCTCTGTCCCCTTGTAACCCTGTGATAACCTCGATGCTCTCTCATATGGTATTCCACATTTTTACAGATAGTGCAGCTCATTACTGCTGATATTTTAACTTGCTGTTTGATACAGATGTCTCTAACTGCAGCCAATTACAGAGCCAATTAGTGGATTCATTAGCGATACACTCTCTTTCTCTGCACACAGATTATCCAAGTCAACATCTGCGTGCACAAAGACTGAAGAGAAACTTCACTTTTACAATGCAAAACTCTCTTCTGGTACCTTATTGTCAGCAGAACCTTGTTTTTTTTTTCTTACAAGGACGTCTGGATTTGCACTGATAAGGTTGAGTAGAACTGTGAAAAAGCTGCTTGCTGAAGCCGGAAAGCCTCTTAAATAAGAATCGCTCATAATTTGCCACTCTGGAAATATTAATGCTATAATGCAGTACATCAATATCAGGGTGTAGGATAAAGCAAGAATAAATGTGTTTAAGTATGACATTATAACAGCAGGAGCAGGCGGATGGAGGGTAACCAGAAGGACAGATTTCAGACATACAGTATGGAGGAGCAAGTGCAAGTGAAGGTACACACTCAGTCATGCACAAAAGCATTAGTGTGAATTTGAACTGTGCTGTTTTCTCCCTCCTGGGTAGTTAAAATTCCTGTCGTCATAGCAGCGGTTTGATGTAGTGGTCCTCTCCTGAATGTGATGGCTGCCAGAGCGTAGGGCAGAATGTTAAGATCCAAGGTACCACAAATTATCAGCTGAAAAGAGGGAGTGACAGAGTGTAGCTGTGACGGTGATGGAGCCCACAGTGCAGTACCGCGTAGCCAATAGCCGATCGATATGACACAGTCCTGTCCAGCTTCCCATTGAAAGAGCCGGCCTACTCCCTTTGGATCTCCTTCAGACCTGACTGAGTCCTTGTGTTCTCCAGTGCTGAATGCTAATTCCTCCACTGTGCCTAGGGCTCATGTACACTGTCTAACAGTCTCTAAAAAGCTGTTTAGGACGTCACAGAACACTGAGCTCCATCTTTTTTTCTTTTCTCATTGATGCTAATTTGAATGAGAGTGTTTGTAGCTCTTAAATCTACGTGATTAATAACCTTTAATGCATCTATTGGGTTTTATGCAGGATTTCTGACAAATATGGATAATTCAGCTCTCTCTGTAAACTGCATGGCGAAGCTTTGTTTGTATAAGACACAATGACGGCTCTATCTGGGCAACCATCCCGTATTCAAGTGTTTAGCTCTTTTTTGAAGGATGAAGACTGCCCTTCTCGTCTAAGCACTGGGTGGTCATCAGGGACGGAGGATTGATGGATAGACCTTGAGAGGGCAGCTTCAAAGAACTGCTGACGTAGTACAGCAACATGATTAATGTAAAGCCCTGTCTATATTTGGAGCCTATGTAACAATGGAGGAATTGAGTTCTTGTGGTGTGTAAGGTTCCCTTTTTTTTATGACACATATTTGTTGCTCATTTTAGTTCATCATCCACAAAGTGTTTAATTTACAGTTAAAAATCACTCATACAAAACTACAGTATTTTAAATAGTATTTAAAAATAGCATTTCAGTACAAACAGTCTCTAACAGTTTGTTTTTCACTGACTTAGAGCGAGTCTGGTGCATAAGCAGCAGCTCATTTGTATTTTCTCACCCTTTTTCTCCGTCTATTAGTGGAGTATTTTTTTTTTCAACAGTGGAAGTGGATCTCTTTTATTGTAAATTTTAGCAGTGGTGAGCACTCTTGCAATAAGAAATGGTTGTGTGGAGACCTTAAAAGGAATTGAAGATCTGTTTAAAATGTGCTCATTTCAAGTCTTACTTTTTGGTGAAAGTTGGCAAAACAAAAATCAATAAGCATGTGATGTACAATATATAAGATACAGATTTTGTTTTGTGTGTCAGTGTAGGATTAGTATTGGAGGTGACTCTGTCAGACTCTCAACTTCTTTTAAAATGACAAACAGGGAGAGTCAAAGTCTGCCCTTCGTCATCCACATCCAGATTGATTCTCTTAATGATGCATCCAGGATCAAATAATTTGCTTCGGCTGTTTATAAATGTTATTAGGACATTGCGTTTTTCCAAATCTCCAGTAACAGCTACGTTTTGATTGCCTCTCAGAGAATGGTTCATGAGGCTAGGATATGCCAATAAACAAAAACCAATACATTTTTACCTTTGGCTTAGTGTGAGAGCGAGCAATGACAAGCAGCATTTAAATGTCTTCCTTCATTTGTTTGTTTTGGTGTGTGCCGTTGTTGAAGCGCTTAGTTAAATGAAAGAAAAGCTGTCGGGAATTTCCCTCAGTAAGAGCTGAATAAACAGACAGCACTGTGATTCACTTGTGGTCGTACATTGCACCGTTTTAAAAATCAGCGTCCCAACATGGCTCTGCTGTCTGTTTTGGATTCCTGGCGGACTGATCACATTTAATGTTAATGTTACTCTGCAGCGCCAACTCTTCAGTGATGGAGAAACTCACCCACACAGCGATGAACACTGACTGACGCACATTCAACACTCAGACTGGAAAAATCAAATACAAAAGGTTTATAAAGTTGGTCTCATCACAGCCTCTCAGTGTGGCTGACTCATTGATGCCATGTCTGATTTGTGTCGTTTGTCACGAGGTGCAGCAGCCGGGGCTGCGCGGCTCCTGATCACATAAAACTGAGTTATGGCACCCCCAATAACATTGGATTACTGCAGTGTGGGCCACAGTACAGTCAACAACACCTCTGAGGGATCCTTTGAGAGGTACTGAGGGAAGGGAGGGTAGGTACAAAACCTCAATGCTGTCAAGGATGAGGAAAGATAAAAAACAGATTAGTGGAAAATATGGAAGCGTGACAAAGCCATTGAGAGAATGGGATACCAGGAAAAAAAAGAAGTAGCTGCTGACAAAGAGGAGTCCTCAGTTTAACCCTGTGTCAGGGTATCATATATTTTTTTGAAGTGTTTATTTACACTTTATCTAGTCTGTTTATTTTTGTACAATACATGCGAAAACATGAGGTTGATTGAAATAAGAAAAATACGTTTACTACAATTTATCACAGATTTAAAGTTTTATCTTTTTTATTTTTTTTAATTATTATTGTTATCTTTATTTTCTTGTTCTTTGATTTTATTATTTCTGGTGGCATGTGTTCTCCTGTACTGCTGTTCATTCATTGACGCTGTATTGCGTAATCCTTCTCTTAAAGCAGTTTTGAAAGTGGCATACAAATAAAGTTAAACTATTGTTATGTGTTAGCTGTTAGTTGCTAGATGAACATATCATAATAACAAATATTTTTATTATATAACCACCACTACAACAATGATTATAGCCAATAACAGAAGTGATCTACACTCATCATTTGTCGGTCCTCTTGATTCCTTTTGCTTCCTTTGTTACTTGACAGCAGACAAGTTTTGCTGATAAGACAGAGCCAGTATAGACCGTGTCATGTGAATGCAATGCTGACGTGATGCTTGTCATCTAGACACAGGGTAAGAGTAACAAAGTGTAAAGAGTCATACCCAAGGCCAAATACTAACAGGTGTTTTGTGTGCGTGGATAGTTGAGCGTATGTGTGAAAATCTCAGTGAAGGTTGTTGAGATCACTGGTGTTCAGTCTTGTGGTCTGCCTCCAGCTGAGGATCAAAGGAGGGCAAACTCTGGAAACACATTTTAAGTTTTTTTTTGGATTTTGTGCACGGCCTTCAATTCATGCCAGCTCACTCAGAGATGGATCGAGCTACAGTATTTCTACGCCGCTCACATCGTCAACTACCCAGGTGCAGACCTCAGGTCAAGTGTTTTGACTACTCTCGCAGAGAATAATAGAATAAAAAGATGGAAGTTTTTGTTTTCGGACTCCTTCTATTGTATGAGAAATCAGGAAAAACTTTTTGCCTTTGTCATTTGTCTCAGACCACTCTGTCTCCTCGACTCGCATCCATTGTGAATGCGTCAAAGAGATTACCTAAACGATACTCAAGCGGCCTTAAATGAGGCAATCTGGACAGCCCTGCCTATCCATTACTGTTAGTGTCATGATTAGCTCGCAGCCATTTACTCAGCAAATCCATCCATCCTCTCTCGCTTGGCTCTCTTAACTCTCTCTCCCCTTCTGTCAAGTTCGTCTTCCATTTTGTCAGTGTCTGCAATTTCTAAGACCGGTTCTTATCGGCTCAACATTTTCTTCGGGCGTCTTCTTATCTGCAGCGTAGCCTGGCCCACCGGGGTAGAGAGTTGTCTTGTGTGGCCAAAGCAGGGTATAATGAGACAGGTGCTCAGCCTCCCTCTCACACAGAGATGCTAGCTTTATCCCTCCTCCACCAATACTGTATCTCTGTGTGGGGCAGACTGTTTACGTGCGATGTCAAAATAAGATCTGGCCTAAAAGGTCACGCTTGTTTTTGCTGTGTTGTCATTACAGTCTCTCGCTCTCCCTCTCTGCCTCATCTCAGGATGCCCCGGTTGAAGACAGTAGCACAGAGGTTGTTGAACCGGAACGAGGCAGCATTAATTAGCTGCAGTGTGGGAGCAATTCTAGACAGCAGGCTGATATCCTCCTACTTAGCCCATAGCTAGGCACCAATCACCCTCACCCACTCCCGATAGGTATTCCATCCTATCTTTCCCTCCATCGAAGAGCCTACTCACGCTGCCTTCACTCTGTCCCCGATATCTGGATTTCAGACCCTGTCACACTTTAGTCTATATAACTGTGAAGCTGAGTCCACCTATACAAGGTGTTTCTAGTTGAAATTTGGTACAGGTTGTTTAGAGTAGGAAAATAATTTGTACCACAAAAGGAAGAAAATGATGTGCACATTGATATGGCATTCTTGTGTTCAGGATTATGTAATATTATGATATATAACGTGCACACTATGAACTTGTTTACAGTGGATTTGGCCTTGCTGTTTATGCTATGGTAGCTGTTCCTTAATTGTCCCTTGGTGTTTCGGGCCATTGTGGGATGCTGCAATGTTGCAAATCATTGAGCAGGACAGCTTAATGGCAATATTGGACCTTTTAGATTTTTGCATAAATATAATAAATCACCTTATTTGTCAGGTATGAAGTTCACTGGATCATAGCCATTTGATTATTCTATCCATCATTTCTGGAAATTTTATTGTCATTGAGGAAAATGAGACAATAGTAAATAAAAAATCTGATGTAAGATCATAAAATAACAAGCAAACCTTCTGAAAGTCATTGAAGATGGGCGCTTGTTTTTGACTTCTTTTGAGACCCTTATAGATGGTCATGCTTGCTTAGTCATGCTCACCGGTTCCTGAACCTGTGACCTGCATATGTCTAAAAAGTGTATATTCTGTTGCTTTACACCAGCAATTTTATTAGAAAAAATTGAAATGTGCTGTGGATTGAACAGTGAGGTATGTGTTCTCCTAAACTTACAGCCACAGTCCAAATTGGTGTAGATGCTTCAGACGTTCCTACATCATGTATGATGGAGGTACTATGTAGTTTTAGAGGGAGTGGATGTGCAGGTTTGTCTGTACATCCTCCATCCTCCAGAACAAATGGTACAGCATCTTCCAGGACAAAAACATTTCGAAGCAGAGAGGAAATGTAAGAGGAAAAGGTGTCAAGCAGAGGGAAGATAGTGGGGAAGAAAACAATTGGATAGAGACAGATAGAAATGGGAAGATGCAGGACTGTGATAAGCGATGCTGTGGTCGGGAGCTGAGACATAGTAAGCATAGAGAGGAGGGCGGGTGGGACAGAAGGAGGGAGAAAGGGAGGTGGAGGGAAGGTGGAAAGGGCGGAGAGCTGAATAAACATGGGCATGATTGAATGTGATGGGGAGTGGTGGAGACAGAGCCTGTTTTCCAGATGCCTCCCTCTAAAGATAAAGGGAAAGAAGTAGCAGTCGTCCTCTCCAGGGACATGCTTCGGGGAAGGAGAAGAGGAAGTGGGGAATAGGAAGAGGGGGCAAACAGGGGGCAAGTAGAGTTCTCCAGTAATACAGGCAGCAGAGAGCAGGACAGGGCGCTAAGCAGCTGCAAAGAGACGGACAATATATTGTACCCTTTGTTCCATAACCAATTATGGCCTGTAATGGCCAAATCATTTATTTGCTGATAGAGCATAATTGCACGTCAGAGGGTTTGACTAGTGGTAACTGAGCTAATAAATCTCAGATGATTTACTGCAACCACACAGGCACGCACACACACAGCCACACACACTCACAGTGGATCATTTAGTGTACACAAAAAGAAGGGAGCGTTATCCTATCTGCTCGCTGAATCACAATTCCCCCTCTACTGGAACATTAAGTAAACCTGCAGAGATGCTAATGCAATTACGGCACGCTCGCTCTGTACACAAATCAGAATAATTAAAAGGTCAAAGAGGACACAGTAAGCCATTAATATCTCATCTGTATGTATTCGTAGGTGCTAAATTGCTTGGTGGGCAGAGGGTTGTTTTTCAAAGGTAGACGATATGCTGTTTTGTTTGCTTGTTGTTTACTCGTCCTTGTGAGGAATACGCACACTGCTTTAACTTAACACACTTTCTGTGTGTCATTTATCCACACAGGCACAAACACACATATCCCTCACAACACATACAGTATGAGTGCACGGGCTGATATGGAGTAAATACTTAACAGGGCTCTCTCTGTGTGAGTGTGTGTGTCTGCATGTGTGTGAACTCTGTGGGGAGTAAAACTGCATGTTCAGCAGTTGTCAAGCCCTATGTGGCCATTGTTAACCTTGCACAGCTCAGCAGGTGCAGCTCTGCATAGGGTAAGATATCTGTGGGTGTCATCCGCTGTTCCTCAGTCTACTGTACAGTGAAAGTGGCCTTTGTTTCACGGTCACACACACTCACTGCAGCTAATGACAGATTTTTTTGATGACACTAATGCATTGTAGTTTTTCAGCGGAGGGACAGTGAACGCTCAGAAGTTTTTATCTTTTTTTTTCATGAACTTGCAGCTGGCACCCACTGCACATTAAAGTTACCCTGTGCAGTTTTTTACAACCAGGATTAAGGAGCATTGTTTTTACGAGCGTGTCCTTGTTTTGCTTGTATCGTCCATTTGCAGGCAGGCAACCCGATACACAGGTATACGGAAAAGTAATGGGCCAACATGATGTAAACAATGCTGGATTTTAAATATTTCAAATATCAGCTTTGCAGTGTTTATGATGAAAGAAATGCCTTAAACATGTTTATCAGGCCTCATGGATACACGAAATGTGTTTTTGTGAGTAGCACTTAATGTGATATAACTTCTCCACAAGCCACCTTTGTAATGTAGAACATAATGGCATCAGACATTATTTCTGTGTGATCAGCAAATTAATCATTCTGAACAATTTGTAACTAAAACTAGTTAATTAGTTATGAATTATATATTTTACGCATGAAGAGTGAGAGTTTGTCGGATCAAAGCTGGAATACTTATAGTCACCTACACTGATCATCACATCACAGAGTCCAGTGACTTCACAAAAAACTGACTGGCAGAAAGTTAAAGTTGAGCATTAAGCGTGAACCTAGCTTCTCTCTCTCATACACACACTCACCCACTCAAAGCAGATTCTCTCTCATTGCAGAGATTAGTTCCCTCTGATGCGTTCTGTAGGGAGTCTTCACCTTCAGGGCTGCTTTGACCTCTTCCTGCTTTTTATGAAGGCCTCTCAGGTGCAGATCTAGACTGAATCTAACATGTTAATTAAACATATTCGCTATCTCGGAGGAGCAGAAAGCGAAGCCTTTGCCTTCGTACGCCTCAGATTTTAACCGTTGTTGTTGGTCAGCGTGGATTCTGAGCTCTGCTGAGTGTTGACATGGACCTAAGCCCAGGCCCACTGGTGTTAATTACCGCAGCACTCCACTCGCCTTTCCACCCTGTGATTGGCTATCTTTATCTGAGCAAGGAAGCACCCTGGGGGGCTGTGCGTGTATATACATTGCTTTGATGGGGCTCTTTTTATTACAGCGAATCGAGATGCAGAGATTGACGATCCTTCGTATTCCTGTGGGCTGCTGGAGTTAGCTCCGCTGTTATAGATTTAAGAGATAGATGAAATTACATTTAAAGACACTTTCTCAGGTTTCGTCGAGGGAAAGAAGGGAGGAGGTGGGGAGAGAGAAGTGTAGGCAGATGGTGGAGAAAGGAGGAGGAGGAGGAGGAGGGGAGGACGATGAGCGGAGGACTAGGGGGAAGCGGGTAGGGAGCGGAGGTGTTGCTGGGGTGACAGGAGAGAAGGATGAAGTGGGACGTGCCAGTCGAGCGTCAGTAATCTGCTGCTCTGGCTGGCTGACATGACAGTCAAACACACACACACACACACACACACACGCACACACACACACACACACACACACACACTCTCTCTCTCTCTCTCCTGCTCAATCCATTGCCCCCAGCACACTACCAGTATACACAGGTCTGCAGTCAGTGGCCAGAAGGAGGTGGCCAGTCTGCAAGGTGTTTTAAGGCCACAGTGAGCCACGTTTTTTCCTGCTGCCCTGCTAGCTTGGCACGACCACTCAGATGGACATAATGAGGGAAATGGAGAGAGAGAGCCAGCAAGACAGACAGCCAGGGACACACAATCAGAGAGAGAGAAAAGAGACAATGTTCAGAACTGGCAGCCTTACTTCTCTCTCTCTCTCTCTCTCTCTGTCTCTCTCTCTCTTACTCTCTCTCTCTCACTTTCTGTCTCACCCTGGCTGTGTTTCTTCCCATACTCCTCCTCTCTCATACCTCCTTCACAATCCTTTTGTCCCTCCTTGCCTTCCCTCTTTGATTTTTTTTTATACTATATTCTGCCTAAGCCAGTTGTCCCAGTGAGGTGGTGACAGCTGGGGATGACTTTGGAGATGGGTGGAGGGATGGAATGACTTAGACGAAAAAAGAGGGATAGATCAGCACGGATGGAGAATGCTGGGAAACCCTCAGGTGGGCGCTTGGAGTGGTCCCCTCTCCCCTCTTTTGTATGTCCCAGTCCTGTTTGTTTGTTTTTTCTTTTTGCTCCGTTTTCTGTCTTCTTCTCCCCTCTCACTTTGATTTTAGGGCATCCTTTTAGTTGGTGCGCTCGCTTGGATGCTTGTGGTATTTAATCGTTCTAACATGCAGCGTTGAGGGACTCTGCATGTGTGTGACAGTGTGTTTGTATTTGTGTGATTGTGGTTGTTGTCATGAGAGTCACGTAGCTCTGCTGTCGGCTTCTGCCTGCCTCCTGTATGTTCAAAGGCTGTGGAGCTCTGTGGCTCCTCCAGGACTCAAGCTGCTACCGCTGCCGCTGCCTCATTCATGACAGGCTTCTTCACAAACTCTGTCATGGCTTCCCGTGAGCCCTGTGGGACTTTTTAAGTCATTTGTATCCAGTCAGTTTTAGTTCATCTGATTTCTATTGTTGCTGCCTCTGCTGCCACGCTGATTCATATTTGCATGTTTGCAAGAGTGAAAATGTTTTTGTCGCTGTTGAAGCTTATTTGGATTTACTGTTTAACTTCTCTGCAAGGGCTCCTGCTATCCCCTGTATATTGAACATGTCTGTTTCCAAGGAGATATCACCATGACAAAATAAAAGACCTTAGTCAGTCAGCATTGCAACTCAATTTTCAAACTATGCCTCATTGTCATTTCCCCGTCCCTCTTCTGTCTCCTCGCATTTATTGACAGTGTATAACCCAGGGAACTATTTGGATGGTGTTAGCAGGACAGCTGGGCCAGCTAGACTGGTTATTCTTCTTAATTATACCACTCTAATGACCTACTGACAGTGTGTGCGTTTGTGTTTATGTTGTCGAGTGACCGTGATGCTCACAGAGCAACAAGGGCACTCATGAACAACTAGGCTTTCTCTTGCTAAATACTGCTTCATGATAAACTTGCATGAAGAGGGCTGTGGTGAGATGCTAACACACCGCCTTCACAGTCTGACACAGCGATATGACAGTAATGGGTGTGTGTATGGGTGCTTTTGTGTGTGTGCCTGTGTGTTGGAGTTCTCATTAGCCCGCAGGGTTTTGAGTCAATAGAGGCCAACACCTCTCCTCCTCTCTTTTGTCTTTCACTCCACAGCACAGAATTGCAAATTAGGATCTGTGTGTATGTGTGTGTATGCACTGTGTATATGTGTATCCGCATGTATGTATATATTTCAAGTGTCCATGTATCGGTGTGTGTGAAGCCTGTGCAGTGATCCTTGATATACTGCTTGGCCTTTTCTTGCTCTCATGTGTTGTTGCTTCTCTAGAAGAATTTTTCTACGCCGTTAATTAGTCAAGTGAACCTCCAGTCAGTCCAGTTTAAACCATTATTTATTCATCATGCCCTCACTTCGATCTCATCACTGAATAGGGAGTTTGTGTGTGTGTGTGTGTGTGTGTGTGTATTTGTGCGTTCTTGTGTGTGCATATAGGATCAATGCCAGAGGGCTGCAGGGTTCATAGAGTGAGGCCATCCAACACACACACACACACACACACACACACACACACACACACACACACNATGGCTTCAGGTCATGATTGAGCCGTGGCTCTGAGCCTCCTTCATTCATTCCCTTCATTCAGTGACAGCTTTATGTACTGATGATCCACAGTGTCGCGGGGCCAAAGGGCCTTGCTGAGGTCAGCAGGGGGGACACCTTGGGGACATAGGTTTTGGATGAACCGTGCTCATGCTTTGGGAGACTGGATTTGTGGGGCTTGAAATAGTTTGTGTGTGGCAGGAAGTGTGTGGTAGGGGCTGACATGAGGGCAAAGCAGTAGCTAGAGGCACCATCTACAGACAGAGAAAATGGAGCATTTGTGCACATCTGCTCCAACTGGCCAGAGGGTGAGAGGAACAGCAGGTCAGAAACAGAATATAGCCAGATGTCAGCTGGAGATGAGAGTGGTGAGAGAGTTTTTTTTTCTCCTAATTAAAGGCAGTGAGAGTGTTGCATTTTTCAGGGCTGTAAGAAAGGGAGGCAAATAACAGCAGCTCGAGTCTCAGAGAGACAAAGAAGTTGGAGAACATGCCGTGAGTGACTCACAAGCTTTTAAGCAGGAACTGGAAATATCTCAAAAGCGTCTAGCGAAGCATGAAGAGCTCTACAGTCAGAACTTGGAGAGAAAGTGAAAAGGCAGCCAAAAAGAAGCGGGGATGGAAAGATAGAATGGAGGGAGGTTTTGCTCTTGAAAACTGAAAAACAAGAATAACAAGGTCATTTTGGCCTGAGTGTCAGGTGCATGTAAGGAAGTGGTGGTGCAGAGTCAAACAGGCTGGAGTGAGCGAGACAGTAGATGGGGGTGGCTGCCTGATAAAATAGTGTGCTTGTTTTTGGGAGATCCGTCTGTTTGTCAATCCGTCCGTCTTCCGGGAGTTCTCTGGTGAGATTAATGTCCTGCCATCAAATCCTAGACTCCCTCCTGTCAAACACACGCTCCAAAGCCTATTTATAACCAGACACCCACTCACAAACACTAATGAGTCTCTGGGTGACAAATGGATTTGGAGGACACCTTGCACACCAGCTTCCTCCACTCGGCTCCCTCTTCTCCCATCGCTCATCTGGCCCTTGGTCCCACTGCCAACTTCCTCCTTCATTTCTTTTCCTCGCGCCTCGTTTCTGTGTCCAAACATCCTCTTGCCCCACTTCGCACCACTCTTCCTCCAGTTTTCACTTGGTTTCCAACACTCACCTCAACCACCAATTTGTCTCCTCTTCACCAACCCCTTTCTGCCAGTCTCTGTATTCCCATTTTCGTCTGTGGCTTTCGAAGTGTCATCCGCCTCTATTCTTAGCCTCTCTCTGCCTTTGTCTCTCAGTCTCCCCCTCTGTCAATCTCAATCTCTCTCTGTCTCTCAGCTAGTTGTGAGTCAGTGTTAGTGCTTACTGGATTAGCCATGGGCTGCTCTGCCAAGTGCTCTGGGGCTCTGGGGCAGAACACTTTACAATTGTAAGATTTCGGTTTCATTCAGCCAGCAGGGGCAAAAAGAAAGGGGAGGAACTATCACTAAAATAAAGACATTTCTTGATCTCTCCATTTATATTAAATGCTTTATTGTCACTTGTTAAAGAGCTACAGCCCCCCACAGGACTCCTGCTTTAGCTCCTGAGGCGTGATAGTTGGTCTATGTCCAGAGAGGCAGGGTTCCTGTGGATGTGATTGGCGGCACGGGGCCTAAAGTTGAGGGAAAACATCGAGTCAGATTGCCCATGGGACTCATCATGAATGCCATTTTCACTTTGGTAAATGTTACACGCTCTGAGTATCAGCGAGTAGGGAATGTTACCATGTTTGTATCAAAGCCCCACAGACATTGATCATATCATCAACTAAAAATATACTTGCAGGGACATTGTGGGAGAGATTCTTAAAAGTGATACAAAATTTATTATTTATGGAATTAAAATGTACACTTTGATTAAACCTTTCTTGATGTTTGAAAGCCGTAAAGTTAAATCAAGCGAGGGAAGGGAAAAGCTTGTGATAAATGTTTTGCTGTTGTCCTGACAACATTACTGAAATTAAAAATGAAGCAAAGTAATCCAATTGCCCCAGGATACATTTGAACTTCTCTCTTTTTTGGGCTGATCAATCTTGACAGCAGCAGTTGAAGGAAAGTTTTGAAGCGGCGGTAGCAACCTTTGCTAATCCTCGTCCTGCTGTCGTAAGCCATTTGGGAATGAGCTGAGACATCGAGGTTAGTCTGGAAGAGGACACTTACACCAACTTTCCCCAAGTAAAATTGCAATTTACAACAAATCCACTATTTATGTACAGGTTTATTTTCCTCTCAGTGCATTGATTTTCATTTGCCTTGTCCACGTCTGACCTGTGGTTTGTACTTCTCCTCTGCAGGAGGAACATGTGTGTGATTGTTTGGTTGTTGTTTATATCAAGGGGATTGTCGGGGGTTTGTCTTTGCTGTTTTTGTTTGTTGCAGTGGGCGCTGTGTTGTGTTGGCAGTGACAGCTTGTTAATGTCTAACTCGTCATCTCCTCCTCCTCTTTCGTGCCAACTGGCTGCTCTTCCCCGTTCACCTACAGTAGATCACCATAGAAACCCACGCATCCATCTGTACGGCTGCCCCGCCCCTTCATCCCTCTGCACATCAGCCCAAATCAGAGGCTTGAAACACATGCAGCACCGGTGGAGACAGAGAGGGATGACAGGAAGGAGGAGGAGGAGAAGGACGCAGTGTTGGCTTTAAGCTGACAACGAATGAGCTGATACCCTTGATGCGTCTGCACAAAGATCAATGGACATGTGATGGCTGAATGAAAAACCTGCCTCCAAACATAGACACACACATGCTATGCTGGCGTACATTACCTCATGGCCATTAGCGCCTGGACTATTGTGGTGCATAGAAAGACAAGCCGGTCAATGATACGCACAAGAGGCATAGAAGTGACGGATGAGCAAGATGTACAAATGGAACTTGTTACTTTGAGTCAGGTAGGGTCAAGGTTATACAATAACACTGTACTTAAGACAATTCGAAAGCACAAGGGCGTGGAGTAATGGTGACGAATGCAGAAAATGTAGTGAGCCATTATCGCAGCACAAGCAGCTGAGTAAAAGAAACACTGGCTACGGAAGATGCAATTATTTATCATGGGAAATGTGTTCCAGATGCCCTCTAAACAAGTGTGTTATGCACGATGCCACATAGACATAGAAGGCAGCAAAAAGCACTGTTGCAATAGAGACATCACCATCTTTTCTCATACACCACAAACAATTTGTGCTGAGCATCATGAATATAACAATGCAATCTGTTTTAAAAAGTCTTCCTTAATCCAGGGATGTCCATGCATAATCTGCACTGTTGGCAAAAACTGATGCAAGTTTCTGAAGTTTGTTTATATAATGTGCAGTCCTACTATAATCAAAAACAACCATGACAATGACAATGAAAACTTCATATATAATTTCTATTTTCAGTTCCTGGTGTTCTCACTACACTTCACAGGATCACACACTAAAGTAAAAAGTAACATCTTGCCTGTCAGGTTGTGGCATTTTCTCGCCCTCTCCTCTGTGTTGGAGACAAACAGGCAGGCAGCACAGGACGGGAGATGTGAGGCAGAAGGTGAAGCTGCTGTTTTTTCAGGGTTTTTACGAGCTCCTCTGTAGCCCAGTTTGCGTTATCCTCTGTGGACTGGTGAAACAAGCAATTACTCCAACACCCCACTAGGGACTGCTGTGTGCCGTTCATCTCCCCACTTGTTCTGGGATCATAAGAGGCGTGACAGAACCCTCCCAAACAGGCTGGAATGCTAGATATGGGATTTCATCTCGGATCTGTGTCACAGTTTTCTCTTTACTTCAAATACAGATGCCGTCTTTGTATTTGTGACACTGTTTCAACATGTGTATTTTTTTGATCCAACTGTCCCTTTAGATCAGGATTTAGTGTTTGCACAAAAGAAAATGATTTTAAGATAAAAGGGGGCATTTTAATTTAGATTCTGCTAACTTCACAGCCCTCTACAGTAAAAGACAGTTTCTTCAAGGCAGCCTTAGGAAAACCCACCACCTACCTCTTATCCTCTGATTCTCCATTTGTCTTTTCTCTGATGCCAGTTGACAGAGAGCAGTTTGTACTGTGACACACGACTATCAGCATCATAACACAGATCAGTGTCACGTTGACTCGACAACTTGTAATCTCTGCTGCCCTGCTTGTGCCACATCTGTCACTGGCTGTGTCTCTCACCAACATGCTTTTGCAACCTTGCACTCGATGCTTGTTGGACAAATGTGTCTGCGTGTGTGACTGCGTGTGTGTTCGGTCGTGTGTGGGGGCTAGCTGACTGCAGACAGCTTTGTGAAACAGCTGACCTGTTGTCAAGGCGACCGATCTGCAGTGACAGCCGCTGTCATACTCGTCTCAGCTAATGATTGGCTGTTTTGATTGATCCCTTTTATTTCTTTTTCAGTCTCTTGAAGGTAATTTTTTGCCTCGTGCACTTTTAATTAAAAAAAAGTTCTGGCAGTAGCATTCCAATTAAACTGTCAGGGCAATTCCCATTGAAGAGGAAAATTGCTCCTCTTATTATTATTTATTATTTGTAGAAAATCTGCAATTGTGTTACTGTGCCTGTGTCCCCCGCCAGGTAGCAGACAAGAGAGATAATTGTATGAACCCAGCTTCTTTTCCAAGGGTCAAAAAACTCTGTAGTGATAAAAGACAGCAGCTAAAGGAGCTGGTTTTGCTTCTGGCAGTTCAGACTTGTTCTGAGGCTATTAAGGTCATTCATTGTCTGTGTCCTCACCAAGTATCATCCCAATTTGTGCGCTTCAGTTTAACCTTTGCCACTCTCCCTGAGGTCCTCGTGTTTGGCCTTGTTTGCAGGGCCTCAGCTGCTGCTGCATAGTTTTAAGTGCTAATCACCTGGCACCCAGCTACCTCTATACACCTGTCAACAAACGTACCACCAAAAGCCTCTGTATGCCTATTAGTCAGCTACAAAAGCTGTCATCGCCAGCGACTGCACATTCGTGTGTTTTAAAAGTCAAATATCAAGGCTAGCGCTTAGATTTAATATCATATCAAGTACAATGACACTTGCAAATGTTATAATCCCATTAAATGATAATGCTGCCGAGTGAAATGCAGCCGAAGTCTGTGCCAGCAGTGCTTTTGTCACAGCAGCAGATGAACTCCAAACTCATTTTTCTCAGTTTCACTGCCCACAGTCGCTTCTGTTTGGCTCGTGGAGCCGAACACGTCCTCTCTTGAACATTCCCCTTGTTTTTCCAGCGCCTCTCCATCGCTCCTGCTTACATCTGTTCTGGTAAATCATTTAATCAGCTGATGTAAGTGATGAATGAATTTAGTTTCTAATGTAATTCACCACTTTGATTGATAACCCGTGGCCAGAGCCTAACTAATCTGACAACAGATGTGCTCCTGTGGGAGAGTGCTCGTTAGGTTAGCCCGTTGGCACTGTCTGGAATGAGAATGGCAGCGTGCTAATACTACAAGAGGCTTGGCAGCAGGTCTGCTGGGAGTGGAGGCAACAAACTACATGTCAGAGCCAGCTCAGTAATCCTGCCCCATAAAAGAAGTAACCTTAACAGTGCTGCTCCACCAGCAGCAGCTGAGATCCCCTTATTTAACCAGCAGCGATGACAAGATTTACTGCAAATTACACATCATTACACGATCATTAGGAAAACCTTAGGCTCCCAATCTTAGCAGCACAAATCGGGCTTTGGCTTTCACTCCACTGAAATGATATTAGAATAATAATCTTGTTTTGGTGCTTAAGTGTTTAATTAGATACGACAACAAGAAAAAGAAAAAAAAAAGAAACAGATAATGTTTGCAATTATCTTGCATTTTGACTGGAGAGCTGTGTGCCTCTTTGGCAGGTAAACATGCCAATTAATAGGGGTTAATTCAATAGTAAATGGATAGTAAATAATAGCCAAAATTGAGTCTCAACCTCTGAACATGAAGATCATTGTTTAGTCCTGCATATTTGAATGTTGTTGTTATTGGAAAGGCTATTATAGCATTAATACGACCGTATCATAACAGTAGTTTTGTCTGTGCCACCTTAAACATTCAGTTTGATTTTCTTTGTAAGTTTTTTAACAGCTCTTTATACTCAGGTATTTTATTTAATCTATCATCCACCCTGTCGAGTTGTCACAGCAAAATAAGATAATTTATCCCCCTACTGCAAGAAGAATACTTAATGCTTCCATCCTGTACACAAGTCTTGATTTTTCATATTACGTCTCTTTTATTTCGCAGCTCTTCTCATCATGTACCCAATGGTTTTGCCCAAGGGAGCTTTTTAAGACATTTCGAACTTTAAATTTGCTTCCTGCTGTATCTGTAAAAAGCCATCCTCGGTCTCATTTTTCTGCATACAGTTGGAAAGTTTTGACACTTCTGGTTTCCTACCAGCAGTCTTGGCAGCATGCCTGCGGAAGGCTGTTGTATAATCAGCCTCATGCTGTCAGTATGTTGGCCTCTAGAGGCGAGAAACTGTAAAAGGTTCTGACCTGTCCAGAGCCAGCTTAATGAACCTGCAGTCGGTGATGTACGGTAACAAGAAATACTGTCTTTCTGTAAATGTAGTTCTAAGAATTTGTCATTTGTTGCAGCATCCCTGTTTGTATTTTTTTCCATTTGTTTCATCACATTTTGACAGTAAAACTCCACCTACTACTTTTACTAATATTTATTTTGAATTTATTTAGATGCTGCAGTTTCTTATATGTATTCATAAACAATAACTGTGATTAGTCTTGATTTAGGCGCTGGGAGATATTACCAGCAAGATGTATATGCCCTGTGGAGGTTTTGTGTGAAGAGGTTCTTTTGACAGTCAGTTATACCCACAAAACCACACTGTGTGTATCCTTGAGGTATAACAAACGTATAGCTTTTCATAGCGTTTCTTTCCACATAAAACATTTTCATAGCCAACATTTTGAAATGGGCATTGTTCCCATCCTTGTGCATTTCTTAGCAGTCCTTTTCTTCCCTGCCTTTTTTCTTGATCTAGGTGCCTTACTGCCACCTGTGCTGCAGATCAGTAGAAAAAAGTGAAACCAAATCCTGATGTTGAGACTGAACCACTGCAGTAAATTTGTTGGCCGTAAAACTAAAACGATGAACTAAAAATGTCTCAGAAGCTTGGCAGAGCCGCAGAGTTAAGTGATAATTCTCAGTTGGTTCCTCACTGCGAGCTACCATTTCACTTTATATGTAGTTATGTGATTCATTGTTAATATAAAGCGGTTTTATTTATATAAATGATACGTGGAGCTTTAAATATGCATTTTAATTACTTTTTACACCATTTTTACACCACAAATATGGAATGTAGTATTTCAGGCAAGACAGTACAGCATTTCTACTGTACACTCAAAGCAGAAACACAATTGTGAGAAGATTTAAAACTCTCTTATTACCTTCTTCCTATGGCGTTGCCCCCTCCTTCATAATAACCCTGCTCATCTCATGAATATGCAGACGCTCTGAGTACCAGCTCAGATAGAGAGGGCTTCTTAAATCTTCCATTTATGTCCTAAGATTTTCCTGCCTGCTTAAGCCACTCGACCAAATTTCACCCCATCAGTCATATTTCAGTTAGTGGGTGCTTTGCACCGTTTTGTGCACCAACGCGTGTGTGTATATGTGTATGCGTGTTTGAGAATGCAACTTTGCAAGTGCTCTGTTGTTAATGTTATAGGGCCTATGGGACAGATAATGAGCTATTGAACCTGAGTGATTTAGTATGCAGTCTGTGGAAGGCGTCACAGGGGTGTCTCTTGTACAAGTGACCTCCACTTGAATGTTTTTCTGCCCCCTTTTTATTTTTTATCGACTGTGGCTCCCCCTATCTATCTGCTGAGGTGGTGCAGTACAGTAGTTGGATGCCTTTAATGTGTCCACCTTTCCTTTCCAGTGTCAGTCTTTCTATGTGGTTTGTGTGCATTCAGAGGGAGATTTGTGGCGATATGTGAGCAAGATAAAAGAACAGCTGGAAGATTCTGATTGGACGACTGTTTTCATCCACCTGCTTCATTCAGAATTGGCCTGTTTGCATGATAAACAGTCACAGTTAACCCCTCAGGCAAGTCTGGCTTTTTCATCCCTGTTCTGCCTCTGTCCCCTCTTGCTCTCTCTTGAAGTCTTTTTTCTTTGTGTAACCACATTAACTTGTTTGCTCATCTGCTGCAATTATTTCGTTATAATAAACAGCAGCTTGGTGGGGTTTTTTTTGTACTTTGTTTGCTCCACATAGATTCATATTTTCATACTTGAGAAAGGGACTGTTAAGCTCTTCTGAATGGATAGTAATGGAAAAAAATTTGCAATATGTTTTTACTAATTAAAATTCAGCACTAATAATAACAAAAATGTTTCAAATCAAGAGAAATGTCTAAAAGAAAGTATTTATAGAACAGTCCATCGATTGTCAGAGGTCAGTGTGTTCAATTTGTAGGACAAGAAGAAATTTTTGGATGGTACCCAAGGTGACGGTGTTGCCCAAATTCAGTCCTTTATGCTTTGCTATGTTGCTGCTTTCATTGCTTTGCTCACTGGCTCAGCAGTGTGCTGAATTGTGCTGCTCTGCTGAATCCATTGAGATTAGCTTGAAAGCACACTTGCCACTTTGCTCATACTGAAGTAGTACCTCCATCTCTGACAGCTGCAGGATGAATTTAACATAGAGATAGTTATGTGTGTGTGTTTTACAGGGTGTTACACTGTCAGTACTTTGGGGGGAATATGAAAAGGCAACAAGTCCACTTTGGGTTTAAAGTGGTGCTTGTAGATTTAAAGTAACAGAAGGTGAAATAAGGTAGAGATTACTAAACGCAGCATCTCATCGACCAAAGCACTTGTAGTTTGCACAGTTGCCTTCCTGTATTTCACTCTTGACTTCCTGCACGGCCCTTAAATTAGTGAATGTGGATTTAAGTCATTGTTTAAGGAGGAACCTGCCCTACTGATACTTAATTGATGCAGCACCAGAGGCCTTTCTGTAACCTACACTGTCCTCTGATTTCCACTTGAGCAGGGTCAGGCAGGAAGAGACATTCCCAGCACTGGTCAATAAGATATCACATTAACAATAATGGTAATAATGAGTGGTCATTTAGCATGTACATATGCTAGTAGTTCAGGAAATATTTGACAGGTCTGCACATGTCTGCACTACGTCCCATCTAAGCTCTATATGTGTCTTGTGTTGTGTGTGTGTGTGTGTGTGTGTGTGTGTGTGTGTGTGTGTGTGTGTGTGTGTGTGTGTGTGTGTGTTTATGGTCAATGTTTACGTACATGTGGCAGTGGGCCAAGCTTATTACATTGCCCTGTGTGTGGTTGTATTGTCAGCAACAGCCTTGTTGTGATGTTATGATGACTCAGGCCTGGAGTTTGCTGCCTCTGTCATTCATACTCAGTGTCTAACACCCCCACTTCTGTTTATGGGCTTTAATATGAGCAACATTTGAACTAACGGTCACAACAGACAAACGAAATGAGAAAGCAGCTTATTTTTAAAAAAACTGGTGTCTCTTTCATTCTTTATCCGTGTTTTTGTTTTGCATGCGACTTAGTTGCTCAGCTTTAAACCACCATAGAGATTTGGGTCAGTGTCATGTATTCTTTAGATGATGACTAACCATACTCCAAATTATTCCTTAGTTTTTGAGTTTTTTCCATGTGTTTCCTTGCTTTTTCTCTGCCACTGGTTTCCAGTCATTGTGCTGTAAAAATCTATGTTCAAAATCTTGAAACCTACTTTTGATCAGTAATTCATCATAAGAAAAATCATGTCAAAGTTATTTTTTTGTGAGGTAATGAAGTGCAGCCTTCAAATCAAACTATACAACTGGATAACTGCAAATTGATTTTTATTACATGATGAAATTACTTGAAATAGTAAAAACAGTAACTTGAAGTATGTGTGATTTGTTGTAAATAATGTAAACAAAACAAAACAAAACCTGTATGTGTGTTTTAAACGATGAGTGAAATAACTGAAGGTTTATTTATGCTGCACTGCATCCCTCTCCATGCGGTGTTGTTTAGGTCTTTGACTGAGTCATCTTCGACCCATGACTACCAGTCAGCGTTGCACCCTGTGGAGATCAGAGGTCCATGCACCACTGTCAGAGTCAAGTCAAGTCTTTGAAGCTGCTGTGTGTACAGGCAGGCACGGACTCTCTACGCTCTCCAAACATCTTATTTTCCATCTACCATCTCTTAAACTCTATTACATCCACCTGTCTCCATCCAGCGTCGTATTGAAGGTAGCGTCCGCCTCCCCTGGTGAGGTAAACTGAGCAGCACTGATGTAATGAGGTGTGGCTGGAGTGTCTTCTTCTTCGCAGCCAGTGGCAGTCGTGTGCTGACTGACCTGGTTCAACAACAGGCTATAATTAAGAGGCTCTCTCACCTGCTGCTGGCCTGCTGTTTTTCCAGAAAAAGACAGCCGGCTTTTACCAGGATGACAAGTGAAACAAAGAGGTGCATTATGTTTGCTACCACCACCCATCCGCCCGCCACCCACCCTCCCCCCCCATCTGTCACATTTATACTATCATTTCTTGCATTTATCCTCACACACACACATTTGCTGTTTTCAGGAACAGATTGCCCCAGAGATGCTGCCGTGGAGCCGTAGCATGCTCTAATTGTCTGAGTGCGTGCCATTGTGTATTAAAGGGGGCTTTGCTGGTTCCATATTACTGCTGCAATTTTAACTTGGCTGCCTCCACAGTGTTCCCCTGCGTTGCCCAGGGAAACTAAGTTTGGAGATGGGAGGGTTGGTGGGTGGGTGAGAGGTAGTTGATGGATAGAGGAGAGAGAGAGGTGAAAAGAAGGGCGTGCTGCTTCTTATTGTACATATTTTAATGATCTGGAGGGTGTTCCTGGCACCTTGAGCCAAGCAACAGATTGTAGTTGTCTCTGTCAGTTTTTGGTGAGGCGGCCTGGAGCCTTCTGATTGTATTGGCCTGTTACAACATCCAGCACAGACTTGCAGGTTGACCTTCTTCTGATGGCTTGTTCTCACTGCCCAGCCATCAATTTCACCCCTTTTAACTCTCCTCTTCTCGCACAGCAGTGCCTCAGAGCTTTCAGACATTACCTTAATGGAGAGAAAAAAGTGAAGTGCACATGCCTGCTGGGTTATGTGTCTTAATACTGGGAGCCTCATCGTTTTAAGTGAAGAGCAAGCATAACCAGTGAGAACACTGAGAGAGCGAGATAATAGAGATCGAAACAAAAGTTCCTTTTTCAAGTTCAGAGTCACTTTTTTTACAGGCTATTCATTGAAATGCAAATGTCTGCTTTATTACGTCTTCAGTAGTACATTTCAAGGTTTGTGTGACAGCTTGCAGTGAATACGATGAGAGTCACTTGCCAGTCACTTTTTCCTTTGGCAGGATTCGTAATTATGTAGCAGAAACATAGAGTCAACAACCAGCACACGGGCCTGTTTTGTTAACCTTACAGGCTTACTAACTGTCCTATGGCTGCGGGTAATATTGTCCTCCGCTGTCATTTTAAGGTTTAATACATGTGGAACAGCAGCCCCCTAGTTGGTTCTTGAGTTGTGACCTGCAGGCTTTAAAGAGGCCTGACTGGTGGTTTTTCAGAAGGTTGAATTTAATCCAGTCATGCCCTTCTCTCCTTCTGGTTGCTTGTTTTAACTGTTCCCACTGGAGCGTACTGGAGTTACAATTGCCAACATCTTTAGGCATTGCTGATTGCCTTATTTCGTTTTGCCTGTAGCCTTAATAGACTAGTGCTGGATTTGCTGTTTTCACCTACTTCTCCTCAATTTTACCTCTTCTCTCCTTCTTCTCTGGTTAATATTCAGCTGGTCTATCCACCCTGTGCTGTCACAGCCGGCATCCCACAAAGAGCCTTTCCATGCTTGCAGTAAATTAGGCTGTGTATCAGAGGGAAGAGCTCAACTTCCCCAACCATCTGCATAACGACAAACCTTCTATGGAGGACACTGCACTATCAAAGGAATTTTTAAAAAACCTGCTTCCTTTAATAATATGATTCAACATAGAAGAATGAAAGAGTAGTGACAGGATTAATTCTTTTGCAGAGAAGAAACAGAAAATATGACAACACAGAGAGATAGATGTGGTAGCACAGATGATTGAATGCATGGTTTAATTATAATAAAAAGTGAAACATGAAAGGCCACTGCATGGCAATCTAATATGAATGAGACAAAAGACAGAAGGAAGGTAATTAAAATATATACGCAGATAAAAGTATTGGGTAGAAAAATCAGCAGCAGAAGCTCACAGAGGCTAAAGCACAATGACAACCTATTTTCCCTGTCTATTACTTCTAAGAAAATAATGAATGAATAAATACATTTTTTTTTTACATCAGTCCTCAGCGCTGCAGAAGCCCATGTTGCCACATTATTTAAAAATGATGACGACCACTCCTAAAGAGCAGTTAGACACTGATCACAGTAAACTACATATAAACAGTAAAACAATAATGTATTGTCATTTCAAAACCTGTTATTTTAAACTTTAAAAAAGATGGCATGGCACATTCGTTAATATAAAGTTTTTCTCATATAATTATGCAAAATATGTCTATTTAAATTTAATCATTAAAATGAGCATATCTGAAGTGTAAACACACTCAGCTGTCTTGACATGATGTCCTGGGCACAAAGTTATGTTTCAAGGACTTGTTTATATAATATTTTATATTATATTTCTCTTTATACTTTTATTTTTCATTAGCTTCTTGGTGTGACACCACTTTCCCTGATGTCTGAGAGTGCACAGTTCAGACTATTCAAATCACAGCCACAGAAGACCTTGTATGTGTTAAAGAGGTGACACTTTTCAGACAGCTACCTTTCAAATAGAACACATAAGTAATTAACATTTTGCAGCCACAAAGCCCTCAGAAATTATCTGAAAACTACTTTACCAAAACTTTTTTCCAGTTTTTGTAGAGCTGTCACTTCAGTCACTTATTAGTTGTTGATAGAAAATGAATCTGCAACTATTGTTTTCATTTTTTTAAGAAAAAATGCCCAAATTCTAAGAGACATTAAATTCACTTACTGGTGTTTTCTAGCTACTTTACCTTTTTTGTGTCACAAATAAAAGCATATACATATTTCCATCCTCCCAAATAATATCTGCATTCCTTTTCCAATACAGCATTAATATCTGAGTGACTCATGTAGCCTCAAGCTGTAGCTGCAAATATGTGACATTATGTAAAGTCCAAATGTTTGAAGTTCCTGTGAATTTTTATATAGCTAATCAAGAATCCAGAGCTCTGTTTGTGTATGTGCAGTCGGCAGCTTTCTTATCATTCTGAGACTTGAAGTCTCTCTCACACCCTCCACTCCCCCTGACCCACTTGTTTAACATGCCCAAAATATAAAGCTACACCTCCTGCCTCTTCTAAATCCTTCAAAGCACACCCAATCCACTTTTCCTTCTCTCCTCCTGATTCTCCATACCATATGTCCATGCATATGATGAGCAGCAACTTCAGTTCCTGAGTTGAAAGTCCAGTTCAGCAGGTCACTGTCGAGCAAAAAAACATCTTTCCATTGGAAGTATGTAGTCCAGTATTTGGCTGTTTTGACACAGAATATTATTATGTATGTGTGTTGATAGCTGTTGTGGGTGGGTTGGCAAATACCTCATGTCATGAACTGAATTTCCCTACATGTATAAATAACCTACTGAAGGCGGTGGAGACTGGTGACTCAAAAAGTGAAAAGTTAAAAATATGGATGATGCAGGACGTATTGTAATAATGGTGAGGAAAAAATGTCAGTTAATTACAATATAAGAAAAAAAAATCCATTCGTCATCTTTCTCATGAATCATCTTCAATCTGTGGACCAACCTCCCCTAATGGAAGGAGGTTTAAGGGTTAGTTCTATTTTGCGTTAACCCACAAACCGACTAAATGGAGGCTTCATGTTGTTGCTTGGTTAGAAGTTGTTTTTTCTTAGTTTTGCCTTGCACTATCTTTTTCTCTGCGCAGCTGATTTTTTTTCTTGCCTGTTTATCTTGTCTTATCTCTCAGTGACCACCACACTGGGCTCTTTTTATTTCAGCAGGTTAATGCTCTTGACTGTTCTCTCTATCTTGGCAGTGCAGCCCAGGCCTCATTGGCCGGGTTCACAGATTTTATCGACTCTGATTGCAGGCTCCCGTTGTCATTCAGGTCCTCTATTATTTCGTTGACCAGCATGCTGCACCTTCCCCTGGAGTCTTTGCAGTCACAATTTGGTGTGTTGCAGACCCAGACTTGCTGACAGACACAATGTAGTCTTGTGATAAAGCGTTCAGCAGAAACCCCCCATCAAGGCTCTTTTATGTACATTTTAATGATGCCGGCGTTGTGAGGGCTTGCACAGATTGTTTAGGCTGTCAGGGTCATTATCTGCCAGCTTATGTGGAAATATATTGGCTGTGAATGACGAAACTAAAGATGAAAAACCTGTTTCCATTTTCTGTTCTTCCTCTCCTTCCCACACAACTTTTACTCCTGCTGTGTTCAAGATGAGGCCTTTGTATACTCTATACAGCTCTGGAAGGTATATCCACAAACTGAAGTTTGGAAAGTTTTTGGGCTTTAGTCCAATCTAATGGTACAAAGAGCTCTTTTCTTCTGGCAAGCCATTAACTTGTTTAGCATTTTAATTTCTGTTAGGGCTTAAAAATTCATAAATTGATACCTATAAACCTTACTAATATTGTTTTGTTGATGCAGTTTCTTTCTCCTTGCAGCTTTATGTTTGTCCAGAGGCAGCATAGCCTACTCAGCTTTCACTGTCGTTGTGGATGCTCAGTCACAATAATAAGCCATAGTACATATGCTCAGCTTTGCCAGCCATTGTAATGGGGCCCTTGAGTCAGGTCCTTGTTAGCTGATGCACAATAAGCTCCAGCCTAATCAAGTGTAAACCAGAGATCTGGGAGGTGGCGAGGGGGCCAAATGAATATGGCCGGCAGCCTTGGTGTGCGGCGGAGAGCTCAATGCTAATGCTATTAGCCAGGAGGTCAGTCCATTTCGCCTCACCCCTGCTCAGTTTATCAGCACTTCATAATGTGGTGGATGTGAGGGCATGGTGTTGAAACAGCAGATCACACTTGAGTGCGATATCTCTCTGAGAATGAATAGAGTGAGAAATGGGTTTAGAACGAGCAGCTGTGTTTCAGTGATCGTGGACCTTCTGCCCTTAACGGGCTTCCTCTGTGTTGAGGTTTGTCCACTGGAGAGCGTTGCAGTTCTGTTGGGCCTCTCCTGGCCAGCTTACTCTTTTCTTCCTCTGTGTTCATTAACAGTCCATTTGTTGCTCCTGCCCCGAGGAGCCTCCCTCTGCTGCTAAGTTGCTCAGCTCATCCTAATGCTGCTGATGAGCCTTTAATGTACAGATGGTCCACTTCATTCAGCCTTATTAAGCCTCAGCACTTTTTTATGCAATTAGTTTAACTGGTGTTTTTTTCCGTTTATTATCCATCTCTGAATTGATTATTTTTCTAGCTGCTATAAGTTTGAAGTTTATGCTGAGTTAATTTGCTATTTGGTCAAATACGAATAAATGTCTTGTGATTTTAAGAAACGTTATCTGTTAAGTATTTCTGTGTAAAAATGCATGATGTACAATATTCATTTACCATTCTGCAGTTTATTGTAAGACACTACAACTGTGGTATTCATAACAAACCATTTCCCCTAACCCTTATGAATACATTATAATGCATATATATAATGCATTAAGTAATTGTAATTCAGAGAAAGTGCTATTGTTTCACAATAGCTCTTTTCTGATGGTCATGTGACGGTGTTCTGGTGTGTTTGCTTGCACATCTGTGCACAAACACACGAATTAACCCTTGGCATGTTTCTCTTCTAGCCAACGCCGGGGCCTGTTTTCCTAAGCAAGGTAACTCACCGGGCAAATGGCTACCTGCTCTTTTATCACGCTTTAAGTTCATTCATTTTTCCAGTCACATATTTTCTTTGTGTAACCATACTGTCTCCTTCCGGCTGTCTCTTTTCCCTTCCTGTGTGCCTTCCACCTCGGGCTGTGTTGTCTGTCACTTAGAGCTCTGATAAAAGGCCAAGGGCTGTCAGAGTGACGTGCCTCTTTAAAAACGGACAGCAGAATGAGTAACCTCCAGACAAGAGACAGTGAGAATATGTAGAGAAAGTGGCAGAGGGTGGCAGGGGATGGAGAGGAAGCTCAAAGAGATGGGCAGGAGTTGGTGAAAAAGAGCAAGAACAAGGACAGTTACGAAAGAAGAGTTCCTTTATGTTCCCATCTGACTTTCAATCACCTCAGTTTTCAGTATTTTGTTTTTTTTCTGTTTACCAGGAAAACAATGAAAGCTACTTAAGATGACAAGCAGGCATATCACAATGGAATATCCAGCAAAACAAATTCAGTTTGAGCCTCTTCCTTTGATCTATTGCAGAAGCATTTTACTTTTCTCATTTTTCTTCCCTTCAGAACTTGAAATCAATAATTCTGCAGGGAACCGCTCGGTCCTGGTGGCAAATAGTCTAACATCCCATCCCATTTCTTTCTCTCTTTTCCTCTCCCTCTCTCTCTTTCTCTCTCTCCTGTCCTCTCTGTCGCTTATTTTTTACCACTCTCCTTCTTCTCTCTGCTCCATTTGTTTCCACCTGTGTGTGCCTGCTCTGTGTGTATGTACGTCTCCACCCTGAAATCTCTTTGCATGCCTGTGTGGGTGGTGATTCACCTCTTTCTCGCACACTTTCCCCTTCCTTCTTCCTTTCCTTCCCTTCTTTTCTTCCTCTCCTTCATCCTCCCTTCCCCTCCTCTGTCCTCGTCCTTCAGATCCCGAGCGTGGTGGCAGTCACATGATCTCCACAGATGACCTGGAGTATCCGCGAGAGTACCGGACGCTGGGGAACAGCGCTCGGCGTTTCTCCAATGTGGGCCTGGTGCACACATCGGAGCACCGCCACACCGTCAGCGCTGCCCAGAGTCTGGAGGCCTTGACCAACCTGCACAAGGCTGACATGGAACGCAAGAGGGACGCCTTCATGGATCACCTGAAGAGCAAGTACCAGCAGCAGCAGCAGCTGCAGCATCCACACCACAGCCCACACCACAACCCGCCATCACCCTCACCCTCCCACGCCAGCATGAGGGGTACATCAGAGCGGTCTGCACGAGAACAGGTATGCAGTTTACCTGCTAATGAAGATTTCTTACCCTTAAAAAGAATTGTGTCTGACAATATATCATCTTAATTTCATTGTCAAAGTAATGTTAATTTATTAATTAGTATGGTTTTGCCTTATCACTTTGCTGCCATTTGGTGCTCAGTACATGTTTCTTTGGCAATAAAACTCGTCAATACTGTCGATAGGATGACAGAAAGGAACATCACATATACACTTCATAGTTTACAGGTGTCAAATGTATTGTCGGCCAACAAAAAGTCTCTTGTCAGATGACATCCAGAGCAAAAGCAGCACAAAGCTGCACATTGTGCTCATTGAAATAATTGAGAGAGAGAATATAAATAATTTAAGGCTGTCAGGTGTTATTTGTATCTATGTAATTAGAGGTCATCATTAAACTGTCAGCGCAAGCTTTTCTTTTTTTCTCTGCTGCCAGAACCTGTAGAGCTTTACAAGGAGTGACCAAAGAGGGGCTGGCACTGTTGATGTGTGGAGGATGACAGGAAGTCAAATACACATATTGAATTAACATGCTCTATGCATTAATGCAGTTCTCTGACCACTTGAGGATAATGATTCTGCTTAGCTCTTTTTTTTCAATTCTTCAGATGGAGTTTATACTTTGACCAGTTACACAGCCTCAACAGTTTTTTCTTGCTCTTTTCTATCTCACTTGCACACGCACATATTGTACTGTACACAAACACACTCTCTCTTTCTGTGAGCACCACTGCTGTGTGTGTGTGTGTGTGTGCACATGTGTGTGTGTGTTAAAAAAAGAGTAAATTTGCTGTAATGACGTGACAGAGACGCACATCAGGGGAGAGGGGATAAAATGAAAAGGAGAGAGAGCGAGTGAGCGAGGGTGGGCGGGTGAAAGACAGGTGGAGTCCATAGTTGCCGTGGCAACCTCTCCCATAAATGGCAAGTAGGGATATCGCGTTGCAAAGGTCAGGTTGTGTAGAAAAGGAGGAATTGTACAATAATGAAGACAGAGGGGAGAGAGGAACAAGTGGAAGGCAGAAAAAAAATGTAAGCAGCAGCCAGGAGAGTGGACAGATCCTGAAGTGACAGGGCATTTTCACTGCATGGGGGAGGAAGCAGCAGAGCCCAGGATTCCTTGTCATCTCGTGGATGTGCAGAGCGTGGACAGCGAGGAAAGAGGGAGGGGGGAGGAGGAGCTGGAGAGGAGCACACCAGCCAGTCAAGCAGCCCGCTGCTCAATTAGCCAGCACCAGCAGGAGTCAGCCACCCATCTGCGAAGGAGTTAATCGGCTGGTGTTGTAATGAATTAAATAAAGAGTTTCCGCCGCATGTGCTACTGGAGAGCGAGACAGAGAGAGAGGGAGAGAGAGAGAGATTGAGTAAGGGAGAGAGAGGGAGGGTTAGAGAAGCAGAGGGAGGGAGAGACGGGCAAAAACGCGATGAGGATTCGCTGCACCTGACGGACAGCCTGGGATGACTGGAGTGGTGGACAGGCACAGGTGCACTGCAGGTGAGATGGGACTGGAAGCTTGAGGCTGTTGTAGAGAGGTGTGTGTAAGTGTGTATGTGTGGGATAAGGATGTGCCAGCTGGGATTAGATTCCACGCCTGTTGTGTTTGTTGTGGTTGTTGTGGTGACGGTGTGCATATGCTCAGCAGGCAGAAGCCCAGGCTAGACGAAGGCTGAGTGGACGGTACTGTAAACTGCACACAGAGCCTTTTGTGCGTCTGTTTGGGTGAGCGTTAATTTGTTGTTCAGACTAGTGCAGGTGTTTTTTTAAAAAGAGAGAGAGAAAAGGGAGAGAGGCTGCGGTAACGTCAAGACACCAAACTAGACCAGAGGAGGACTGAGAGGGAAAGAGTAAGAATGATTGAGATGGGGGGCGGGGGTGCAGAGAGGATGACGACATGAGAAAGAGACGGGGGTGGAGGAGGGGTGGTGTGAGTGCAGCCTGCTTTACATGCAGGTCAGGTAATGCAGCGCTCCACTCTGTGAGGCTACGTCCTTCTGTTGTAGTGCCGTGGCCAACTCCAGTGAGTGCACATACACGCCTGTGTGTAAACGTATACACGAGTGTATGTAGTTAGCAGTCAGGAATGCATTTAGCCCCTCAGCCCCAAGTTTAATCTGACATCTCCAACGTACATCAGTAACACTCTCCTTGGGGCTCCCAGCATATTTAATTCAACAGGAGGTTAAAAATGATGTACATTTGAGCTAAGTAGTAGAGCCTCGTTCAAAGAGTTTTGTCTGTCATTTGGAGTTATGGATTGAATGAGTTAGTGGGATAATGATTGGGAGCATAAAACGATGTCTTGAATATAACTTCTGTGCAGAGGGAATGTATTGATTGCAGCAATGGTTGTCAGGATAAATACTTGTTAGTGGGTAATAACATATATTGAAACAGGCGCCCTCAAGTTTGCTCTCACACGCTCTCAGTGCAGTATTTGCAACTCAAAGTCCAGGTTCAGTGTATCTGCAGCTGTCAGCGGAGCAACGGTTAAAACAACACGAGGTGGTGTAGAATGAATGTGTTTGCTTTACCTGAGAACTGTGACTAAGCCTCATTAAAGCAACAAACAGAGAAACATTGGCAGAGACAGACACACTAGACCACAAATCACTTCTGCACCATTAAAGCCAGCCCTCACAGTCATTTAGCTTTGTGGGAAAATAAAATCATTAACGTTGTCTGAACAAGTGAACAGCAATTATTTATGACGGACCGATGGTGCCCCTGAGCTGCTGTCAGTTCAACAGATTGTCAAGGACGAAGCTTAGTTGGCTACACAGAATGAGTGACTGACACATGATCAGGTACTCAAGGCCAATACGAGTCCAACCTGAAAAGACCTGGATTATCTTATCCTTGAAAGTGACCCAGTTTACCTGTGACCTCTCACCCATCTCTCTCATCTGAGTGACTGAGAATTAGCTTTCTGACAGAGGACATGCAGAGTTTTATAGCTCCAGATCTCACTTTCCTGACTTTCTATTATGCCATGTGATAAAGCATTTTTGGGATTTTATTATTGTTGAATTCACCCATAATGCGGAATTGAATCCTTCAGATTTAAGATCATAGATGGTTTTCACTGGACAGCAGCAACTTGCTTGGAGACAGAAATTCTCCTCAGCATCACTTCAAAGAGTTGTCTTTAATAATAATTGGTTTGACGTACGTTGGTAGAAATTTATATGCTATGGGGAAAAGAAAGCGTGGGTTGAGATTATGCTCCATATCATTTTGAGTGTCCCACTTGTCTCAGTGCCAGCGAGGCTGGGCGCTCCAAGATATATGCACTGGTTCCTTGATATTTAGAATTTTAAAGAGCACAAGTCCCCTCTCCATCAGCCATTTGCTGGACAGAATAATAGAGAATAAAATGCCTTGGAATAGCAGCTACCTTTTAGAACGCAGGACATAACTTTAAGTGTTAATTCGACCCATTAGAGATGTAATGGGTTTCATTATGTTTCTGTTATTGTGTCACACCCCTGCTATTACTGTACAACAACTATGCTGTGGCCCTTTTCCATGCTGTTACTTTACTAATACTACTGTTTATTAGGTTTTGAATATGTACTGCTGATGTACTGTACACTGTTCCCCCATGATGGAGATGGTGGTAAAACAGCTGCAGGAACAAATCTGTGTCATTGTAGAGTCACAGTTTAATGAACATTTGCTGTTGATTTCTAAACAAACTGTAAAACAATTCACTATAAAGACAGTGCATACTAAATACAGTTAAGTATGGAATTAGCAAACAGCTCTAGTCTGTGTAAAATCTGTGAATGATTACACTGTGTTCACTGATGGCTCAGTGTCACCTTGGCCAGGAAACACTTTAGATTAGGATGATTATAAAACTTACTATTGTACCAAAACCATGCAAGAAGTTGCACCACAATACAAAATAAAAGAGAGAAAAAAATAGAGAAGGTGGAAGAGACTATCACAGAATGGCCAAATGAGGGAACATTAAGTGAAAGATTATATTACAATGAGGTAATAATCAGTAGAAAACGCTGCCTCTCATGCTGGTGTTTACTGAAATAATCCAAGCTTTTGTTGAGACAGTGTTAAAATGGAAGGTTTATAGAGAAAAAAAACCCAGCTATCATGAATCAAAACTTGCCTGTCACTTTTTTTCATCCCTGCGCCAGGAGACTAATGTGAGTCCTGCAGAAGGGAGGCTGAATGGACTGAAAATTGCCTGCAGATAAGAATAAGAACTGGAATAAGAGTTTGGATTAGAATTAAAATTCATGAACTCTGTGCAGTCTTTTTTTAATTTTCCATGTCATTTTGAGGTATTTCTGGGCCATCAGTGGCTTGGCCTGGTTTTGACTGTGGGGTAATTATGTTTTAATGGAAAGCTCACTTCCTGAGGCCTTGGCCAACATGCGAGCACCTTCTCATACATGGCAGAGCAGCAGGAAGGGCAAATGGACAGATGAGAGATACAGCAGGGCCTGGTGAGAATGAGGAGGTGAGGTGTCGAGGATCAGATGGAAATGTTACTGCTGCTGAATTGAGAGCGAAAAGACGACAGAGAGCGAGGAGGAGACAGAGCAGTTGCTTGCCTGTGGTGGTGAAGTCTGGGGAAGAGGCCAACGCCGCAACAACAGTGTGGGCTGCTGTTGGATTCGATTTTATTCTTTTAATTTCCTCCCCTTCACCAGTTACAGCCAGCAGCACGTTATTGTTTCAGGTGCGCTGTAACCTGACGTCTGCAAAACACCGCCGCCCCTTGCATTAACACCAATCAAACTTAATGATTGTGGTTTAGGCAGTCGCATTAGATGAAGCTGTCAACACTATTAATGAGTTTTATGAATAGCCTGTCAGAAAAGGAAGGATTTAGGAAATGCAGTTGATTTTTTTTTTAAAGTCAAACGCCTGCATTCAGATGCTCCAGTCCAGTTTGTTCTATGCACCATTTTTTTTTACAGTGTTTTTTTTTCTCTCTGTGAACTTCAACCATCATTAGAGAAGTAAGTATCTTAACTTTTTTCCGTCTGTCTCTCTCTCTTCTCTCTTTTGTCCTTCATGAACTTCACAGCAACAGCCCAACTACTGGAGCTTTAAGGTCAGTGCTGCGTGTCTAAGTGTCCCTGTGCGTTTGTTATTCTCCTGTCTGTTGTGTGTGTGTGTGTGTGTGTGTGTGTGTGTGTTTGTGTCTCTCTGTATTCTGTGCTGTGGGATCACGTCAGACTCCTCTGGCATCACCAGCCTATCTCCTCAGTCCTCTGGCTCATCCAACACCCAGCTCACTTGGCATCTTTCAGTTCTTCAGGCGCTGTGTATGTGTGAGTTTGTGTATGTTTGTGTTCTGTGTGTGTAGGGTTGCGGTGGCTGAGGTGTCAGGGGTGGCGACAGCTTAAACTTCTCCAGCTCCATTTAATCTGCAGAAGACGATTCTCTTGGGATTTATGATACCTCAGTCAGCTAGCATTAATGGCTAGGAGCCATGTGACCTTGCTGAAGTATTACTCAGACTGACTGAGACATTAAGAAGACATTTCAGACGTGCCGCTCAGGCATTACTGAAATAATGCTTAGACATTAGCACAGAGGCTTGACTCATGGCTGGGCTGCTGAATGTATTTTATCCACAGGTTGCAGAGAGGAAATATGGGTTGTATATACTCGAGGCCAGAATGCAGAAATATTGGAAGTGTTTATCACTTATGCTGAATTTAAAGAGTTGAGCCTATTTGTTAGCTGGTATGTGTTGTAATGTGTATCACTTTAGTAGTGGCATTACACCTCACAGAGGCAGGCAGGGAGGGATGCCACCTATAGAGAGAGGAGCGAATTGACATGTGGTGTGTGTGTGAGGGGAGAGCCCAGGGCTTATCTGCAGCGTAGTCTTCCCTGAATCCTTGCTCACAATATAATTTGGACAGGGTGGAAATGTCACTGAATATCAATAGCCATATACCTGACCCATGGGGAAGGCTGAGCAATTCATCCCTCACTCCTACAAGTACTTTAACATCAAACAAGTGTGATATGAAATAGAATTTAGAGCTCTTTGACATGAATCAGTTCGCAAAATATTCTAGGTATGTTGATTAAAGTGCAGGTTATTTTCTCAAATTATCAATTAATTTTTTGGTCCATAAAATGCCAAAAATAGTCAACTGTTCTTCATAGTTTCTTAGAGCACAGTTCAGTTCACAATGATAGAAAATGATAGATAAATTAGAAAATATTCACACTTTAGAAGCCAGAAAATAATCTAACTTTTTGGTTAAAAATTAACAGATAATTAATTGCTTATCAAATGAGTTGCTGATTAATTTTCAACTAATCCAAGCAACTAATCAATTATTAGTCTAATTGCTGCAGCTCTGTTCATGTTATTTTTGGTGCTTTGCACTTCTGAGTGCAGTCAGTTGCTGTTCTGTTGATCACTTGATGTTGCTTTGAAGCAGCCAAAAAATGCATCAAGTGAGTGTCATTTAATCACTGCACAGAGAGAGTTCGAATTTATTTATTGGCCCCACAAGGTGCTGCAGCGGTAATAAAATTTAGAATGAAACAACCAAAACGGTCCGTGTGGTAACAGATCTGAAGCAATTGGCTTTCAACACACACTCTGTTGTTGACACCTTTTATGTTGACACCTCATCCTGCTCAATTTTCTTCATTTCTCACTAAAGCTTCTGAAAGCCCCATCCTACTCCGTCATCCCACCAGCTCTAATCTGAGCTCAACTCTCTGCCTGGATCCAGCTGCATGATGAAAATAAACACTAAGTGAAACTACTATTAGGACTGCACTCCACTCATTCTTTACCTGAGGAAAAAAATGTATATCACTGTGTATTACATACACTTGGTGTTGGACATGGAGCAATGCAAACTTAAATGTACATGTCTAAAAATGTTCTTCACCATGTTTTCAGGCTTCTCTATTTTCTTTCAGGAAAGAGAATCTGTGCTCGCAATCTCAGCCATCATCTTCCCTTGAAGAGAATGCCATTTTGCTCCTTCTCCCTTCTGAACAAACCGATTGTATCGACGCGCAATTCACAGCAATTTGGCAGAGCAATTTGTTCCATGCATTGATGACGGCTGGTATTTTAAAGAGACTGGACTCTGGGAGTGTTGGGGATTGGTTATTGTGTGTCCAGGCAGAAGATTGGCCCAAGAGTTGGAAGAGATGGAAAGAAATAATGATAGTGGGGGAAGAGACAAACGGATGTGAGAGATGGATCGATGTTAGGGAGCAGTTTTCTTTCTCCATTTTCTAAAGGTGAGAGCTGTGAACTTGAGAAACAGGGTTATTGGGAGAGGGAGAAAATGCAGACTCAAAATCCAAAAGCATGGCACCTGGATGTCACTTTGGCCTCTGCCACTAGAAACCGAGATGGAGGTAGACATGTTGACGTAAAGCAGCTCAGCAAGAATCAGAAGTGAGCTTTGGGAGTGGTGGGAGAGGACAAATGAGTGACAAGGGATAAAGAGTAAGGAGAGGAAGACAGACGACTGGAGGCAAAGACAGGCACAAGCTTTTGAGAAAGAGAGATATTATTAGAAGAAGAAATAGGGAAAAAAAACGAGTGAAAAATAATAGATGAGATGCTGCTAAGGTGTGAGGGTGGTGATATTAACCATTTCACGCCTGTCTCTCAAGTAATACCCAGGAGCCAAAAACTTCATTGTCATTTCACACACATCAAGCTGTCTTTGACATTTCTGGTTGACATATATTCTCTCTTTGCTCAAGTCCGGCAGAATGTCATATCACTTAAGAGGGAAATCATCACATTCAGGGAAAGATCGGACGGAAAAGCCTGGCAGTAGAAACTCTGTGGTCAGTGAGGATTTAGTACCATTTATGAAACCACAACCTAGACACTTACAGATTGGCTAGTGGCAGTGTAATTCATCCATATTTTCTCCTCTGATTGTTGTATGTGCAAGAATGTATAATAATTCGCTGAAATCTTGCATCTTATATTTGCCTCAACTTAAGCTGGGCTGACAGTGTATTTCTATTAATATCCTATGTTGTGTTAACTCACACTACACATTTTAATCTGCCACTGTGCACGGCCAAAACCTGCAACTTTTATCCCCACTCTATGGATCAATCATCACCTCGTTGCTTTTGTTTGGTGATGATTCCAAAAACTTTAATCAGACGAGTCAACTGTCCAATATGAAGCCACAGATGGCTGGAAGACACCGACCATATGGTCTGTCTGTCTGCACTGCATCAAAGTTCAATTTTGTATCACAACCATCTCATATACTCATATTGAAAATACTGATGTTAATCTAATGTTAAAACAAGCTCAATACAGTTTGTAACTTTCATTTGACAGCAGCCATAAGGGAAATGGGACCATGGTCGGTCCTGATCAAACTGCACGACAGCTGACCGAAATTTCAGAAATCTAGGCCCAAACAGTATGGTTCAGGCAATTATTCAGGCTTTGTTACACCCTCAAACTGCTTGTCAGACAAGAAAGAGTCTAACAGAAAATTAGCCCATTTCTAAAATTAGTCAGGGCAACCAATTCAGTTAAAATCTGGCTTAGTCTATAGTCGTTCTTAGAATGGCAGTATGTATGTTTAAAAATGGTTTTCCTGTTATTTCTTTGTAACTTTCATCAAGACATTCAGTGGGTACTCTGCATATCAATTTTAAGTTGGCATTTATATTGAAGAGAAGCTAAGAAATTCTTCTGTTGCCCATTGTACAGGGTTAAGAGGTTTTCAGGCTGAGTTACACAACATTGAAATGTCAGATGGAGTTTGATGAGATGTTCCCTTTCAAACATAAAAAACATATACCAGCGCTACCGTCACTTGACCTTAAAACAGAGCATGCCAGTGTGTGTTTGTGTGTGTGTGTGTGTGTGTGTGTGTGTGTGTGAATGCGCTTGTGCTTGTGTGTACAAGCGCGCAAAACAAAACAACATGGTGGGAGGTTGCATTGAGTTTAATGCAGTTTGTAGCCTAAGGTCTGTTGTCAGGCTGCCGTGTCTCTCTTTCCACTCCATTCGCTTCTGTTCCGTGTAAGATCATCCTGTTCCCTACTTGTTCCTCTCTTCCGCCGTGCCCTTATAACAGTGTAGAGTTCTCGACAGTAATTGAGTGCCGTTGAAAAAGTCTGGATCACTCTAAAAGAAAAGGTGGAGGTGGGGGGGTTGGGCAGGAGGGAGGCATAGCGGTAGGCTTGTAGAGGAAAATAAGAAGGAGGTAGAACCAGTTTCCCTCAAAGGAGGCTGTGAATACCATCATGTATAACACTGGCATGTCTAGCAGGACCAGATGCATGACCAGATGGTGTGTTCGCATATAATATTTACAATTTAAAATTATTGCAGAGATATATTTTCAGTTTTCATATCACATAAACCACCAATATGGAAGTCAATGTCTGGAACATGTTGTAACAAGCTGACTAAGAGCACATATAACCACAGCTCCGTTAAGCTTACACACTCACATACATTGGGGTTTCATTGTCTTGTTCAGCAGCACATTCATAGCATTTGTTGAGAAAGTGAAGCATCACTCACTTTCCCCCACACAGTTTTTTTTCTTTTTCAGCTGGTTCAGAAATTTAAGATTTGAGTCTGCAGACATTGTGAGAAGCAAGCTCAGTCATGCAGCACCATATTCTCAATTCCCTTTTCCTTCTCATAGAAAGCTCCAACTAGGTTGTTTACCCTTGACATAAAATTCTCACATGCACTAGTAGAAACAGGGTTCTCTCTGTGTTTCCCTCTCACCCATGCAGAAAAAAATGAACAGATACTCCCAGTATATTTTAGACACTGTGGTCTTATCAACCATTCCTATTCATTCTGAATGTGGTTCTTGCACGTTTCTCTGCTAAATCCACAGTATTTCTGGGTCTTACTGCTCCTGAGTAATAGGGCATCTAGGGAAATCTTTTATCAGCTGCCCTGTTTATTAGGATTGACAAGGTGATATGTTGTCTTCTGACTATATAGAAGTAAAGTTTTAGTATTGCACAAATAATTTTAGAAAATGTGCTTATTTCCTTACCAAGACTTAGTTGAGAATATTGATATCATTGTGTCTGTATGGTAAATACAGCTGTTTCCTCCTGCTTCCAGTCGTTGTGCTAAGCTAAGCCAACCAGCTGTTTGTGTTATCTTTGTATTTACTGTACAGCTGTGCGAGTAATATTTAGTTTTTCTAACTCTTGGCCTTGAACTATTCGTTTAAATATGAAGTTACTGCATTCACAACTTTTGCTTCCTAAAATCGATGAAACCAAAAGAAGGGATTCAAAGAGTATTCAAGTCATTAAGAGGATTCAGCACTTGGTTGAGTCCAGATGAAAAGCTATCAAACCCCAGTCTTACTTTATATATTACTGTGACCCTCTGTCATGTCTTTTATTATATACATATATGAGACACGCAGCAGGATGTGCTGCTCCTCTGTGGTGCTGTTGGCTGTGTTTTTGTTCAGTGTGGTCACAGTTTAGATAAATGACCCTATTAGAAAACACGGTGGGGGTTATCTGTCAGCATCACAGCCTCTCTGCGTGCTCAGACACTGTCTGCCACCACTATCACTGGACACCACCAATATCATTCCGTGTGTGTGTGACTGAATTATGCATGATAGTGACAGAAGGAGCGTACATTATAAAAAGGGTTGATCCTACACATTACAGGTTGCTGTGGCTGAATTTAGTTTACTGTAGTGCAGCATAAATTGGTTGATTATTTGATTGACAGCAAAAAACAGTCTTTTAACATACTAATGAATGAATTACACTTTGTTAGTTATAATTTGAGTTACATTTGGTTAGCCCATTAATCAAATGAAATAACAGCCATCTCTGTAAGACTCTACTAAGCAGTGCTCTGAGCTATATGCTAACAATAACAACATACTGATGTTAAGCAGATCTAATGTTTACCATGTTCACCATCTTTGTTGAACTGTAGCTTTTTAGCTAACTACATTTGTTAATTAGTACCAAACACAAAGTAAGACTGAGACTGATTGGAATGTCATTAGTTTTGTAGGTATTTACTTATGAAGTATTGCACAAATTGAACCTTGAATGTCTGTGCAACATTTTTGTGGGAGTCCATCTAGTAGCTGTTGAAATATTTGAGTCTGGATCAAAGTGGTGGACCGACAGACTGACATTTCCATCCATAGAGTCATACCATGTTACATGAGTTGCATGGCTGAATAAATCAATCATTTTCTCCATTCAGTTTGTCCACTGTGACGATTTGCTTTTCTTTGATTTATATCATCGTAAACTGAGTAACTTAGGGATTGTGGGCTGTTGGTCATGTCTCCTTGGACTCTGGGAAATTTAGACTTTTTTTTTTTACATTTCTTTTTAATTTTATGGATTAAACAATTAAATTAATTGAAAGAAATCCATATGAAAATATTCTTTAGTCACTGCCCTAGTTTACTGTGCAGTATGGCGTGCTGTCTTATTGCCCAATTAACAAATAAACAGGTGTATGAGCGTCGTTCTGCTGAGAGTCACTGAGCATAGAAATGGCCCTCTGTGTAGCTTCTGTCAGACTCTCAGATTAATTAAATACTACATTAATGAAAGCCACAGTAGATCCATGCTGTAGTTTGATTCAAGCAGAGAGAGAGAGAGGAGGAAATCCTTGGAAAGAGGGAAAACTGTTCATGGTGCAAGGAGGAGGAGACGGGCAAAGCTACTGTACTGTGTCTGCCTCTGCCATCCAAACAATCAGCAGACAGCATTCTGGGAGCTCATTACAGCAGCCTCTGAGCTGGAGGAGACGCTACAGTGGTGGGGGATCAGGGAGCCAGTTCAGTGAGCTCAGCCCCAGCTGCACTAACAGTCTTTCAGTGAAAAGACGCCTGGGCATAGGCCGGCAGGATAAACCCACAGTGACAGCCCAGGATTTGCATGAGCTTCTCCTCCCATCCCACAAGCACTCGTTTAAAGTTGGTGGCAGTGCAGGGACAGGAGTTTGGATGGGGGCGTGTGGGAGGTGTGTAGAGTCAAGCAAACATGACATAACTTATGCTAAGCTGGAACACAATTTCCGGCTTAATTTTGCTCCTTATCTACCGTAGGTGATTCATGAAGGCTGGCGCCCTGGAGTGCTGTGCCATTTAAGAACAACTATATTGTGCTGTTCTGCTGCGGCATTCAACTGATGTCAGATACTGTGACGCTAGTAATTCTTATTGAATGGCTGGTAGCTAAAGCATTGTCAAGGTCTTGCTAATCTTGTTATGCGGTTCATTGTGTGATGTCTCATTGTGTGCTCACTGTCTCTTTTCCGGTTGGTCTTACTCCGTCGGCCCCGTCCAATCCATTCTCTCCGCCTTAATTTCACCTCTCAATAAATGAATGCGTCTCTCCATGTGTCCTCTCCTCCCACAGAGCCGCAGTCCACGGCATTCCCAGTCTACCCAGTCTGGGCTTGCCGACCAGGCCGCCAAGCTCTCCTTTGCCTCCGCTGAATCCTTGGAGACCATGTCAGAAGCCGACATCCCCATTGGGTTCAACCGGATGAACCGATTTCGCCAGAGCCTGCCGCTGTCCCGCTCTGCCAGCCAGAATAAGCTACGATCTCCAGGTTAAGATCTGAAGCGCTGCTGGCAGGTTCCGTCACAACACGCTGGTCGGACTCAAGGCAGATTTGCACCTGTCTTTTTACCTCATGTAGCTGGAATTGTGACCCGCTGTCCTTACAGAGAATAAGAGGAAGTGTTGTACTTTCACTTCATTTACTGTAACAGTTTTAGGATAGTCTGATTGCTCTGCTACAGAGAGCTGGAGAATAGTGAGTCCTTGGATAACACAGCCTTTTTAAATGGTTACAGAACTTACAACAAGTTGATCTTTTCTCAGATACAATATTTACCTCAAATAATCATGTAGAATGTGTAAACAAACCTTGTTTCATAATGTCTGTGCAGGTGTACTATGAGCTTGAAATTATAGTACTTATTACTAAAACACACTATTTTGTTTAGGTATTTTGGTGACTGTTTATTTGACTGTAATATTGCACACCTGTGTTAATCTTACGGGACTGAAGGTTTGTTTTTGTGCAACTGCAAGAGTAAACAGAGTCAAGGACAGATTTACTACAAAAGGGCCTTGGGAGCGTAGAGAGGATTAGTGTGAGGCTGGTCCAGACTCATAAAGACCATGGTGTGGTATTACGTCAGGTACAGTGAGATATATAAAAAAAAAAGTGGCTGTAAAACTAAAGTGACAGTGGCTGAAATGACGAGTCCAGACACAAATAGAACAGCGAATCTCCAATCTCTCATTCCATGTCCCTTTACTAACCACTCTCTTTGTTTTCTTCTCTCCCTTACTCGTCTGCAATATTTTGTTTGACTTTTAATCACTGGTCTTTCTTTGCTTTGTTTGTTCTTTTTGTTTGTCCCACGGTGTATGAAGATGAATATTCAGGTTAGTCAGGCATCAGACTCATCTTTACTTATAAAATCAAGGGTTGCAGAATAAAAAGTTTTCATTGAAATGGGGCTATTTTGGGGTCATTTGAATATGAAAAGTTGAAAAGTTTTATTTTAAAAAAGTAGTAGTAAAAATTCACCCTTTGTTAATTTCCTTATCTGTGAATTTTCACACAGCGCCCGAGATCCTGTTCTCACATTCATACAGAAAGAACTGGTGATTATTATTGCTGCTGTCAGTGATTATTCCTGCTGATATCTCATGATACAAATCATTACCTGGCTCTCGTGTACCGAAGGGCAGAACATTTTGATCATAATTGACAATTTCTTTGAGAATTGAAAAAATATGTGACGAGATTTAACAGAATTTGCTCATTTTTCTTTCCATCCACTAAAGCCATTGCCTTCCGACTCAACTCTGTCTCCCATATCGCTCTCTCTTAGGCGTGCTGTTCCTGCAGTATGGCGATGAGACGCGTCGGGTTCACATCACCCACGAGCTGAGCAGCCTGGACACGCTGCACGCTCTCATCGTGCACATGTTCCCTCAGAAGTTGACTGCAGGTATGCTGAAGTCACCCAACACGGCCATCTTGATCAAGGACGAGGCACGCAACGTCTTCTATGAGCTGGAGGACGTCCGTGACATCCAGGACCGCAGCATCATCAAGATTTACCGCAAAGAGCCCATCTACGCTTCCTACCCTGCTGCTGCACACCTGGCTAATGGAGACCTGAGGGTGAGGAGAATGGAGCTGGGGGCATTGAGGGGTGAAGAGGGCAGACTGGGATATTTTAGAGAATGAATGCTGTCTGATCTCTTACTAGTCTGATGTTTGACAAGTGAGCTGTCAGTGAGAGCCACTACAGTTCTGTGCCTCTACATAAAGAGGAGCAGTGTGGTTTTTTTGGCAAGTTAATAGTGTTTTTGATGTTTTATGGTAACTTTGACAGGCTGTTGCAGTGTATGTGGGTTAGCAATTTAACAGGTATTCCTCCTGGAAATGTATTTTCTTATCTTCAAGTAGGCCATCTGTTGCTGAGTGGAAAGCAGAGAACAATGTTCCTCTGTGAAATGAGCATATTTTAACATCCGAAGCTATTTCTGCTTCAGTGAAGATCAAGGAAGCCTGAGGGAAACCTTTTTTTAATTATTTTATACAAAACCCTGCTCACCATCTGCATTATTCACACAATACTGTGAATACAACTGCTATTAACCATGCAAACACGCCGTGAAAAATGTCAATTATGCCTGTGTACATTGTGTGCGCATGTACTGTGCTGGATGCTTTATGTGTTTGCGCATGCTTACATGCTTGTTTCTGTCTGTATATACAAGAAGCAGAAAAGGAAAAAGACGCAGCTGACCAGCACCTGTAAAATGCACATATACATTTTAATACACTCTCAAAGTAAATTTAATAAACAGGAAGTCTTAAATTTATAAAGCAACCCTTTGATTTGGCAAAACCAAACCTCATCAAAGTTACACATACTAAGTGTGAGATGCACTGTCTTCTTTATGACTGTTGAAGACTAAATGAAAGGGTGCGTTTTAATGAACATCTTGCCACTCATTTTCTCCTGTGCATGTTGTGTGCCTGGTGCTTTTTGTGAAACTTAATTGATACTTAAACTGTGTTATTATCTTTTTTGTTGCTTGTTGAAGTTGTTTCTGTATAGTTTGCAAACCCGAACACCTTATATACAGCTATGGGAATATACACTGTGTATATGAATTTGTCCTTGGGCGTAAAAGCTCACCAGCACAAATTCCTTTGTCATGCTCCAGTATTTTGTGCCTCATGACAAGGATAGCTAGGACGCTGAGAAGCAAATGAAAAGAACAAAAACAGCGATGTGTTAGGTAACAAAAGTAGTTGTGTGGCAGGAGAAAACAGAGTGTTTGTCTTTCGAGAGCTGCACAAACGAGAAGAATCTCAGCGGGAGAAAAACAGGCCGAGGTGGGCTGAGCATTGGAGCATATGTAACGACATTGTCATGCTCTGCAAAGACGGGCAGGTAGAGGAAAATCAAAGCCATGTCAAAAATTGTGGACATGGATATATTTAGTCATCCTCACTATGACGGAGTAGCTTTGTCTCCTGCAGCCTGTCACCACTGAATGCACGTTGGCATTTGAGATTGTTCTGAATACCCACTTAGATCAATGTAAGCCAAAAGCTAAAAACTTGTGGATGGAGGAGGAACAGGACAACAATGCTGGAAATAAGGACGTGTGACCTTACAAAATCTTTCCATTTTAGACAGACACAGTTCGTTTTCCTTCATTCTGTCCTTCGCCTAATTAAAAAAAAAAAATCAGCAAAAAAAAAAATTAGAGACTAAAATCTGCAATTTGGCAAATAATTGGTCTTTTGAGAAATTCCTCATCTTCTTTTGGCATCCGCTGACAGTGACAGGCTGTCTTGTGTCAGTCAGATCTCGTGTCCCGCTGACACGTGGGAAAAGCAGCGCTCTCATCCGCAGGTCTCCATGGTAACCCTCATCCCTGCTTGTTTGTTTCAGAGGGAGATGGTGTACTCCTCTCGCGACTCCTCCCCAACTCGCCGCCTCAACACCCTTCCCTCCTCCACGGCCTCTGCCTCCTCTGGCTCTCCTTCCCGCTCACGCCTCTCCTACAGCGGAGGTCGTCCTCCATCCTTTGCTGGGCCCCATGAACAGGCCCGACATCCCCACCATCCCTCCGCCAGCCACGCTGCCAATGCAGGCCTGTCTCCTTCACCCAGTGCCATCCTGGAGCGCCGCGACGTCAAGCCTGACGAGGAAGTTTCTGCAAAAAACATGGCGCTGATGAAGAACGAGGGGCTGTATGCAGATCCCTACAGCCTGATGCACGAGGGCCGCCTCAGCATCGCCTCCACCCAGTCGTTAGCTGCCATCGGAGACCCCTTTAACTTCCCTGTTTCCAGTGGCCTGTACCGTCGTGGCTCTGTGCGCTCACTCAGCACCTACTCAGCCGCTGCTCTTCAGGGGGACCTTGAGGACTCCCTCTACAAGCCTGGAGGTTCACTCTACTCTGACACGTACTCCTCAGCCACGCTGGGCATGGGTTTTCGCATGCCGCCCTCATCCCCGCAGAAAATCCCAGATATGCAGCTGAGGGACAGGGACTCGTATTCCAGCTCACCTAGCAGAGCCTCACCTGTCAGGCAGACCTTCCGGAAAGACTCTGCCTCCTCCTCTGTGTTTGTGGAGAGCCCAAAGTCCAGGCCCAGCTCCAGCTCAGAGCCTCTGTGTCTGACAGCCGGGCCTGGGGAGGGCGGCAGGGCCACACCTGGCTTTGGATCTTCGATGTCAGGACAAGACCCTGACACCAGCAGGTCAGTGTACTGTAGTTCTGTGTGGTGTATTTCATTAAGGTATTGTGTACTGTTGAAAGAAGGTCCTGAAAACCACTTTCTGCTAAACAGCCTCTGAGCAATGGAGTCCCAAAGAATACACTATTGTCTGCTTACAATACTGTTTGTTTTTTTCATTAAAGATTTCTTCCTTTGTGTTTTGTTATCACTGGTCTTAAGTGGGCAGAGTTATGTTGGAATAAGGTTGTTTGATGCCCGGTTTACGTGACCAAATCAGATTGGTTGCTATATCAAATTCAACTACACCACACTCACAAATGCCTAATTAAGAGGATCAGTAGATTTTCAATGTACTGTGTATATTTTTTATTTAAACTTTTATTATAACAACAAACATTTGCATATTATTCTTTTTAACAAAACTTTACTACTTACAGTACTGTGTTGCATATTTATGCAGCAATAATATTTTTTGTCAATTGTCATGGTTACCCAAGTGTTCACGTTCATCTGCCTTAGCATGTTTGATGATACATCTGTGTATTTACTTTTGCAGGGATCATCGTCTGGAGCGTATGGAGGCTATGGAGAAGCAGATAGCCAGCCTTACTGGTCTGGTCCAGAGTGTGCTGACCAGAGCGCCAGACAGTGACAGCACGTAAGACTCTCCATTATGCCCCATTAACCCTCTGAAACTCACAGATACAGCTTAAGCTCAGACACACAGGCAGCATTATCGACAGGAACAGCACCAGGCTATTATCAGAGCTATTATCAGCTCCATAGTAGTGAAGTGCCACATTACTTTGTGTGAGCATGGCACAAGTACAGAGCAATAAACATTAGCTGCAGGGCACAATGCTATTGATTTATGCATTGATACACAGAGATGTGTGAGATAGCTTTTCAGCAGAGTTCCTCATTTACATTGAACATTGTTATCACGTCACCCTCATGAACACAATAGGGGCTCATTAACAAGAAGATAACTTGTTAATGCAATCAGTATGATAGTGTCCAGGAGTGCTGTTAGCGTTAGCACTGTAATTGCCTTGCCCTGTGGCCGTTGATCCTCAGATGCGGCCTGCTGCGTCTCTGCATGATGGCGGGCTGCCCTCCAGACCAAGGGACGGAGTTCTCACGGCCATTACCTTTCTCTTCCAGCGAGAAGACAGAAACCAACAGCGACGGCTCCGCCACTGGAAGTGAGTACAGCAGCGTAATTGTGACCCGTGTATCGAGCGGTTACTCACTAGTCCTCTCGTTACTAACGTCACTGTTGTGCTAATCAATGCACTGTTTAGAAATTCCTTTACTCTTTCCCTTTTCTGAAAACAATGCACTGGAGCTTGCAGAGGACAATGGACACAAACAAGCATTGCTGGTGACCTCCTGGCTCATGACAAATTTACCTGACAGTGCTCTCACGATGGGAGAGAGGACAAGTCATCAGTCCAGTAAGCTGCGGTCTTTACCGCCTGGTTGGTTCCATTAAAAGTTGTGAAGTTCGCTTGGTCCAAACCAGAGGAAAAAAAATCATCCTGCATCATCAGTGTATCATCAGGGCGCACATGGGGAAATCAAATTCTGCTGACTGACAGCAATTCATGCAGCATTTTAATGATTCTTATGTGTGTGTTTCTGTTCTCTGGTGTCACAAAAAGCTAATGCAGAAATAACTGATTCTGAGCAGCATTAGGATTATTAGATTACAAATCGTCAAATAGGTAGAGACGGGATGAAAAAGAGGCAACTTGTACCGCATTATTACTGTGAAATCACTATTTCACACTTTTTAATGAACTACAGGAGCCACCAGAGAACCTAGAGTAGGATACAAGCACACTGCAGTTTTAACAGCTTTAGATTGTCTCATTGATCGGGATTCCTGCATTTGTGCTGACATGCATACATGTTACCGTGCCTACCAAATGATTTACTTAAATACACTGCCTTTATTGCTTATGCAAATAGTCAGAAGATAGATTTAACTGGTTATTTAATCTGACCAGAGTTTGACTGACAGCTTTCACACCAGCTCAAATGAACCAAACTGAACACAGAAACACACCATTCTTCATTTTAACCTAACCAAACAGGTTAGGTGTGAACGCAAGAGATTTTTTTTTTACTTCATTCATCTCTCTTTCTCTTTCATTGTCTTAATCTTTTTCCAACTATCAAAGTTGAGTTAAGACTTTCATGTCTCTAACCCTGCTGAAAACATGGCTTGCCAAATCCAATGAATTAAAGTTAGACATTACAAGACTTTAAAGGAACAGTCCAATTCATGAAGAAAACTCTTGAGTATTGTCCTCCTCAGTTAGATGAGAAAGGTATTAATTTCACCAGTTTGTCCAGTATGGAGAAGTTTTTAGCCTCACTAAGCACAAACACAGGAAGCAGGACGGGGGAATTCTGGCAAAGCTCTTGTCAAAAAGGAAAAAAATACACCTTCTAACAGCTTGGAGCTGTTGAAAGGTGTTAAAGAACCAAATAAACATACAAGACTGTTAACATAACCTTCTTTGAGGTAATAAGACAGGCTGCTTTGAAGTATTTGGAAGGTTTATTTTTTCACTTGTTTGACTATCTCTGCACTGGATGTAGAGGGACTGAATTTTATGTTTAAGATGCTGCTGCTTTAACTTGCAAACTAGCAAATATTTTTCAGTATAGAATTTTTAAAATGCTGACAACTTTTCAGCCAATACATGCTAAAACCCTTTATCTTACTGCCTTTCTTTTATTCCTCTCATCCCTGTGTCTGCTTTTTTCCTCCTGTCCATAATTTTGTAGCACCATGTTGGCACAGACCTTCACAGAGCCAGTGCAAGGACACTGTAGTTGGCCTTGAAGCTTCCTCTTAAATTGATATGCTGCCAAAACACTAAGCCATCACAGGTGTCATTTTCTCTGCTGTAGTCAATAAAGATGATCATCATTCTATAAAAATGAACTTTTAAGTCTTTCCTCTCCCTCATTGTCTCTCGATCACCCTCTCATTAATTTCTCGGTAACTGGCTCGCTCTTTCTATATTCCAGCTGGACGGCTGAAGCATAAAGGTAGTTGCCATCTCCTTCTCTATCACCCTTTTTATTTCTTCTGTCAGGCATCTCCCACGGCTCTCTGCTCTCTGTATGGGTGTGTGGTGTTGCTGGGCAGCTGGTGATGTCTATCCTTACGTTTTCCTCCTGGTTGGTTTCTTGGAGAGCGGACCCCCCCCCCGTCCTGTCTCTGTCTCTCCTTTTGAATTTCTGCTTGGTTTTTCCTTTGGGAATTTCAGAAGGCTCTTTTGTCACAGACTAGGCATTCCTTTGTAAATGTATATGAGTGAGTGTGTGTGTGTGTGTGTGTGTGCGCACGTGTGCGTGCGCGCGTGTGTGTGTTCAGGAGACATATGTATGTGTCAGAATAGCTGGGGAGTCGATGGCCATACTCACAAACCCTGTGTTAAGATAAGAGCATGGTTATCTCTGTGTGACTATTGAATAGACTAATTGCACTTCTATATGGGTTACTAATAGCATGAGCTCACATTTCTCTCTGTGGGCTATTAGAGTTTGTGAATATGGTGCTTTTTTTTTGCATTCACACACTGTATTTGTTCCAGTGTGTGCACCTAGATTTTCTGTATATGTACATTTCTTTGGGCCTTTATTCTGTGTGTGTGTTACTTTTTGTACCGTGTGTCATGCTGGCAGACTGCAAATCTCACCGGAGCACAGCCCAACAGACTAACCAATTTGTTTCCCAATGACCTGCTGTTGACCCCACATGTCCTGCTCTGTGATTGGCAGCTCATACACCATCAGCACCTCTAGCTCTGATGCCGCCGCCACCTTCTAACACAAGCCAGGTGAACAGCGTTGGCCGCTTGCAAATGCAGCTCCACTTGCATGGCCTGCAGCAAAACGCCACAGACCTGCGCAAGCAGCTCACCCAGCTACGCAAGACACAGGTATTTAATATGTCCATCAAGAAAAAACATATATCTGATGTTTCTGAAGAGTGTTTTCTCCCAAATTGAAGCTCAGTCCTTTGATGTGTTTATCTAAACTCTGTCTTGTACAGCGGCTAAAAAGTCAGTGTGTGACTATTTACGCTGGTAAAATATGAGGAAATATGATTTACATTTCACTTATTTATAATTTACATGGACACTTCTACATTTCACTTATATTTTTTTTCTCTTTTATGGAAATTCATACAAAAGGCAGCACCCAATTCCAAAAAACACAGTTAAATGTAACTACCCACCCAACTAAGGATGATTAGAAAAAGGAAACCATTGTTATCACAACTGATGTAAAAAGGTTCTAGTAACATGTGCAGGCATACTGCTTGATTTATTTGATTGATTTGACTTTCCATACATTCTCAGAATAGTGAATGTCATCGAACAGTCATTGTGTACAGGCTTTATAGACACATTTATAAATGCCAGCTGGTGTTATTAAACTATATTTAAAAAGTGTAAAACATCGAACAGCAGGGAAAGAGAGACAAATTATGAGCTAAAAGGCTTTCCATAGTTTCTGCCTTCAGACTAATCAAATGTAGTTGAATGGAATTTTGTTTGACATGCTCAAAGCATTCAAAAAGCACATTTATACAATTCAGCATCAGGGTGTCTTTTCAGAAACTCACAGACTGAGCATAAACTGTGAGTCACTGGTAGCCTATGAAAACTGTTGACAGCATGTCCACTGGATTATCCTCAGTATCTGGGAGCATCATTATCTTTGGTCTTAATGATGTACTAACAACGATTCTTTGCAAGATCCCTCCTGTCTCATTGCTGGCACGCAAATGAAGAACAAATGTGAGACAACATTCTACATGTGGTTTGCTTTTGGTGCACGGTGATTGTTAGTTACAGAAAACAGCTAAATTAGTCTCCAATATTAAAAAAAATGTTTTCTATATGCAGTCGTTTTCAAACAACTTATAGAATATATACTACACATTTCAACACACACGTATGCAGGAGCAGTGGCTTTGATGTTTATTTGATCTTCACTTCAATTCTGTACCTACAGTAAATAACACCTGCACATTCACATAGATGTAGCGCATGACACATTGAGGGCATTGTACCTTCTGAGGATTAATAATGAAATTGAAGGTGTGAAAGATAAAAGCTCAGCTCACATTGCATGGTATTTTATGGAGATACAGAATGCCATGGTATATTGCAGAATCAGATGCAGAGGTCCTCATTTATTCCATTTATCTCTGATGCGAGTGATGCCATGGTTACTGTAGGTCTGGAGTCAGGGAGAGATGCTGAGTTAAATGCTTTCAGTGGCAGAGGAGAGGATCCAAGAGAAAAGAAGAGTAATAGGAGTGACAGATGATGGGCATGTGGAGCTTTCCTTTCTTTCCTGACAGCAGTCACAAGGGCTTCTTGAACTGGCTAAGCAGTGACACAGAGAACCAAACAGGCTGTGCTGTATCCAGAGAGGACAGTTTGCTGTTTACCTGTATGTGTGCCCAAGTGTGACCTCTGCACCTGGACCCATATTGTTGCCTAGAGCGATGGCCAGCAGCTTAAATTTTACATGCGGCTCATGAATTATACAGAGCGAGCGTGCAGGAGAGACAGGCAACTGGGAGAGAGGGAGCACAGTGCTGAAAGATCTGAAAGATTCAGAAAAAAAATCGGAAAATGCATTTTTTAATTAAATGAAATTAATATTTTAAAAATATGTTAGTATATTCGCTGTGTTTGACATGCTGCAGTATAATGGTAATACACTGGGTAATCTTAAATGTTGCTGATATTGTTGTCTTGTTCACTTCCTGGAACATAAGGCTGATCAATTATTAATTTTTCTTGCTTACCAGGTGCTTTCAACTCAGGGAGTTGTATTACATGCAGTAGTCCTGTAGAATATTCCATTCATAACACTGAGAGGGAGCCAAGTTCACACTCAGTGCTTCTGTCATGGACATCCTTCGTTCTCCTCAAGGCATCCTGGCTTTCTTTGTTAGGGGAAATATTATATACACACACTGATACACAGAGGGAACTACTTGTTTTATCTGCCAAGCTAAAAACTCACAAGCAATGACTTCACATATAAGCAGTCAGGGACAGAGAAAAAATGTTTTTCTGTCATAACAAGGCAGAAAAGGTCATGCAGTTGAACAGTCTATCCTCTCAAGGATGGGACACAAGATGTGTAGTTGCTGTAAATTACTTTCGCCGATTTCACACCTTCAGCAAGTTATTCTCATTAATGCTAGAGGGTTAACATGGATGCAGTTCAATTCAAAGTTTAATTTCCAAATAGTGTACATCATGCCCCCATGAAGTAAGAGTGGAAATATGTTAGCTGTAACATTGTGTTTGAATGTGTGTGTGTGTGGTCCCTATATTTGTTCACACAGTCACATTGTGCCGACTCGTTTTGTCCCCACAATGTAAATCATCACATTTTAGGGCGAGTTTGTGGGTTAAGTTCAGGGTGAGTTTTCAGGAAATGAATGTAAATGATGCAATGTCCTGTGATGTGATGGAAACACAAATATATGTTTGTGTTTGCAGCTGGAGAACCAGGATTCAGTGCGAACTCTGTTGAAGCGGACAGAAGCTGAGCTGAACGTGCGCGTGGCCGATGCCCTGAGGAAGCAGGAGGATCCTCTGCAGAGACAGCGCCTCCTGGTGGAGGAGGAGAGACTCAAGTACCTCAACGAGGAGGAGCTCATCATCCAGCAGCTCCAGTCAGTGATAGTATAAAAGCTCAGTGTTCAGAAATCATGTCACACATGGTTGTGGAAAAGTACATGCCTGTTGAAACCCCTAAACTTCTTAGTAAATCTTTTTTTTTAACATTACAAACAATAGTAATCAAAAGAAAGATATTTGCTTTTGTACCAATATGAGTAATTTTAGGTCAGTGTACTGAATGTATAAGTTGACAGTTATCTCCTATAAGATGACCTTTTATCATGTATTTCATAATTGTTTCAGACATGACAAAGTTTGTATCTGTTTTATAATTACATGACTCACAGGGTGACGCGGCGTTCAGATGAAATTGTAACTGTAATTAAGCCCGGCATAGAGCAAGATGCTTATTAAGATCTGAGGTATGAGACGGTCCAGCAACTAATTGAAGTGACTGCACAACCAGAGCTGAGAGCTACCTTGAGATTTAATAATCAGATAACTTGTCTGATATCTGGAAATGTTCACTGTGGTAATGATTCCTGGATCTCTCTGTGAGCTGCGGAAGACTTCCTGAATCACTTGCAGCGGCATTTTGATTGCAGACTAATTGGTTGAACTGTTAGACGATCTCGGCTAATCAATGTCTGTTATTCTGCCTGGCTAATGGCCAATTTATTTCAGTTAATTATACATGGAACTTTGATTCATTACATAAGTTACGGCAGATTTATGTGACATACAATAAGTCTGACCAGACCAGACACACACTGAGTATTAGCTGAACAAACTCACATTTGTATAGATTCTCTGTTCCACTTTTTCCCTCAGTTGTTGCAGGAAACTTTTAAATACCCATCCATACTCCTCCAGTTCAGCTGTCCAGAACTGTTGATTTCCCTGCCAGTTGATTGAGAGACAGTTTATTGGCAGAGGTTTTACTGAAACTCAAATAGGATAATTCTGAGATAAATATTCAGTCACATTTAAGTGTAGCAGAGGAATCCCTGGTGTTCAGCCTTCTGTCTATTCCATCTCAGTGACCTGGAGAAGTCAGTGGAGGAGATCCAGAAGGAGTCATCTGTCAACCACAAGCTGGTGACAGTGCAAGAGCTGGAGGAGAAGGCCACTGTTCTGAGAAAGCTGGGAGAAACGCTTACAGAACTGAAAAGTGAGTCATGCTGGCACATTTCACATTCTGTGCACAGACTCAGACACAGAAAACACAGTCTTTTACTCTGGCAGACAGTTTATAATGCACTAATTACTCACCAAGGCACTGATTATGTTTTAGTCACCCACAGCCAGTCTGTCAAACATTTAATCAATCTCAGATTGCTCAGATTGTTCATTGTCTTAATGAACTGCCTGACCATTTACAATTGTTCAAAAAGTGTTTTGTTTGATTACCACAAATGGCTTTCAATGTCTTTGACAAGTAGAATTAATTTGTTTGTGGGAACATGGTCGGCTTCCTGTGTTACTCCTCTACTTTCTCCCGCAGATCAGTTCCCGGGCCTGCAGAGTAAGATGCGGGTGGTGCTCAGGGTGGAGGTGGAGGCCGTCAAATTCCTGAAAGAAGAGCCACACAGGCTTGATGCCCTGTTAAAACGCTGCAAGACTATAACTGACACCCTCGCCACCATGCGCAAGTATGAACCTCCTCTGACTGAGAGCAGCAGTACATCAGTGCTTTTATGCTTTATATACAGGTTAAAGGAAGCCAGTTTGAGCTGAATTAAAGAAGCTAAATGTTAATTAAATTCTTGTAAACTATCCGTGCATAGACTTGGAGATGAAAAGATTTTTGTGTAATCCTAAAAATACTGATGGAAAAGCAGTCAGATATATTCTTCCATGCTGATACCCAGTGAAATATGTCCAACAGTAGCTGACACGAAAACTTGCCCATTTGTAATCAATTTCAGGAAGGCTTTTCCATTTGTACCACTGCCAATGAGATTAAGTTTTCACTCCTCTTTGTTTGTGTGTCAGCAGAACATTATAGATTTTCATGAAATGTGGAGGACAGACAGGCCTTGGACTGAGGAGAATTGATTAGATGTTGTTGATTCAGATCAGAGATTTCCGCCATTAAACATTTATTGTGTTAAGTCAAAGCTCTTAATACTAGCAGAGACAAAGAGATGATTTAAAATCATAATGTATGTAGAAAAAAGGTATCCTGAATGGTGCATTCAAGTGACTAGTATTAATGTGACCACTTGGCGTCATGGCATGCTGACGAAGCTCTTTTCACTGGCATAAATAAAGTCTTTTTAATTTAAGTTGAGTGGTGACTCAGTAGTCCGTCGTATCTCCCAATCAGCCTTGTGTCCAAAAAGCACCTCACTTTCTGGTTTAATTAACCTCACTGATCAAAAGAGCTTATCAAATTTAGTTTTCCACTGATTTTTGTGAGTGAAAGGGAGTTGGAAAATTACTCTGTATTTACAGAGATTCACGGCCTTCACAGTGTTTTGAGCTTTTTGGAATTTAGCATTCAGCAACAATTGTTTTCACTTCGAGTCATGGATTATTCATGTTTTAGTTTGTGTTCCATTTCAAAGAGTTGATTAATGAATTCATCTTTCATGTCTTACCAGACAAGCGAATGAAGGGGTGTGGAAGAAGCAGGAGGACTTCTCTAGTCCTTCATCAAAGCACAACGATGACTTGCGAAAGTTTTCAGACTTTGACATCCCCACCAGCCCACCACTCACCATCAATGACCTTGGTGGGGGCAATAGCCTGTCCAACTGGAGCCCCCACTCTAGCCTCAGTCGTGGCCACGGGAACCCTTCTGGCACTCACAAGGACAATCATCCTCCTGTTCCCCACAAGGGCAAAGCTCTGGAGGAGCTGGAACGCCGTGCTGCCGCTGACAAAGCTTTGTCCGTGGAGGTCCGATTGGTAGGAATGATTTCTGTTTTTCACTTCTCACATGGTCTGCATTAGAAATCATATCACAGCTTAGTTACATCAGTACTGCTACACCACTTTGGCTGCGTGTTTGTAAAATCGTTAGATACATCTCTCCGCTTCACAGGCAGCAGAGCGGGACTGGGAGGAGAAGCGAGCCAGTCTGACACAGTACAGTGCCCAGGACATCAACCGGTTGCTGGAGGAGACCCAGGCTGAGTTAATGAAAGCTATTCCAGACCTGGACTTTGCTGCCAAGCAGATCAAGCCCTCCTCCAACACGCCTTCCTCCCAGACCCCCCAATGTGGACCAGGAACCCCAGAACATCGCGTCAGCAAGCCCCAGCACAAGCTCTCTGGGAAAGAGGGGGGGTCCAGGCATGGCTCTGGTAAGATGGAGAGTTCACTGCCTCAGTCTGCATCATTGTAAAGGCAAAACCTTGCCTCTTCAAATTGTCAAGTTTATTGTCAAAAATTACTTTGTTTTAAGTCTTTAGTCTTAAAATAGTTTGTCACATTTTCTCCAGAGCATGATCCTCAAAGTGAAATAAAATATGAAAAACTAGAGATAAAGTATGAATTTTAAGAAACTTAATTTTATATATACAATAAGTCACTTGATGTAGCATTCAGTATTGGATGAAGCAGTTTTTACACACTACAAATAGTGCCTATAAACGCCTACCCCTAACCATTATAGCTTGTTCTAAAGTCAGTGTGAGCATATTACACAAGTGTGACTCCTTTCTAGAGATGCTGAATTACATTCTTTTCCAGATGAACTGACAGTACCACGGTATCGCACAGAGAAACCCTCCAAGTCTCCTCCTCCTCCACCACCGAGACGCAGTTTTCCCTCTTCTCCAGGCATAACCACCCGCAGCGGAGAGCCCCTCATTCCTGGAAAAAGTATCAAGGTAAGACAAAGTAAATTCTTTGTGTGATTAAAACAATTAATTTACAAAAGGACAGTGTTTTCATTACACAAGGATCTTCCTCAGATGTACATGTCAGCACATTAATCCAACCTTATACAGAGAAGGTAATCACTGCTAATTTTGTAAACCTAAGGAATGTTCCTCTGAGATCAAAACATTGTCTGCTTGTCAATGAAATGTTCAAGCTGGCACTGACTTCAGACACATTTAAAAGCCTTCTTTGTATTTTGTGATTTTAGAAATCTGAATCTGAAGAGACTGAAATCCAGAAACCTCACGTGAAGCTGAGGAGGGCCGTGTCTGAAAACCCTCGTCCTGCATCAACACCCCCCACACTTGCCTCTGGAGACAAAGAAGAACGAGAGGAGGATAAAATTGCTGCCGAATTAGAGGTAAACTAAAACGCTGGTTGTGTATTATGCTGATTTTCTCTGCTTTTGTTCAGTAACTGGAAGTCTGCACTCTTTTATCATTTATGTCCCGTCCACAGTCTGCCACTGGGTTTTGCTCACACACGTGCTCACAAGCAGACATGCTCACCATCATTACCACATGTTCAAGCAGCAGGTGCCATATGTCCCCCCTGCCCCTGGCACTGGGAGGACCCAAAGATCACATACTGCTCAGTCACACACATCATCACCCAGGGCTCACAGATCACAGCCAGACAGATGGACCCTGATGGCTGCTTGGACTGTGTTTGAGATGGCCTGCCTGAAATTTGATGGAACACAGCATCAACAAAATTTTGATTATTCAGTCGCTGTTGTTTTTCAGCCTACAATTTATGACAGCTTTCGAACCTCCCTTTTCCCTCCCCAGCTGTTTGAGAGAGCCCCGCTCAGGCTCGCTCTGCCCTCTCCCCTTCCCCTTAGCCCTTGCAGCAGGAAAAGTCTACTCCCCAGCAGACTGGACCTGTGGCCCTCTGAGGCCCCAGGCACTGAGGTAACACTCTGACTGACCTTGAGTGGTGTGGATTGCTGCCCTCTTAAGCCTCCATCTCTTTTCTTCTTAACTCCTCTACCACACACAGAAATCCTGGCGATTTCTACAGCTCAGCCTCCAGTCACATCCATTTTTTGTCATTTCAAACATACACTGTTAGTACAAGAAACAAAACAACATTCCTCCACGACTAATGGTAATTTTAATATAATTGTGGTCTAATTGCATTATGTGGTTTTAACTGGCTTGACCATATATAACCACAGTATAAAATCAAATGATCAATAGTCACTTTTATTCAGCTTTTAGCTTTGGTTTCTTCCACAGAACCTGATAAAAGTAACTGGACCTTTTATTGTCTAGGTGCTCAACTTTCTACCTTAGTGCATTCCTTATTTTATGTATTGTTTGTTGATGGAGAGGTAGTGTACGGAGTCTGTTGTGGTAAGGTGGTAATTTCCTGTAATTTTGACATCCTTTCAACTTTAAACACTGTTCTTCATTTGATTGAATGCGGAATCTGAGAATATTGATTTCTACACATTTCTCTAAACCACAGTGTTATTCAGCAACATTTTGCCACAGAAAGCATCTTTGGCATATTGATGTTGTGGTATTTTTTGTGCACATGAGAGCCAGTTAGTCTGTGGCCATCAGTAAAAACTTCAACACTTTATCAAACAGCTGTCCAGCTGTGCCTCACTGAACTGCTCTAGACTTGAGAGGGAGCTGCAAGGGGGAGACCACACAGACAACACATCAGAGGCAACAGTAAGGAGCCCACACATGTTTACATACTGATACATATGTTAAGAGGGAATGATCTAGACATACTGTACATTACACACAAGTTAATGAAATCGCTCTTTTCAGGAAGTTATTGGGTTTTAATAAAGCTAAGCTCAGTTCATTGTGTTAATTTTAAACCTCAAGTGTTTTCCTCATTTATAGGGAAGGCTCTTGTCTCCTGTCCCCCACATCGTGTTGACAGAGTGTTTGCCAGCTTCACCCACTGCCTCAGAGGATCCTGTTGGAGATTCATCAAATGACCCTCCATCACGAGACTGGACCGGTCATTACACCATCCACCACAGTCAAATTTCAAAAGACAACCATTCATTTGGAAGCCCCCCTCGGCGAGAGCAAGAGCCGTGTTGTTTTAGAGAGGACATGGATTTAAAGCAGGAAGTTGCCCTGCTCCTGACTGAACTGGAGGTGAGGGTGGTGTCTCCCGTTGAGGCCCAGGAGCTCAGCAGATTTATAGGAGGAGCTCTGCAGACTCTGACCATCTCACCAAATACCAAAGAAGTCTCTGAGGTCCAGCTGAGTGACCGGCCTCTCCTCGTGGTCCTCAGGGAGAAAGAAAGTATCAGGGAGGCCTATAAGCAGCTGCATTCCCTTTTGGATTCCAGACCGGTGCCCAAGCCCAGAATAAAATCCTCCCTTCACTCAGGCCAGCGGAGCTCTCTGGTGGAGGCTCTGAGGAGAGGGATAGAGACAGGGGATAGCGTGCTTACACTTCAGCACACACCTGAAATTAAGACGATTCCTGAGGTACAGCAGAATTCTGTAAACACTACTATGAAGTCCGGTGGGTCAGCCAGCTCTGTTGACAGCCTCTCCAACCAAAACCAGAGGAAGATGAGAGAAGATGTCCGATGCAGCACCTACAGGAGGCTGGACAGCTTGGAGGAGACGATTCGTGAGCTGGAGAACACCTTGATAGAGATCAGTGGTCATCCAACTACAGAGCAGCTCTACATCGAAACAACCACCATAAGCACCCCTGTGCAGATGCCCGGCAGTCCAAGCTCGGACACCAAGAAGCCACCAGTCCCACCCAAGCCCTCCTCTCTGAGCTCAGCATCAATCCAGGTTCATTTCTTACACCCGCTGTGCAGACTCCTGCTCTGAAGCAGCACGCTCTATTTTCTGTCTTCGCTGCTTCTCTCTGGGTGACTGTTGGAACTTCATTTCAAGCTTCTGATATCTGCTCCCTCACTAAATCGGCATCTAATTTTATTTGAAATCGAAAATACCTAATAGGGGACAGACAACGTTCTTCTTCCTTACTTGTCTGTTCTGTGATTAGTGCCGGAGCTGCTATCCTGCTGAGTCCAGAGATGTTAATTGCTTTTTCATCGATCCATCCTGGCATCTGTTTTCTGTCTGTAAATCTAGCCAATTTCATCTTTTGTTACACCAAACAGGCAATAAAAATAAATGCATAGATAAGACCAATATATGTAATTTCCTTTTCTTTTCTCTCCTCTTTACTTGTCAAATGAATGTCTTCCTGTTTGCTCTGTCTGGAAATCGAATTTCTTTCCCTCAGAATTTGTTTAAAACAAAATAATGGTGGTACATTTGCTATTTTGCTGTGTTTAAACAAGCATAAAGACATATTTTATGCACTGCGTCACATAATTGCACACACCAGAGGTTACCTGATGAATTTGTGTTTTCAGAACACGAGGAGACATAAAACCTGTGAGCAACTTCATTATCAGTCTTCCTACTCAGAACCTGTATGAGAACAGAAATGTATCTCTTAAACCAAAGCCAAATATCACTTCTAATACACTTCTTGTTAATGTCTGATGACCATGTGTTGAACTGTATTACCAGACGTTGCGAGAACCCTTTAGCTCACCTCCAGTTGACCGTAACACAACAAAAGATTAGTGATAATCAAAAGACTTATTGCGTTTCTGTGTCAGCTGCCACTTCAGTGAGGTGTCTCGACAGCTCGTGTAGTATTCCCTGTTGCTCTGAATGTAACCTCCCACTCAGGGCAGGGCTGCACTTCTTGACAGTCACACTGTCATGGTGAGTTTCAGCCCTCTCATGTAGAGCCAGGGAGCATTCCCGTGGGCATGACTGAGGATTACAGAGTCTTCACACATTATTTCATCACTCCAACTTCAACCACGTTCATCATTTCAACATGACCCCTCTTCCTACTCTTGTCCAACGGTGCTCATGTACTCACCAAATTTACACTGACAAGCTATCTGCTTTCAAGCCACATTACAGTTCAGGTTTTAATTAGCACATTGGAAAATTGATATATCCATTGAGCATTTAAAGTACTCTATATTTTATGTATTCATTTCAAAATTCAGCTTCAAATCAAGAGGAGAACAGGCTTAAAAAGGAGACATGTAGTTTCCAGGTGTCTTCACTTTGGATTGCCGTCGCACAGAAAGATTGGCTGTTTGATGCTGCTACGGTTAATTTTTTATTAGTTTTCTTTTCAGTTAATGTCTCTGTGTGCATAAGAGGCTCAGTAGGATGGGAATTTGACTGAATATGTATTTGTTTTTGTGCATATTAGAAACAGTCGACTGAGTAACTCGGCGGGAAAGATCATTAAGCACACTGTCTCGTGGATCCTGCGGTGAAGCTAGGCTACGCTACGTCAGTTTCCATGCTGCGTTTCTATATTCTCGTCTTTGTCATTTTCCGCTGATAGATGGCGAAACTCTGTGAAGTGGATTGTTCAGTCATATCAGCTACAAGCTCTGATCTTAAAAACCTCATTGGTCTCAGGAGACACACTAGCTTGCTGGATTCAAACTCTGTACGGAGTTGATGTGTGTGTGAAGCGTAAACTAAAGGCAGCGAAGAGGAGAAATGAAATGTACGACGATGTTCGGTGTGCAGAGGGTCTGATTCACACTTCTTCTCTCCTCTTTTCTCCTCTTCTCTCAGGGAGGGAATATTTCGAGCGTTGGCAAGGTTCTCCACTCATCAGCTGCCTCCAAACTGAAGCACCTGCAGCAGAACAGCACAGACAAGACTAAAAGTGGCAAAAGAGAGGAGTTCCTGAAGATCCAAGGCCAGCAGCAGGTATCGTCTTTGTATTTAGCTCTGTCAGGGCCAATGCACTCGATGTTGCAGCGCCTGTGCAGATGGGACTGTATGGTATTTTCTGACACTCTAGTATTGGTTGCCTTTTTTTTTGGCAGCATAGGCCATAACAGTTTTTCATGAAATTAAAAAACCCTTGAAGATGAAGATCATTATAAAAACACACTGCATTTTACTATGCCTTCTGAAACTGGGGCAATGAGAAGCAATGATCTGTGCCGGCTATAAATCAAGAAACACAGGACAGAAAATTCTTTGAATGAAGAAGAGTATTTAATTTTTCTGTCACATAAACAAGACAATTTGATGACCTTATAAGGTTGTGTCACCTTCACACACCGCCGGCAAGAATGTCTACATCTGAACAGCCATGCATGTATTTTACGCACCAGATCAAGCATAAATTACCATCACGCTTCACCTCCACTCAATCCTCTCTTTGCCCCACACACCCACTGCACATCCACCGTGATCCACTCCTCAGTTTACACTTCACACAAGGTGTCATTTTAAAAATATGTATATTGCTTTTTTTTGGTTTTGTTTTGGAAAGACTGTAGCTGTAATTAGATAATAGACATAATTAAACAGTTCAGCTAATGATCATTAATTCTTTAATCATTCTCATTATCATGGATTTGTCCAAACAGATCAAAGGATCCTCTGTGGGCTTTTTGTCCCACTGAGACAGGTTACAGTGGTGGAGGATTAGCGCTTCATTTACCTAAACTGTGTTTTTCTGTCTGAAAGTCTATCTCTAATTATAATGTCTAAACCTATTAAAAGTTATAAAACCACCATAAACAAATTAGAAGCAAAACCAAACTACAACAATGTATAGTTGAAGTTTTATTTACATCTAACTCAAAATGACTCTATGTCTGATAGCTGGCTCGACATCATTTTTTTGGTTTTAATTTGCAAGCGTTTTGGCGTTATAAAATAAGATAAAGGAGTGGACATGAGGATGCTCGATGGCCTCCAGAGGCAAGGAAATTGAACTGTTGAAGCATGTCAGTCCAGTAAAGCCAAGAGAAGATTTTTGCACCGTGCCAGTGCACAGGGAAAAAAGCTTAATGTCAATGTAATTTGAAAAATAACAGGAGCAGTGAAGTGAACATGAACCTTCATACCCCACAGAATTTGACGGAGCATTCAGACACAAATTCAGTCTTGAAGATTGTAGACAAACGATTGTGTTAGGCAAAGAGAGAGAGCCATTGGAGAGATGGGGAGAGTAATGAAGCTTTGGCCGCCTCAGATTGAGGGAAGATTGGGAGGAATCTCTGCAGTGCCATGTAATAATCGCCCCTTGAGTCACTGGCAATCACTGATTATTCAGTATGAAGAGGACAGCTCTCCTTTCCTCACCATTAAGTCTTTCACGTTTCCTCTTCTTTATGTCTCCTTCCTTCTTCCGCTTTCTGTACTCTGCAATTTACTTATGCTGCCTCTTTTTCCTTTTCACTCTTCCCGTCAGTCTCTCTCATTCCCTGTGATTTGGAAGCGGAGTGGATTCCTACACTTGTGTAATGAAAGCAAAATTAATCCCATTATTTCAGTATGACACACATGGCACGCTCCCTTTGTTCGCGAACTGTTCAAAACAGTCATTGTGAAAAGAAGCTGTATGTGTGAAAGCGCTATCCTCAGAGGGACAGTGGACAGTCAAAGCTAATTGTCAGCGTGGGAAGTCAGTGCCAAGCCGTTTAGGTTGGCGACACACTACAACTGCATGACTAATAATAAAAAGAAACAAAGGACCAGATGACTTAAAGGAAGAGAGTAAAATGTCAACTGTGGCAGTCTTCAAAATGGCTAATAACTGCATTTTGAAGTATGAGGTTTAAGGAGTAGCTGAGAGGTCAGGTACTTCATCACTACACCAGTGGGTAGAGGTTTGGAGAGGTTTGGCCGAACAAAAACAATTACAGGACACTTGTTAGGAAAGGGAAGCACTCAGTCTACAGCTGCCAAACAATGTGGCCATATTAACCTCATTACTACTAATTAGGCAGATAAACTTGTGTGGAGACCCAAAGTGTTTAGTATTAGATAAAGAAATGATCATGAAATAAATGAAGACATGCCTCTGAAAAAGGTCATGTCTGTAATAAAATAAAAATGGCACACTAACATTCTGTTATGAAAATGCATGATGAACAAATTGTTGGTTCATATATATTTGATATAATTTATTCATATGAAATTTTTGCTTTTTTATTAATTTGATATTGAAGACTTTGGGTTTTCATAAACTTGAAGTGCAAACTGATAACCATGCAGTGCCTTGTGCTCGAGCTTGGTGGAAAATAACAACCCAAATATTTTATCACTCTATTCAAGCCTTAATGATGCACGATGCTGAGAATCTAGCACTGTTTCATTGGTTTGCACAAGCTGTTACATTTGAAATCGTTCCTTCTTGGTCAGATTCCCGATGTCTTTAATGTCAAACCGAGGAAACAGCACAGACCGTAACAATTTAGCTTTCAAATGGATGGAGCAAAATCTGTCTACTGAATCATTTTAAATTCAGTATAATGAAACAGCTGAGCTTGGGCTATGCTGGAGAAACACGCTGATTATCTGCAGCTCATCTCATCAAATTATCAAGGCGGCTGGCTCACTTGCACACAGCATTTAAGAGCTGATTAAGAACTTTCGCCGACTCCATGTTCACTTCACCCCGTGTTTTTTTTAACCCATCACTGACTTTGTGCTGGTGATCCGTCTCAAGAGAAAGCCTCATTAAAACTAAAAATAAAGTCTGAGCTGCTGCTTTTGGGCAGGATCTACATATTGAGCTGTAACCTAAAAATAATAACTGCTTGAGCCACCACCAGGCACAGTTCACCCTCAAACTCACTCCTGCTGATCACACTTTTGACTGATACTGTTGTTCTGACTATCAGACGTGCCCACCTTGGGTGACCTCACTGCTCGGCCCACAGATGAAGGTAAAGGTCTCTTCTCTTAAATCTTCCCTGGACATAATTCCCTAAACGTGACCCCCAACCTTTACCCTCCTTCCAGTTCCCATCGGTGTTTTCTCTTTTGTTTCCTCTAGCCAAATGAAAATTGACAGTTCTAGGGCATTTTGAAACAGGTTCTAACCTCAGGAATGAGAACACCACTTCGGAGTCTCTCAGTGGCTTACTACCTTCCATCCCCAGCCAGTATGTGGATAGATCCAAACATATAAATAACTTTATTATCAGTGGCAGTGACGATGACATTTTCCCATCAGCTCAGATGAAAGGCAGTTCGTGTACATTAACATGTTCTGAAAGCCAGCTGGAGGGACAGTTTCTGACATCACTGTGTAGAGTACCATCTGCAGTCACGTAAAACAACATGCACTGGCAACACTTTTTGGGTTTTTATTAGTCTGGTGTTTAGCATTGCCAAGTTCAGTGACTAATGTTCCATCCAGCTAATCATTTTGGATTTGGATCCCAAATTTTACTGATTAGGGTTTGCCAATCAGATTTCATGGGTTTTGAAGATCAAAGGGCAGGTTTCCAGGCTGCCCCTGGCCGCCCTCTTGGATATGCCCCTGCAAACAATATTGTCCAAATAGATTTGATCACTGAAGCAGAAAAGTAGCCTTAATGTTCGAATTTTTTTCCAGGTTCTTTTAATTTTAGTTTAGTTTTAGCTCTGATGGTATCTGTGTGTGTTAATTGTGGGTGTTAAAATTAACAGCCTTTCTGATGGCGCTCAGGCTGTCTGCACACTAAAGCTTTACTCAGAGGTATTAGAGCATTCCAGGCATGAGGATCCTTCAAATCAATGTGCTGGATAAGAACAGACAGTTCAAAGCCACAATTTCTCCCCGTTTGCTTTGGCACAGATCAAGGAGGGCATGACAATGTGAATCGCTTTCACGCCGCAAAACCCTATTTCCATTTCCCATTTGGCCTCTTATTACTTCTGGCGGTAAAACAGGCTAGTTAAAGGTGCCGGGCATAAGGTGGGGGTTGTGAAGACGTATCCTGGGAGGCTGTCGTTTGGCAGGCGGCTCCGAGTGCATGAGATGAAGGGCGGCTGCTCTGCCGCACTCACAGACCAGAATAAATGTGTCAGGCTTGAGAGGAGTTCCTCAAGCAGAAGGAACAGCCCCACTCTCTGGGGACGCTTGGCAGCACAGGCGCTGGAACTGCAACAGAGCAGGTGAAAGCCTCCCAGCAGCGCAGTCTAGAGTAGCACACCTGTTCTGCTTTCATACAGAACTAATCCCCATAATCCCTAAACAAACACCTCAACTTTTAGAGCAACAGCGAAAACTTCACTCCTGTTGCTTCTCGTGAAAAACATTAATAAAACTCCCCTAAAGTGTGAAATTGTTTACAATAAGCCCAGGTTTGGCTCTTAAAACAGATTATGGCTCTTATCTCACTCTGTCACCACTCTGGTGTATTTTGCTTGGTTAGTTCCCTTCACATAAAACCTACAAACTGTGTTCTTCTGATGCGTTCAGCTGAGCTCCACCTGCAAAAGAGAGACAAACGCCTGTTGTAAATGTGTTACCCACAAGTCTCATACTGTTGGAACAGTGCCATCTACTGACTCATCCCAGCATTACATGAAGGGAGTAATCGTGATGCTGTCTGTCCATCAGAATATTTTGCATTTTTAATGAGTAAATATCATTAAAACGAGTGTCAAAATAAAGGTGGTCAACACCAGTGTAATTTGTATTGTCACCTAGTGTTGCACCCTATGACAGAAGGTGTGTTTATCAGTGGTTTGGTCGTCATGTGTGGATGGCAGCCTGTCTCGTGGCTTGCATCACACATGCTGATATCAACCTGAATAACAGTCTCCTGTGTTTGTCTCTTGTTCTGTTTCCTTTCCCTCACCCCCCCACCCCTTACCCCTCCACTACACATTTCTTCTGACACTTGTTCCCGTGGCCAACGTCACCTACCCCGTCACCCTGTGTGAACCTGTGCCTCCCTGCACCCCCGGCCTGCCCACCTTCTGCTCCTGCGATCCTACAGCAGTGAACGACCCGTCCGTGTCCAGCCTCTTCAGCTTCCTCCTCCTCCTCCTATTCACCTGAGCAGAGAGATACACACATCCATCTGGCCCCTTACTTTATCAGCTTCTTTCACATCTCCAGTGTTTACTCCAGAATCTACTCTGATCTACTCCCAATCTGTGTGCATTTGTGGATGTGTGTGAGCAAGTACGTGTGCAAGCATGCATGCACGGGCATGTTTGACTGTGATGGTAAGAGAAGGTGCTGCAGGTTACAGTGCCCTGCCAATTTTAAGACTTTAATTTTTCATGATTTCCCTTTTGATCCCTGAAAACTGCCCCTCCCCCTTCCTGTCTTCTGTGCCCCTGCTCAACTTGAAGGCCTTGGGGACCAACAGCACCAGTGGCAGTATTGAGCCTTACCTCTCTGGTATCAAAACGGGCATTTTCTCTGGCCGAGTGCCCTCTCCTGCAGCGGCGTTGGCCCCTGGCCTGAGGAAGTACCCGCAGGAGGGGGCAATGCCGTCCCTGACAGCCTCCTCCAACCAAGCGAAGGCCCTGCTGGCAAGCCTGTCTGCCTCCGGCCTGAGCGCTGAGGCCCTGCTCCTCTCCTCCACCCTCCGTCATCACCGCCTTCTACGTGAGCAGCGAGCCTCCTCCTTGCCCCTGCCCAGCAGCCAGTCCTCCTCCCCTACTCCCCCTGCTACCTCCTCCTCCTCCTCCTCCTCACCCACCACCCCGACTCCTTCCCTGTCTCCCTCCTCTCCCACCCCTCTGAGTTCCCTTACCCCCTCTTCTGCGGTTCTCAAGCACAGCGCTTGTAACCATAACAGCGCCAGCCTCAACAGCTGCAAGGAGGGTGGCAGCGAGCCTGGGAATCAGGACCTCACCCCCGGCAACTCTCCATGATGAAGAGGAGGAGGAGATGGGAGAATTCAAGCATCATTGCATCATGAACCATAAAGAGAAAAAAACGATTTTGGAAAGTTCCAGCATTTTTTCCTATTTTCTTTCTGGATTTTTTTGACTTTTTTCTTCTTGTTTTTTCTCTCTGATTTTGACCTCACTCGAGTATGCAGTGTCTTCATATTTCCATGGCAAGAACCATCGTGCTCTGAATGGAGTCAGAATCTTCTTGGACAAGTTTCCTGCTCTTATTGTTCCTCTGCAGTCCTCCCACACAGTCATACTGCCAGTTTGCCAGATAGAGAGCGCACAAATGGGCCTCCCCTCCAACCAGATGCCTGCGATAAGCTGATGTGGCCTGGATGGATTTACTGACAGTAGCAGTCTCATATATATACCCTCACTCAATGGGTTGTTTGTGGAGTAGACATCATTTCTAGACTGTGACTTTTATCATAGAAAATAGAGCTGCAATAATCACCAAGTAAGTCCAGTAATTGTCTGTGTTGAGGATAATATTGCTCTCACTTACCTGCATCACCTGGCAGAATGTGAGCCCGCTCAGAAAAAAAAAATCTAAAGTAGATCAAGGTGATGATTGTGGTTTCAAGCTGTTTTGTGTTAAAAGGCCATTTGTGGATTTTCTTGCATCACCTGTGTTTTAAACTCTGAACTGGTGCTATATTTTCCCTCTGTTTGTACACACTGTGTAAAGAGTTTACATGATTGTCCTCACTCCCCGATCTTTGACCTGTGCTTTGTTGCAAGTGTACATTCCACTGTCATGACAGTCGGCTTTGATTTCATGGCACACGGTTTGAATATGCACCCCTATAAAATGAAATCCTCGCATCTAAAATAAGGAACAATTATTGAGAAATTTCAATTTAAAAATACAATTTCTGACTGACAGTGTATTCACAAAAGCACATTGTATGGGAGTCTTATAACAGCACATTTATATTTGGAATAGAACCAGGAGCTACAGTTACACAAACAGAAGGGAAAAATGCAAATGGTGAATTGTATACAAATGTTGAATTTCTGTATATGTGTATTGACTAGTTAATTATGACAATCAGGATGTTTCCACAGTAGCATCTCTCTGGCATTTTAGCACCTGACATCAAAAACCTTCCCAAAGACTCAAGCACACACAGTGATGAATAATACACACACTCTGTCACACCTGCACTTGTAAAGCCAAGCTATTTGTAGAAGCACAGACTATTTTTTTTTGTTTCAGCAAATCATGGTGATGATTCATCTTTAAGTCACACCTGTCGCACCAGTGATAAGAGCACTCTGGTAAAAATATGCCACATCGACCAGAACATGATTTCACCCTTTAAGGAACTTGATCTACAGAGTGACAGATCAAGTGGTTTCTTTTGGGCCGCTTGTTTCTTTTGAACTTCAAAGTTAGTCTGCTGGGAAGCAGCTTCCAAAGTTTTCAGCCATTTGCAGGTCTTATTGTAGAACATGATACCTTCTTTGAACAAGAACAAAATGTTTCTGTCACGGCGGCGAATTGATCGCACTTCAACATCTGTGACACTGTTTCAACTCCTGAGTAGTGTTTGAAAGATTAAGAATCTTAATCAGCACATATTATCATTCAGATATAGCTTGACCTTTGTAGGGCCTAAGAGGAGAGGAGAGAAATAAATAGCAAGCACACTCAAACACACACTTGACCCTTTCCTCTAATTTTGACCTTGTGAATCTACGACAAGCACAAAGCTATAAATGTCCCTTGAAGAAAGAAAAAACACCCCTGCAAATGTAAAATACTGTTAGGTTCTAATATTGCTGTTGCCTCATTTGGTTTTATTACCTGCATGTTGAAACATTTATGAATGTGAGGCCTTTGCTGTGCCTTAATGACAGTGGTTGAAGTTATCAATATTTAACGCACATCAAAGGCCTGTCAGTGATTCCCTAAGTGTAAACCCGGCACAAGGAACCATTTTGAAGCTCCCTGTTCTGTGTTATTGCCTTAAGGCTGCCCACTGGGGAGGTGAGGAGGTTGAACGGACAGTCACAGACAAAGTGATTTTTTTTTTTTTCTTTTTCCAGTCGTTCACTAGAATGACTGTGTGAAATCGAATTTTTTTGTGGCATTGAGATTAAAACATGTGCAAAGGGGCTCATGTCAAAGAGTAGGCAGCTCGAGGAGATGGGATTAGTTTGGGGACATGTGTTTGAAGGCTACTTTAATAAGGCCGGCTTTGACTCGCCTTGTCTCCATTGAGAGTGCTTGTGATATAAAAGAGCCAAAGAGATGAGAGGAAGGCTTTGACAGTCAGAGAGCCATCAAGCGCCTGTTCTTCCCCTGCCCCTTTCACTTTGCTTTGTCTTTGGTGTGGAGTGTCTGTGAAATAAAACCCACTCAGTTAAGGTTATCTTAGGATAGAGTTTGATGGACTTCAATTCATTAACAGTAACAGTGTGTGCAATATGTAATTACCACTCTTTACCAAGGCAGTGCTCTTTGCCTTTGAGAAAGGCCTGTTTGTCTGCAAGGACCTGTTACCATGTTTTTCCCAGTGCCTCTAGGACTCTGTTCTTGCCAGAAACCCCCAGTTGGTCTAGTATTACAGTATTAGATCAGCAGCAATGACGGAATAACACTTTTACCCAAAGAAGAGGCTGTGAGAATTGTCCTGTTCCCATTTTTTTTTTTTTTTTTTTTTTTGCAGAAAAAGAAAAACAGCACTTGAAATTCAGAGTGTGTCAGGTTGCAGCGGCGGCATTTGACTAAACACTCCCCGAGCTCTAACAATGTGCAAAACTGCAAGCTCACAGCACAGCGAATTAAGCCTCACCCTGGGTGCTCTGTAGTTCTGCCAGGCAGGTTCAAACCCTGGGTTTCATATTGAGTGAAGTCAAATGAAAGAAATTCACTTACTCATGCTGTTCCACACTCGAATCCATAACTCTCCGAGTTAAATTTGCTGCATTTGCGTCTGGTGAGCGTTGGGGAGGAAGTATTCACGCTTGGCTGCTTTCCCCAAGTAAAGTCTAAGATGAAACCTCCCAGAATTGCGTGACAGTGGTCTCCGGAATGATTTTTTTTCAAGACAAGTGTTAGTGGGCTGTGATTTCAACATGGCTGGAGGCTTAGAGGGCAAGTCGAAGACACTCGCAGAGGACGCCCCTGGCAATCAGAAAAACTCATGCAAACTTGAACTCAAACATAAAAGAAATATACATATATAAATATATCTAAGTGAGATGTTTGTGTATGATATTATAATTGTGAAGAAAAGTGTGATATATATATAGGCCTAGATTAAATTATATACTGTAAAATGTCATCATCTCTTCAGTTTTATATATTAGTGACCATTTTGTACAGATTTTTTCTTTTTTAATTCATTGACAAAGATATTACATTTCACACTGAGATTATTTATTCATACGCAGAACATTTTTATATTTGTTTAAAAATATCTGTATAGATAACAGTTAGCCTCTGTAATATACACTGAAGTTCATTTTTAAATTCTAGGATTTTCTTTACGAACGCTGAGTTAGATTTTATGTAACTTTGCTTTATGAAAAGCTCGTCCCTGAAAATGCTTGTTCAGCTCGTCTGCGCCTTTGCCTCCTTATGTGAAGGGTCACTACTGAGGTGTAAGATGCTGGACCAGTGCCTGTGCTTAGGGGCTTATTTTGCTACTATATTCCTGTTTTGGGGGGGTTGTTTTCTGTACCTGTGGTCTGTTTTCTGTTTCACCCCATCCTGTATTTGTGATTCAGCTGGTATTAGTGAGTTGGAGATGGTCGGAAACACAGATATTGTGGTAACTACTGTGAAAGGTCCCAAAGGCTTCATAAAGAGCCTTGCTGCTTTGAGTAAAGTAAATGGCTTTAATTTTTCACTGTGTCATGTTTGCATGTGAACAGGAGTGGCAGAAATGTGAATGTGGACGCTCAGTGCTAAAGCATTCAGAGACAACAGGCTCTTAATCATCTGTAACTGGTGGAAGAACATTTTGATGCTTATTCAGTTCCAGCTGTTGCACCGAGTGGCTTTAAGTAGCAGTTGAGCTAAACTACAGAAGTTAAAACCACCAAGATGGAGCAGTAAGGGAACCATGTGGAGTTGTATGAATTTAAGGTTTTATCTCTTCCTTTGCCATTCTTTCTTTTTTTATAATGAACCTACATTCTATAGTATGTATATGAGATTTTTACATGAATGTGTGGATGTTCAAAAATCTTGGCATCAAAAGTAGAAAAACAAAATTGACTTGTAAATAGACCGAGTCATTCCTAGCGAGTTCAACAAATTGTTATGTCCAAAAGATGTTTTATTAAATACACTATGATGATGGGTACAAAGGTATATACAAAACAATGCATGTATAGTCTCAAGCAATCGCACGGTGCAGTCGAAAAAAATGTTGTCTACATGTTTTCTCAAAAAAATGAGAAAGAGAGAAAGAGGAAAAGCAGCTCTACAGTATGTTACAGGTTTACTAAGGAGAAGAATGAGACATTATTTTGGTATCTGTGACACAGGCATGTTCAGTCTTACTGTGATGTTACGTGACCATGACGATGGTGGCAGAGAGTGTCGAGTGTCTGGAAGGATTCAGAACGCCTGAACGCACCCCAACCACAGACGTCACCAGTGATGGTGTACTCTTTCCACCGAGTGATTCTCCCATTTGTAGAGTAGTGTGATATAAGAACAAAAATAATACAGAAAATAGATCTATAATATAATGATATATAAATTTAAAAGCCTACTGATACTGGAGATACTAATTTATCAGTGTGGATGCCATGATATTCTGTGAGAAATGTGTGTGTTTTTCCTGTGAGAAGACAGTAGGCAGTTGAACCTGCCTTCTTTTGTACATAATTTGCTGTGATTGTCTGTCCAATAAAGTGCAGCTCTCTTGTACAGTGGCGACGTCTGATCTTGTTTTATGATGACTTCTTTATGTCGGTAATTAAGTGCAGCAGAAAATGTGGAGACAAACTGGATTTTGCATCACATGCCAGATCAAAGCTCTTGATTTTAAAGAAAGTACAAATACAGAAACAGTGGTTAAAAAATTGTTTTATTTTGAAATGATTTTTTTTTTTTTTTTTTTTACTTAGGCAACAACACTATAAATGTAGAGCATATAAAGCCATGAGGCGCCTCAGAAATAATTAGATGCCATTAAGGATTTGGATAATTCCTGAACTTGCATTAAAAATATCAAATAGTTGCAACTTCAATTCTATGTACATCGTAAACTCACACTAAAATTTTAGCAAAAAATCCACACTTCCATATGGCTAATTATATATGTTGATATACTGTATATACAGAACATTTTAAAGCTTTTTTTTCGTCTGTGTGCTTGAGTGTGATTCCAGATACATGTGTAAAAAATCTTGAACAAGAAGTGGCTCAAGTGTCCTGGCGCTGCGCTGGCCGTCGACCATCTGTCCGCCTGAATGGTGTGTTTCTCAAATCTGAGTCAGAGCAAAGACAAGTGACTTTCAATAGTCTGGGAAGGTCAAAAAAAATATCACCATGTAAAGCTTCTCGTCACTGTACCTGTGATGATGTCCTCCAGGGCGCCGTCCTTCCCCTCGCGTACCTGCGGTTTTACCTGCCTCTTCTTCAGCTCAGCTATCAGGTCCATCTGGGGCATCTTAGGCATCATAGGCCCCTGGCAGAAGTTAGAACATGAAAGTATTTGAAATCAAAATCAACTTTGCATTTCCTGCCTTCTAAGAGTGTCATGAGTGAGAGAGAGCTTTGTTTTAGATGATGCTTTTTTCTGTGTCAAGTTTTTCTCAGAATGTTAATACAAATATCTGATAGATTTCTGAGAAACCTTTAATAACTTACCTTCTGGACCCCGGTCTTGTTTGGAGATGAAGGCTCTTTTGCCTCACTGCTCTCACTCTCCATTTTCTTCTTCTGCTCAATCTCTTGCTGTGCTGTCTGTGTTCAATCAAGGACAAAAGGATTAACATGTGATGCGTAAATTGAGATGGATAAATATCAGAAATACACAACTCATCCTCACCTTATAGGCCTTGATAAAACGTCCAAACAGTGGGAAAAACATGGAAGGCTGTGTGGTTTTGGGGTTCTCTCCGAAATACTCCACCACAGACACGTATGCCTCCTGCAGGGAGACAGTCAGACCACACATAAAACATATGTCTAAAAGCATGAAATAGGGAGTTGTGTGTGTGTGTGTGTGCGTGTGCTATGAAGTGCAGGCAAACCTGTGCTGTCTTGCTGTCTTTGATCAAAGCTCCCAGCTGCTCACTGTTGGTTTTGATAAATTCCTTCAGCACCGGGCTGTCATCCTGCACCAGGAACTCCTTTTTGGTCATTTCCATTCCCCGTTCTAATGAGCGGATATCCTGAAGAATGCCATCCAGTGATACTGGCAAAAAGAAAAGAAACAGAATTGAGTTCAGTGCCTCCTCAAATTAAATCACAAGCTACGTCACTGTACAGCCTGACGGGTGGTGTGAATGTACCAAGGGCGGCCTTGTCTACAAAGTGTAGGTCAGTGTGGAAGTTGGCCAGGTCTGGGTATTTTTCCTGGATGATACCGGTGATGAAGTGAAGCAGCGTCTGCGAGCGGTCAGTTGACTTGGTCTCCAACAGCTGAAACGTAAAGATGCAGACAAAGTGGACTTGGTTATCAAAGTTTTCCCAAATCAAGACAAGCAATATCTATCTTTGCTAAAGCTCAACAGGATAAGGCTGCAACAGTTAAAAGCATGAGTGTATTGAATTGAATGAAGCTTGATTTTATTGCTTATGGGTATACGTTTTGATTTATGGAAGGAGAATATTATTTCTTCTTTTCAAAGTTACATAGTCTTTAAAGTGAAAGAATAAATGTACAAGCAAAGGCTACTTACAACGTCCAGACTCTGCAGCCGAAAACCGTACGCTGAGCCCCTCTTACTGCTGTTCATGTAGTTGCCAAAGGCGAGAACAATCTGAAGGGAAACATATGAGATGACTTATGCAAAATCACACATTTGGAAGCTGCTTCAGGAATTTGTATTCTCTCTTACTTACTTCTAAGATCTTTTTCAGCTTGGTTGAAGACTTGATGGACATGGACGCAGCAATGACAGAGTTCAGTTGCTGTGAAGTAAAAATGAAATCAGTACATCTGTTTAAAAACCATTAGTCTGAATAACAATGCTTTTGACAAACTGACCGGCTGCAGCCGTTTGACAGTGTCCGGGAAGTTGCCCATGAAAGTGAGAGTGTTTATTCTCTGTCCCAGACGAGGGATCTTGCCAAAGCGTAATATGAATTGGTCCTCGTCGGTCAGCTCCTCCAGCGGGCGGCCGTCCTTCTCATAGTTAACCAGCAGCTTCATCTCGAAATCTGAGGGTATGAAGTGCTCAAGTAACTCCAGGAAGTCTATGGACAAAGACTGCTGGTCGTACCTGGACAAAAGAGGAGTGAAAGTCAGGCTGGTTTGTATGTGCGAGAGAGAGAATGGAGCTCAGAGACGTCAACAATGCATCAGATTTCCATGAAGCACATACTTCTCGATGGCGGTGCAGATAGCAGATGGACTCATTCCCCCTTTCCGTAAAGTGATGGCCAGATTCTTGGCCTTGTTGGGGTCAATCAAGGAGGTCTTGCTGGGGGCTTTCTTGACCGACTTCTTCTTGAGATTGGACAGGTCTGCTGCAGCACCCTGGGCCCTCGTCTTGAACTGTTCCTCGAATATGTCCATGTTCAGCTCCTGATGTCGACAGAGTGAGAGGCAGAGAGAGGAAGCTGAGGTCAGGATGAAATAGTATTTTCAAACTGCAGTTTTCTGACCAACTTCTGATGAACTGTGCAGTGCAAGTGAAAGAACATCTTACCCCTAAGACCTGCTCGTCATTCAGTTCGTTGAAAACGGTACCTGTCACCTGGTTTGGTTTTAAAGCTTGCCAGTTTAACAACGGCATCCTGAACTTGGTCTGAATGGGCTTCTTGCCTTTAAGCCCGAAAGAAATGGAAAAACAGGAGGAATTATCAAACGATACATTATAAGATATTTACTGTTGCTCCAAA